>JBAWJQ010000251.1:0-600000 GCA_037783105.1 Bactrocera zonata | reverse complement strand
TTGTTTGAAGGTAGTGAAGTAGGTGCGCCCTGGCCAACGTGCAAAGAACCATACATCTTTCGCAAAACCTTTCTCTCGAAAACTCTTAACGTCGACTCATCAGACGTTGTCATCGTCCATGCCTCTGCATCATGTAGAAGGACGGGAATACTTGTAATGTGTGACTTATTAAGTTTGGTTTTTGTTCGTCGAGAGAGGACTTTACTTCTCAATTGCCTACTTAGTCCGAAGTAGCACCTGTTGGAAAGAGTTATTCTGCGATGAGTTTCGAGTCTGACATCATTGTCCTGGGTGCAATCTTATCCCAACCTCGAAGTATGCAAGATAATGATCCTAATCTTGCTAAAATTTCCATATTATTGGCATACTTTCCTTAGCATATGGCAGCATCGTGTTTTCCAAAACATCCTTATATAGGAACCTATTCATGGTGTCTGAAGTACGATGAATTGGTCCTACACCATACCACGAAAAGCAGCCCCAGACTATTATGTTGCCGCCACCGTATTTAATGGTCTTTTTTGTATACTGTGAATGCAATTATTTGCCTTTCGGACGACAAACGTTCCGTCAGGCATCATTTCCGAACAAATTAATTTTTGTTTCGTCGCTCCACGAGATGTTGGGCCCACTTTTTCTCATCACTTGGACCGGACAAATTTGCATGATGTCCTGCGAAATGTAATCTTATCTCAAATTTTTAGAACAATAACTGTAAAAGGTACTAACATATCAAATTTAATAAAAATCAACCGGTAGTTGCATTCGTGTACTTCACCAAACATTCAAAATTCAATCATGACTGCAGTCTAAAACAATGTACTTATTATTTTGACCATATGTGTATAATTCAATGAAAAATTACGTTTATTTTGAATTTTTCCTTCTGGATGTTACAAATTTCGTGGCAAGCTTAATATACCCGGTTCGGGGTATATTAATAATATTTTAATTCAGAAATCAGTGTAAAATACTCCGCCTAACTGATTGACCTACCTATGTGGAAAATAATATAACGTCTTATTATTAAAATTATATGTTTGTTTTGCGAAATTCACCTGAGTTACTGATCTATATAGAAAAACTATAATGTACGACGTATACATTTAATTTTTTTTTTTATTTAAACGAACAAATATATTGAAATATTGCAAACAGTAGCCTCTACCATATGTATATACCACAATGAAATAAACTAAAGATGAATCAAGCCTTAGCAAACAATTAAAAAAAACTGACAGTTCAAACAGGCAAATGTAGCAATGAACAAAATTTACACATGTGCATACGTATGACAATATATAGAATATATTAAATCTTTATGTTTGATCCAAAGAAAATACGTTCTCTTCTGGAAGCATTTTGTTAAACTCTATAAAGAAGTAGAAAAATTAAGTATTTAAAGAACTTTTATGCTAATACATATATGTACGTATAACAAGAGCTTAAGAAAAATTCTATTTTTTACTAGAGAAAATTATCATAAAATGTTTTTTTTTTTTTTGTAGCAAAACCACAAAATAAGGAATATTTCTTGCACGGAATTATATGTCGTTTTGTCGGTTACGTAGAACAAATATAAAAATTTTAAGTATGAAACACAATTTGAATACGCCTTTTTCACATGATAACAGATAATTCAGTATAATTAATTTTTGTACATGTTAGTTCACCCAAAAAAATGTTTCTTTATCTTCAAATTGCAAAATACAACTTTTCTACTAAACATGGTTAACCTCTTTTTTATTTCATCATTGGTATATACATATATACTTACATACATTGATAAATTTACAATGTAAATATAAAAAGCTTACGAATATAAAAATACATACAAGGATAGCCCAACAGAATTGACTCTACAAAAATTGTAATGACTACTTCGAAAGTCTGATTTTTAAATATCAGTTTCGGTGGTCTCTCTGGATTCCGGAAACTGAACAAATTTCTGAAGAGTTACGCAATCTTTACTTCTCGATCTATTTTTAGTATGTCCAGTATGCACCGCTACTACTTCATCAGAATATGATCCTACTCTTTCGGCATAGTTGCTCTTTGAATTTGGTTTTCTAGGCTTGTTTTCATATAGGAATGATTGCTTTTGATTTGTATTAAATGCACTTTGCTGTAAGTCGGGTTCGATTTCAACTGCTTGACTGGAATGTCTGTGTACTTTTTCCGCTGAACCATTTTCTATGCTATCGAAGTTTCTCCGAAAATTGTAATTACCTGTTGTTAATACGCAACTTAAATGAAATTCCATGATCAAAAATTATATAGTTACCTGTAGGTCCAAATGCACTTTTAATAGCATTTCGGCTTTTTGTGTTCTTTCTTCGTAGACTATTTCGAAGTAATGGTGGACGTAGCTTCTTACTATTACCTCCAAAACGTTTTGTATTTTTGACTTCCTTAAAATTGCCATAATGAACAGACAATATCGGCGAGCGATTACTGTCATCCGAACTTCTATTATCTACAATTAAATTTTCTTGCATCGTTTCAGATTCATTCATATCAACAGAATTCATATTTCCTATATTGCTTTCCGTATCAGAAAAATCAAATTTTTCTCCTAAGTGGTCAGAATCGAACTGTTCATCTTGGTCAATGACTTCAATCTAAAAGTAAAAATTGTTTTCTAATTTAGTCTTTTTAATTTTTTAAGTTTGCAAACCTCTTCTGTAACCGCTCCTCGAAGCATTATTTCTGGCCCTCCTCCATAAATACCATAAAAGAAACGCCACAGAAGAGCATTCACCTGGGCATAGTCCGACCCCGGCCGCACTTGTCGAATTGGTAACGTCTGAGCAGCATCTGTTAGGGCAATATTAGCATTAGAAATGGGTCCCGGTTCCTTATGAGTAATCCCGCGAGCAAATTGTTGCCATTTTCGCAGCCAAGGCATTGATATGGCATATATGGCGCCACAATCATGTTCGGTATCCATACCAGTGAATTTCGTGAACACACATAATTCATAAAGTTGGCGTCGTTTCAGAGATTCAACTGCTCTTTTGCAAATTTCGCATTCAAACAACATGTTTATAGCAGGGCCGCCACCAAATGTACAATATAGAAAATCCCACAATGGCTGAGATATAGGTACTGCAATCTGATCTAACAAAGCCATTTTAGACTGTAGAAGGCCACCGTGTAAACACAGTATTGTCCAATTATTGATTGGTCCAGGTTCCGCAAATGTACTAAATCTTGAGAGCCATTCACGTGCAACATAAAATCGAATTTCTGCCGTGTGGACTGGATTCAACGCAGAAATTTCACTTGCCTTTGCTCTAACTAGATGCATTTGAGGATTATGCTTTCGATAAAATAGAACATATGCTTGACAGTTCTGAACAGTACTAGCTTGTACTTCTGTGACGTGTTGATCATCATATTGGTACCAACGATCTGTAACAGGATTACGGGCAAAACATGTATAGTGACCACCGCCTACGGTACCATGATGACAAATTACAGAAACCAAATTGTATACTGTTACCACTGATTTACAATCTTTATGTAAATATGGTTTCATATCGAAACCTTCAAGAGGAAAATGAACCGGTGACGATATTTTCGAACTATAGGACAAATCATGACGGAATCGCTTCAAGTGAATGCACAGCACCTCCGGTAGTTCCAAAATTTGTGAATATTTAATTCCAGTTCTTAATTTATTGCACTTTTCACAACTGTGTAATAATAATTTTTGTCGATAAAAATATTATAATTAAATATTACCGAAAATAAATACCTATACATATTGTCTCCTTTGAGTTCGTCTGCACTAAAAAAACTTGACATACAATCATATAACGTTACAGAAGGGCCCCACAGCCATGATCGAAAAACTTTCCAGAACCAGGTGAACCATCCGTCTGTGTTATTAGGTGCCAAAGTGTCAATTGAATTAAGACTTTGAGCGCTTAAGCTATGGTTTTGATGGAGCATGTTCAAATAGTCTCGATTCGGAATGGGTAACGAAAGATCTTGAAACGTTTCTTCGCGTGTGGAAACGCGATCACAAGTGAGGCATTGTACAGATGAGAGTAATTTTCCATCAAATACATCACTTATAATTGAATGAACTTCTGCTTGAGGCTGCGATAAACTGTTGTGTGCTTTACGCGTTCTTCGATTACGATCTGCGCTACTTGTATTTAACTGTCCTTTAACTTGATTAGAATGCTGGGAGAAGCTGCTATCACACGTTTCATATTCAGAATCTGACAAGGAGCTTGACTGAGACACAGAGTCTGAATCTACTGGTTCTTCTGAGGTGTTCATCTCTACCATTGGAGTTTTGGTAGACATTATTGGTAATACATGGCTATTTTCTTTTAATTCTTCATGTAATTGGTCCATAAAACAACGCAAAAACTCTTGGGTGTCATGCTGCTGAAAGCCGCGAAACATTGGATGAACACTTCGAATTCCATATAATATTCCACGAGGTGCAATGTAATCTACATTCCAACAATATTGCATAAATAAACAGATTCAAATAATTTGGTATATTTACCTTTTCCAATACCCTTTCTGCACCATATGTCATGAATTAACCGCTGATAACTTTTAGCAAGTCCAACTTTATTCCGATTTGAACTTTGCTCAACAATGTGTTCAACCAGATCACTGCAGTTAAGGAAGTAATGTGTCATTGGTTGTACGTTACTGAGAGCTTGTAGCGCTGAGTTCATATAACAGGTATTAGCGATGTTTTGAAGTCCGATTAATCCGTTTGATGATGACGATATTTCCTCGGTGTTTTCGTCACTTTCATTTCCATCACTGCTATCTTTTTCATATTTTGGCGAAGCGACCGTTGACCTCATTGCTGTTATAAACGGATCCTCTATCAATGTTGGCTTCACGTCAATAAACACCTCTCGTTCACATAAATAGCACCACAAACGTTGTGATGACATATTCATGTGTAGACAATGGCAGTTATCCAGCTGAAAATGTTCAGTACTGTGATCATTGGCTTGTTCAGAGCATCCTACACGTAAGCAATTTCTCTGAAGACAGATCCATAGATTCGGTCCGGAATATTCACACTCTGCACATGATTTTACCTACTCCAAAAAAGCAAATATTTTGGTCCGTTAGTAGAAAAAATGACATTACGAAAAGCACATAATAATTCTGTACCTTCTCAAGCTTTTTAATCTCCAGCACATGCTCATTGCCAATATGTGGACACATCTTACTCCTTTTCTGTGCCATTGCAAAAATTAGTTGCCAATTCCCGCACAAAACATGAAATCAAAGCAAAATTCCTGCTTAATTTTGCAAATCTTCCTGCAATCAAGTGATAGTCTAAACACCACAAAGTTACCACATTTAAAAATTTTTTATTATTACTAGATCATGAAAAAATAATATGGTGGTTACATGTTCCAATGTTACCTAGCGAAGACTGTTATTTTATGTGTCCCCCGCGTACGCATATTACAGAGATTAATTAATTAATAAAAAATTTCGTGGTCTATTTAACATATATTATATATATGTTTTTATGTAATATGAGTTATATATGGTGTTAAGCGGTATACAAGATTTACGGTAAGTACGGAATTTTTACGGAAATGTGAAAAATTAAATTGAAAACGAGCTATTGAGTTGGGCCAGTAAAATTTTGTTTTTAAACAAGAAATAAAGAAATATCTACACTGTGGAGACTTTACATAATAATTCTGATGGTGTGGCAGCATTTAAAAAAATGCATTTGCTACAGCCAGAGCCCGTCGCATACAGATATTGGATCAAAAAAAGAATGGAAGAATTAATTCTATAAGTGATTTAATAAATTAACTTCACAGAAGTGTGTATGGAGATTCGGAGTTTTGCAATTAAAAGGACGTATAGAATTTAATTTTATTAAAATGTGTTTAATTTGATCGGAACCAAAGAAGAATATAGAGGTTTCCACTTCTCTAAAACGGAATGAGGCAGATTCTCTCGGGGAAATATTTCCAAAGAAATATTTCGCTTGATTAGAACAAACGTCAAATTATTAAGGAACGCCTTTTAGTTATGACTAAAAGTTCTATTTAATCGAGACGAAAATACATTTTTAATCGGAGTAAAGTTTAGAATTAACTGCCTATTCAATATAACAACCATATCACCAAAGTATATTCGTGAATTCGGGCATGCACTCTGATGAGAATATGGCTTTCGGTGCATCGGCAACACAAATACAATCTATATCCGGTTGCAGCGGTGGATCTTACGATGGAAAAATAGCTGGATTATATGATTTAGAAGAAACTCTAGGATCCGGACATTTTGCTGTAGTGAAATTGGCCCGACATGTATTTACTGGTGCTAAGGTAGCAGTGAAAGTAGTAGATAAGACTAAATTAGATGAAATATCCAAAGCCCATTTATTTCAAGAAGTAAGGTAAGATATACGAAAAACAGAAAATAACCTATAGTAAGGGCCATTAATAAAATGTATATTTTGTTTAGGTGTATGAAGTTGGTACAACATCCGAATGTGGTGCGTCTCTATGAGGTTATTGACACGCCAACTAAACTCTATTTAGTTTTGGAGTTGGGTGATGGTGGCGATCTTTATGATTATATAATGAAACATGAGGGGGGTCTTAGCGAAGAATTCGCCAGAAAATATTTTAAACAAATTTTACGAGCTATCACTTATTGTCATCAGCTGCATGTTGTTCACAGGTGAGTAAAAAATATGGTGGATTTTTCAAGCCGCAACTTCTTTACGTAAATTGCGTATACGCAATACATAATTAACATAAAAGTTTAAAGTTATTTGCGAATAATAAAATATTCTGTGCATAGATAAATACTATGTGTGGTAATTATAATAGAGTAAATTTTTGTATTTTTTTATATTTTAAATTTCAGAGACCTGAAACCAGAAAATGTTGTATTTTTTGAAAAAATTGGTGTCGTTAAATTAACAGACTTTGGATTTAGCAACAAATTTTCTCCTGGTCAAAAGTTGGAAACATTTTGCGGCAGTTTGGCGTATTCTGCACCGGAAATTCTTTTAGGGGACTCTTATGATGCGCCAGCTGTTGGTGAGCATAAAAATATTGTAATATAAAATTCGTAAATTAACAAATCTGAGATTTCTTACAGATATATGGTCCCTGGGAGTAATACTTTATATGCTTGTTTGTGGTCAGCCACCTTTTGAAAAAGCGAATGATTCAGAAACTTTGACCATGATTATGGACTGTAAATATACGGTCCCACCACAGGTGTCTCAACATTGTAAACAGTTAATTAGTTCAATGTTGGTTCGTGACCCAAAAAAACGTGCTACCCTTGAACAGATTGCAGCACATCCTTGGTTAAGTGAAATACCGGATTTTGATGTGACCGATAGTTTGCCATTGATAAGCAGGCAAGAACTGAGTGATGAAGACCACGCTTTCATAATACAAAAAATGATTAACGGAAACATAGCTCCTAAAGAGGAAATTTTGCAGTGAGTATTAATTGTCTTAGATGCTATTGTACTTAAATAATGGAAAACATGTTTAGGGCTCTGGACAAAAATCAATATAATCACATCACAGCAACATATTTCCTTTTGGCAGAATTGAGGCTACGTAAACGTCGCGAAGAGCAATTACCGAAAAAGCATACATCTCTCTTTTTACCAGAAGTTGTTACGAAGTACGTCAAATAAATTTATAATTATATCGACGTATGTACTCATTTAAAAATTTTTAGGGCTAACGTTACAGATTCAAAGCGTGAGACACAACCAGACATAAAAATAAATTCTTTGGACTCAAATAAAATCGTAATGCCGATAAATATGGTGGCGCGACCTGCAGCGGAAACTAAAACCGTTAGTTTACTAAATACGCTTTTGTAAACTGAAACCTTATAAAAGTTACATGTTTTTTCTATTAATTCAGGATAAAAGAAGTAGAAAGTGTAGCATTGTCCGAGAAGAGGACGAAGACGAGTCTGGCTACGAAAATACGAATGATGGTAATGAATTACGTGTGGCTATTACACGGCGAGAATCAATATCTGATGGTCGTTTGAATTGTGTGGTTCAAGAACGGACGAAATCCAATTCTATGATGCAAGTTGATGATCGCCCAAAAATGACTGCATCCGTAGACGCTACTTTAGTACATAAGCTTAACCAAATAGAAAATCACGTCGCATGTGATACAGGTGTGAAGAAGAACGCTTCAAATTTTAGAACAGCTAAACCACCCGTAATGGAAGATGCTTTAAGAGGAATGAAAGACCTTGAAATAGGCAAATTAAATTCCTTATCTATGAGTAACAAAAACCCAGTACTAACACATCGCCGTAGCAAACTAAGCAAAATTCGAACACCCTCATGTAGTAGCTCGGAAGCATCGGATGATGATACTAAAGCACGTAGCAAGAAAAAGATGAACAAATTTGTTGGAGACACTCCAACGAGATTTCGCATGCACCGACGTGATTCCCACGATGATTCAAGTGATTCACAAGATCAATCGTGCCCTCCCTCTGGATCCCAAATACCATCAACACAAATGGTTACGGGCAGTAATACAAACGTAAGCGGAAAAAAGGATAATCAAAAACCTAGCAAAGAGGTAAGAAAAAATTGTTTATGATAAACGAACTATATATGTAAGTATAAATTTTTGTTTCCTTATATTTCGTTAACTAATAATAACTAATATTAATTATAATTTTTTAAATTTAGCATAAAACAGATGAGAAGCGAAAGGACAGTAACTCGCACACAGAACGACAAAAGAAAACTCCGAAAGACGAGAAAAATAAACATAACTGTTCCCTTGACTCAAAATCAGAATTGTTTATGATCGGAACAGGTCGGCGTCGTGTTCGAGAGAGCCAATCATTGGATCGCATAACCGAGGCACAGGAATACGAATTTCGTCAAAAATGTCTCACATCTGACATTCAAACCGATATTAGGAATTCTCTTTTTAATGTTAACTCATACACTGTTGCAGAAACTAAGGAAGAGTATGAAGATGATATAATTCCCATTGATTCACAAAAAATTAAGAGCAATTCCATTTTCCTTGAAAAAAATTCAATGCACATACGTGAAAGCATATGTAAATTGAACTCAATAGAAGATATTATTATCGAAGATAGTAAGATATCAAAAGCAATTCAACTTACCGGCTCAAAATGTTTTGTTACTATGAAAAAAATTCGTAAGCTAGGTAAATATTTTCCGGTAGTAAATTTTTCTTAATACGGCAGGAGTCAAATAATACAACCACTCATAAGAGGCAGAATGAATGAAAGATATAACTAGATATTTTAATTAAATTAATTTAAACTTAAAAGTATAATCTAATATTCAATGCAATATTCTATTATTAGTAATTATAAATAAATCGCAACAAAGTCACATGCATTACGCACGTTCTGAACGTAATAAATATTTTTAATATGCGTGTTTTCGAATTGAGCGAAAAATCTTTAGGTTACCAACCATAGCATAAATCATTTATATATGTATGTATATGCATATATACAACTGTGTTCGAAATAATAGCAGTGGTTTGTGAATAATATGTAGCAGTGGCTTGAAGAGCTTGAAAATGGCCCAACATATTGTGGTCCGATAAAACAAAAATTGTTTAATTAGATTCCCGAGGACGCCGACAGCATGAAGGCCAATAAACGCTTCATTTGATCCTAAATATGTTTCACGGAGGGTAAAAAATGGAGTCGCCAAAATTAATGTATGGGGGTGCTTCTCTTACTATATTACATGTCCATTATTTTGCATTAAAGAAAACATGGATGCCAAATTGTACGTTGAAATAATGGAGTCGACTATGCTACCACACGCTGAATGGAAAACGCCGTAGAAATGGGTCTATCAACAAGATAACGCCCCCAAACATGCCACTTAGCAGGTTGGCGAAAAATTGGTTTGCTCTAAATGGAGTTGAGGTCGGCTCAGTCACTGGACCTTAATCCAATAGAGAATCTTTGGTCAGAGGGCGAAGAAGCTGTAGGGAAATAGATTCCGTCAAATACGAAGCAATTATGGAGTGCTGTGAAGAAGGCGTGGAAGGCCATTCATCTCATTAGGAGATGCGCAGCTGTGTTATCCAACAATGATCATTCGACGAAATACTACCTGTTTAAATTTTATTTTATATTCTTATAATGAATTATTTGATTTTTGATGTAAAATCCTCAATACTGCTATTATTAAACACAGCTGATATTTTCATTTACAAACGTTTTTATTTATTTAAAGAACAACTTTATCTTATTATTTAAATAAATCATATTTCTTTTATGCTTGAATATGAGCGAATTAAATACAATAATAATAAATCATAATAAAAATCAATTACACGATTTTTGTGCCTCATTTGAATTCTGGGTTACGCCACTGCTATTATTTCGAACACAGTTGTATATTTATCTAACGCTAAAAGAATAAAATGAAATATTGGACTCAATTAAGTTGATTACTTCTGAAAATATTTTAAAATAATGAATATTGTCAAATATGCAAAAAAAAAGGCAGCCAACATAAAATTAGCAGCGCAAATTGCGCCAATATTTCCTGCTACACTTCACATTTGGCTGATTAACATAAAACTTTCGCTTCGCTTTGCTTTGACAGCTAAGTTCGATATATGCTGTATGAGTTCGTTCACATTTTTTTACACTTGAGACGGTGGTCAGACGGGGATTCTTTGTCGCTCGTTATCGGCAATTCTCTGTTGGTGTCGTTTGTACCGTCCACAGAAGTAACAAGTCCGACGACTTGAGTCGAAGTATTTTCTTTATCATCACATTCTCATAAATACAACACTCATAATCACAATCTCGTTTAACAATTCACTAAAGTCCCAAAATTATGTTGTTTGAAAATGATCAAATATTTTCACGCAACATTTTTTACTCTATTCATTTCATTATGAACTAATAAATTAGTCTATTTCACGAATTAACAAAAGCGTTTACGTTTATTAAATGCATTTTTAGTATATCACAAAAAATTACTTAAATAGTTCCCCCATTAATTAAACGGTCAGAATATAATAATTTTTAATCTGCATAATGAAATCCGGGATTTATCCCTGGCGCTATTGCTGAGTCGCACAGGAATAAATTGGGCATATTGGTTGCAGCAATATTGCGACAGTGTTGTTTTTCTGCAGATACTCAGCTGATACTTATATTGCAACATTTTTGCGTCATATCACAATCCAAACACACTTTTCCAATTATTTCCGTACACTTGTGCATTCTTCTTTTTCTTTATGGGCGTAGATATCGCTTATGCGGCTATAGTCGAGTTTACAACAACCGTTTCCCTTTTCGATATTTGGCACTAGAAGATTCCAAGTGTAGCCAGATCCTTCTCCACCTGGTCTCTCTCCTAGCTAGAGTCTAGCCAGAGTAGCTGCTCTCACTTAATTCGCTGAACTATGTTATCTCGTACACCTCATCGTTCCGTCTACTGCGGTATTCGCCGTTGCCAATGCGCAAAGGGTGATAAATGTTCCGAAAAATCTTTCTCTCGAAAACTCGTAACGCCGACGCATCAGATGTTGTCATCGTCCATGCCTCTGCGCTATATAGCATTTGGTCTTTGTTCGTCGAGAGAGGACTTTATTTCTCAATTGTCTACTTGGTCCGAAATAGCATCTATTGGCAAGAGTTATTCTGCGTTGGATTTCGATGCTGACGTTGTTGTTGGTGTTAATGTCGGTTGCAAGTTAGATGATATTATCTACGACAAGTTGCATCTGTCAACAGTGTTTTGTGGAAGCCAAGTCGCGAGTGCGACGACTGTTTGTTTGATGACAGGAAATATTTCTTCTTGCCCTGGTTCACTACCAGACCTTGTCTGAAACTTCCTTTGGCATCGCTTGGAGGCTTACCCCCGATTGTTGCCGGACACATATGTTCCAATTTCGGGCATGCTTTTGTCTGACCTTATTCTACAAAGAAGCTGATGCAAGGTTCTTCACCACCATATTTGAATAGCTAGGCCATCAATGCATAAGCTCCCGCAACTTTGTTGTTCTTCAGACTGGTAAATGCTATTTGAACTTCTTCATGGTCGGACAATGGAACGTGCGCTTCATCGTCATCGCTGGGGAAACGCATTCACCATCTCTTGGAATATGCTTTCACTGCCATTCAGCAAGCTGCAGAAGTGTTCCTTTAATAATTTTAGTATGAGTCACTACACTACCTCTGTATTTTCACTGCCCGCAAGCTCTTTGTACTCACGCATTTCAGCCACTCGAGTAGAAAATCATTCGGCTGTCTTTTGTGACTGACATCAAACCTTTCTTGTGTTTGTTGACATGTGTTTTTAGTTGCACCGAAGCGGGAGCGTATCTTCGCTGCAACAATAGTTATCTGAGTCAATGCTAGGAGCTCGAAGCGTCTAAAACTGGAGACGTGTCTTTCGTCTTTCACAACATGTCCGATCTGGTTGGTTGATTTTTGATTCGGAAGCAGGAATTTTCTTTTGCTAGAATTTAGTGCTACTGCTAACCATATTTCGGGTCTAGGCGAAGTTGAGGTAATATCGCCCTTCCCTTCCATCGAGGCGTGTGCGCAAATAGCGTTATGTTGAAGAGCCTCGCTTTGATGCGGATTGTGGCTAGAAGTTCATCTACCGGGGTGAATGACAGTACTCGACGACGGTGTCTCTCTCCTACCACGAATCCCACATCGAAATTGCGCTCCTTTATATGGCCACTGTAGTTAATGCCACAAGAACCTGATGCCTCCTATGAGCGCTTGGAGCGTCGTGTTTCAAAGAGCCTAGCTTTTCTCAATTAATAAGTTTTTGTGCTAATTTCTTTATCTCTCTAGTCTCTAGTGTTCCTTTACACAGTATGCATTATCAGGTGATAATAGTCCTTTTCATACTCAGAGACAGTTTTCGGTATATACAACCTCCATTTTCCTATTTATTAACAGTCAGCTTTTTGTACTAGTAAATCTGCGAAAGTGTTGGCTGCTTCCAAAGATTGGGTCAGAAGAATTAACGCACACAATTCTCTTCTCTTAGAAGATATATGTACACCACGAAAAACTTTAAATTGGGGAGCAGGTTGTTATATAGGAGGCTTTTTAATCCCGTATCTGATTTATTCGATAAATCGTCTATTTTGAGTTTGATTATTGAATTATAAAATAATCATTGCCACTCGAAAATTATGGAAACTACGAACTTCACCGGCTCTTTAATTCTGGCAAATTTTCTTCTGGTATCGTTGACATTGTTATTATAGTTAGTGATAAATCTCTCCGATTTAGTACAAAGGGGATTAAGCCTGGCTAAGGAATGGTGCAGTGGGGTTGGACAGAATAACTATTATCAGTTAAGTTCTGGGTAATCTCACCGGAAGAAAGAGTACTGGTTAAATTAACAAAAATTTGACTGAAAGAAGTACTAGTTAAGTTAATAAGCACTTAACTGAAAAAAGGACATTGAGAAATCGGCCGTAAGTAATTAATGTAATCTAGACGCTTATACCGACACTTAATCACACGATTTCGGCTGTTGAGTCGATTGTCGTACTAATCATATAAATTTATCAAGATTTCGCCATACAAAAATGACAGTTCCAAATCACTTCAGTGAAATGATTTGAAACTGATCCAGGCTAAATCTCTCTGTGCTACTCTGATTTTGCGCCATCTACTTGTCAGTATTGGAAATCTGTTACATTATCACAGCTGATTTAGAGGGAAAAAATTGTAGGCAAACAAATTTTAAAGCAATGAATCTAATTTCACCTGCAAATCGACTTAACAAATGAAAAAATGCATCCATTATTTCTATTATATGGAAAATATTAAAAAAAGACGGTTTTTATTTCAAAATATTATATGACAATCTCTTCTTTTGATAAATATTAAGCGATTTGAATTATTGAATGACAATAACAGCTGTTTTTTAATCTTTCTAACGGCAGTGAGAACGGGATGATTAGTGAATGTATGCCCATATTGCGGTTTTCAACCCGACTTAGTCGAATTGAAGTTAAGGCAATTCAACTTCAGGTCAACCAAACTCTTTTTCGGTATTGCGAACTTCAACTAAGTTCAGTCGAAGTATGATTGGCGTTGCCAACCTAAGAGAGGGAAATTTGACAGATAGTGAAACTGCTAAAATTTTTTAAACGACGTATCTAAATAATTTAATTCAGTTGTCGCTCGCGAAAAAGTGAATAAACATTAAAATAAATAAAAAAAAATTGATATAAGTTTTGATTTATATTACAATGGCGAAAATATTGGGGGCAAAATTGATGTACTACGTATACGAAAAAGCCTTCGTGATCACTCAAATCCATTGGAGCTTCCAAATGCAAAGTAAGCCATAGTTTTTTCACAATTGAGTGGCTTTTTAATAGTATTTGTTGCAGATTCATAAGTTATTTTCGATTAAATAAAGAAGTATTTTGTTTTTTACTGAATGAGATGAAGGAACATTTCCACAAACGTGTGCGAGGAGCGGCCATACCTCCTATATTAAAATTATGCGCAACTCTGCGTTTCCTTGCTGACGGTGGTTATCAAAAATGCAGTGGAAATGATTTTAACATTGGGTTGGCGCAACCTACGATATCTTTAGTAATTAAAGAGGTTCTAAATATAATTGAACAAAGTAGTTGTGCCCAATGGATTAAAATTCAAATGACTGAGGAGGAGCAAAACGCTTCGAAAGTTTCATTTTCTTCAAAAAGTACTTTCCTGGGAGTAGTTGGTTGCATCGATGGGACTCATGTTCGCATAATTTCACCAAGAAAAGAAGTGCAACATCTTTATCTTAACAGAAAGGGCTACTTCAGTTTAAACGTGATGATTGTATGTATAAAATCTGAATTATATTACAAACAAAATGGTATAATTTCTTAAAATCTTTAGCTTTGTGATTATAAAATGTCTATTCGGTATGTGGATGCTAGGCATGCAGGCGCAAATCATGACTGTTTTGTTCTGCCGCTACAACAACAACAACAACAACAACAACAACAACTGTTTTGTTTTCAATGTTAGCGATTTGAAAGTGTATTTACAGAACAACATACAGAATAACCCTTGGATCTTGGGTAAGACTTTATCGTATTTATTGCTAAATAATTGGAGTAATGTAATTTCTTAGGTGACGATGGCTATCGTCTGCATAAATTTTTAATGACGCCTTATCGCTTGGCGGAAGCTTCTTCACCCCAAGCACGCTACAATACAGTACACTCAAAGGCCCGGAATATTGTGGAGCGGACAATTGGTGTACTCAAGAGTAGATTTCGATGTCTTTTATCTGTACGATTAACTTACCAATTTTTCGAATTGCTTTTTGTTGTAACTTTATTTTTTCTAAAATTTATAAAAAATATTAATTAAAATTAATTTAACATTAATGAAAATAGTTATTTTACCCCTTCTCCATTTTTCTTTAATATTTTTTTTTTATATCACTGCACGAATGTTGAACTTCAACTGCTATTAAGCAGTCGAAGTTTATTTATATACTAGTCAACCCCACTTGTACAGGGTTGAAAACCGCAATACCAAAAAAAGTTGAAGTTCGATCATACTTCAACCGCAATTTTTTTTGACGGATTGAGTTGAAGTCGGCAATACCGAATTTTTAAACTTCGACTGAAATGCAGTTGGGTTGAAAACCGCAATAGGGGCAGTAATTAAATGTAACCCAATCCTTTTAAATTTTCGGTCTAGACATGGTATTATCATTCATAGTTCATTCAAAGGATATCCGGCCAAAGGCTGCAATTCGGAGATCTAACCCCGGCTAAATCAGTAAGTCTTACCGTGCGATTCTGTAACGTGAGACAGTATCAAGTCTCTAAATTTGAGATTTTGAGTTAGAGACAATTTTTGAGACTTGAGACGATTTTGCTATTCTGTAAGTGACAGTCTCAAAATCTATTACATTTCATTATTCAGAGATGTTTTTACACTTGAATGATAATAAATATGTCGATAATTAATATTAACTTTTTTATAACATAGTCAAAAAACATAATTATCAATAAAAATAATAATATATGTTGACTTTGTTTCATAATATTTACGAAATTTATGTAAAATTTATTTATTTTTAACCTTTTCGTGTTTGAATTGCTTACAAAATGTAAAAAAAACGACAATCGATTAATATCTATGATGATCTCTATTCAGTACATTGAAAATGGCAGCAAGAGTTCTTTTTAGTTTTGTGACCAGCTAACTACCAGGTCTCAATATTTTAAGACTAACGCTAGAGACTGTTTAGTGAATAGTAACTAGTATCAAATTGATACTTTGTCTCAAAATGTCTCAAATAGAGACTAGAGACTGGTTACAGAATCCCGCTATTAGTATAAGTTTGTTGTCACTGGAGCGACGCCTTTCTCCGTATCCTCCTGACTTTTGCTGGCTTTGAGTCCAACCTGGGCCAAGAGGAATTTTTCTGCTGCGTTGGCGCTAAAAGGCTCCATCCAAACTCCACCTCGGTCAGGTGTAATACATGCAACGGAAGAAGTCATCTTAAAATCTGCTCAGACCTTAAGACGCACAAGGAGTGGATCACGAGTTACGTTCCTCCATGCTGTCAACGCACTACTGCAACCTTAGCCTCTACGGCTGTGCAATCTGCACCTCTGCACTCCACCAGAGTGGCAAACAGAGGACTCTCACGGTGCATAGGAACTCAAATAGGTCGACAATCATCCGTACTATTTCAAGGAAAAAACTCACAATCAAGAAGAATTAAACAAAGGATTCCAAAGGGTGGGGTCCTCTCACCATTATTGCTTAACTTCTACATCTCGAAACTTCTGAGTTGTCCAGGTTTCAACGTATTATGTAAAGATCGTGAGCGAGAAAATGGTGCAACATCGTCCTTTTGATGGCGACATCGACCGCCCTAGAATGTCAAGGTATAGCTATCCAGGCAGGCTATACGAAACTCGAAATATTTATCATATACATACATCCCCGCAGTTATATGTTGCCCTATAGAATATCACTCAAACATAGGTACGCTACTTCGTGTTGAAAACCGATTGGACTAGGCGACTTTAACGCGCACCACGATTTTTGGCATTCCTGCCTGTCAAATGATCGAAGGAGAATGGAGCTGGCGGAATAGATAGACGATTCGACATTCTGTACAAAGAATAAAGAAGCCCCTACCAGAATCATATGGCACCTTTAAAAGCTCGCCCGATATTACCATAGCTAGTGGTGGTCTGATCAATAGCATAACCTGGAAACTCTCGCCTTTAATAATCTCGATCGAGACACCTACAAACTTTATTTCTATGGACCTTCGTTAACTATGACAAAGCCAACTAGGTCGCCTTCACAGAATTTACCGAGAGCACCTTCACCGCTTTATCCATTCCTACGGACGTAATCGTTGGCGAACGTCAATACCGCAAGATGATCGCAGTAGCGACCCCGCTCACTTTATTCCGGCTAAAGAAATGGCGGAACCCCGCACTGATTTCCCAGCCGAAGCAGCTGTTAACTAACGAGCGCGACACCTTATACAATGCCGATCCCTGAGGTCACCGAATAAGGAATCTCAATTTGAAGATTCGGCGAATGGTAAACCAACACAAGCGGTCAAAATGGATAGAGCACTTGAAGTATTGTAACCTTATTCCAGTCGATGGCGTTAAGTTTCCGACTACAATAACCCTAAAATTTTAGGTGTGACTTTCGACAGTCTGTGCTCATTCACTCCTCATACGACCGCGATTATCGCCAAAGTACAGAGCCGCAAAAAAGAAATTTCTAACAAAGAAAAGTTGTTGGCAACATACAAAGCAATAGGCCGGGCAGCCCTTAACTACGCCGCACCTATAAGGTCGCCTGGATGCAGTGAAACAAAGATGAGGAAGCTCCAAACATGTCAGTACACTCCACTCCGGACAACGACATGATGCCTCTTGATGTCTTCCTTCCAACACACACATAAGAATAAAGAACTTCTCTCCAAACAGTCAAAGCTGTTTTAATATAACATCATAAAAAATATTTAAAGTTTGTAATATATTAAATTGCCAACACATAATAACTTCGAATTGTTATAAATGTTGGGTGGCCTAATTTAAATACCCAAAAACTAGGATTTTACCTCTCACGTTGGAATAAGTTCGATATCCCTATATCCCTGGTCTGCACATCATACCACATCGACACTAATAGCATTGACAGACGGCATCATTAATCCAAATTAATTCAGTAGTTAGTGCAGATAACTCCGTTGCTAATTCCCATTTAATCCTCAAATTTAAAAAAAAAAAACAAGAAGTTTTATGTTATGATGCAGTTTTAAAAATAACGTGTTGATACGTTTTTGTAATAATAAATGGTTTTGTAAAAATTGGTTGGCCAACAACCGCAATATTTATCTTCTACCATTTTTATTGAAAATATTATAAAAAATGATAATCAGCTGTTTACGAGAGCTTAAAACTAGAGCATAGCTGCTTGTCAAATACAAATTTGGATCTGATTAAGTGCGCAGTTAACCCGAATTAACGCTGTCGTCTATCAGGGCTATTATTCTCGTGCAGAGATTTTTCTCCTTCGTCTGAACACCTTGTTTGTAAAAAGACGTTTTATAGAAAAGCTAATTTCGAAACGTCTGGCAATTACATTAGGTGTCAGTGGATGAGCAACACAATCAGGTGAAAAAGAAGAGCACTATTTTCACAGTTTGTGAAAATATTTAATTTTTCCAACTGAACTTTCGTCTGCATCGCGTATTTAATCTGTAGATTGAAAAGCTCCAAGGTTTCTCTTTAAACTATGTTACGATTAACCTTTAACAAATCACATCTGTAAGTCAAAATATGAGATAGATTATGAAACAGTTATCTGATGTTATAGATGTAATGTCGTCATCGTTTAATAAATTTCTCCCATATCCTTCAGGGGTACAACCCAAAGAACCACGTATTTATGCACGAAAGTTATTTGCTCGAATCATTCCACGCTTTGCAACAAGTCTGTACGCCGGCAAACTTATGATGAGTACGGCAGACCCCAAAGTAAACGTGGTCCAGGTGATTTTCTATACCCTCAACCGTACGGAAGATATGGCTGGTATGTACCACCAACTCGTAAATACGGAATGCTTGTGGTTAGAATATTACGCGGTGCTTTAAAACTACGATATATTGTTCTTGGTGGCGCTATTGGGGGTGGCGTATCACTAAGTAAAGTAAGTATAAATATTGATAAATATTTTATTAACAGATTATTGAATATAAATATGTTCGTTATCAATCGTTGTAGAAATATGAAGAATGGAAAGATGGTCTGCCCGATATGAAATGGTTGGAGGATGTTTTACCACAAGGCGAAAGATGGAATAATTTTTCGAGAAAATTGATGGATGTTGGCAGTGTTATGAAGGAAGTTGTGCAAATAGGTAAGAAATGTAAATAATGAGTGTTTTTGATATTCTCTCACAACTCGAGTAGGAATTTTTATTAATATAAATAAGTAATTGGGTTTACTAATTGTATTTTTGTGCAGATAAATAACTGTAGTAATTTTCATATGTAATTTAAATGTAATTGTTTTCGTATTTAGATCCTAAGCTAAAGGAGTTCGGGGAAGAGAAGATAGCAGAATGGAAAATATGGTTCGATAATCGTCTGGATGATGCCATTGAGGCCGCGGATTATCAAGGCAACAATGCCAGTATAATTGAATGTACGTTTATTTTAATATCATTAGCCATTTTTTAGTGAGAGAATTTCAAAAGCATTTGACGAATTTACATCCTTGATATTGATACACATGTACTAAAGAAATATTTTTTAAAATAACTTTTTAATAATTAGCAAAAGATGATATTAAATCCAAAGCTTCTGTGTCGGCATTAGGTCTGTCTAATGATGACAGTCGTAAAAAATATGGTAATTACGAAATTTCAAAGGATTTAATTAATCAAAAAAATTAAATTATATATTATTTTTAATTTTAGAGAATTTGCAAACTCAAGTTGAAACCTTACAAACGGAAATTATGAATGTACAAATTAAATACCAAAAGGAATTGGAAAAAATGGAGCGAGAAAATAGAGAATTAAGGCAGCAGTATTTAATACTAAAAGCGAATAAAAAAACAACTGCTAAGAAAATCAAAAAATCCCTTATTGATATGTATTCAGAGGTTCTTGATGAACTGTCAGGCTATGACACAAGCTATTCCATGGCCGACCATTTACCTCGCGTTGTGGTTGTTGGTGATCAGAGTAGTGGAAAAACGTCAGTTTTAGAGTCTATTGCAAAGGCACGCATTTTTCCTCGTGGCAGTGGAGAAATGATGACACGTGCACCAGTTAAGGTGACTCTCGCAGAAGGCCCTTATCATGTTGCTCAATTTCGTGACTCGGATCGTGAATATGACTTAAATAAAGAATCTGACTTGTCAGAGCTACGCCGTGAAGTTGAGTTAAGAATGAGAGCTTCTGTTCGCGGTGGCAAAACAGTAAGCAATGAGGTAATTTCAATGACAGTCAAAGGACCAGGTTTACAAAGAATGGTTTTAGTGGATTTACCAGGAATAATATCTGTAAGCTAAAATAATTATGTTATATACATATATAAACATTAACTGAAACTTTGCTTATATATCTTTACTTAGACTATGACTGTTGATATGGCAGCTGACACGAAGGACTCAATTCACCAAATGACTAAGCATTATATGAGCAATCCGAATGCAATAATTTTATGCATTCAAGATGGTTCAGTTGATGCTGAACGAAGTAACGTGACTGATCTGGTAATGCAGTGTGATCCACTAGGACGACGCACCATATTTGTTTTAACCAAAGTAGATTTAGCTGAAGAACTCGCAGATCCTGATAGAGTATGATGGGAATATTTGCATTTCCTTAATATAACTAAGTCATATTCAACTATTTAACAGATACGCAAAATTCTTTCGGGCAAGTTATTCCCTATGAAAGCGTTAGGATATTACGCTGTAGTAACTGGTCGCGGGCGCAAAGACGACAGCATTGATGCCATTAGGCAATATGAAGAAGACTTTTTCAAAAATTCAAAGCTTTTCCAGTAAGTAACTAATTTTACCAATTCAGAGCTGAGTGAAACTGATATCCATTTAGCCGACGAGGTGTGATAATGCCACACCAAGTAACTAGCCGAAATCTCAGCTTGGCAGTCTCAGATCGATTCTGGAAAATGGTCCGCGAAACAATAGAGCAACAAGCCGACGCCTTTAAAGCCACCAGATTTAATTTGGAGACAGAATGGAAAAACAATTTCCCACGGTAATTTCCTTATTTAACAGTGAATACTAATTTATTAATACAGTGTTTATTGCACAGGCTTCGTGAGTCAGGGCGAGACGAATTATTTGATAAAGCTAAAGGGGAAATCTTGGATGAAGTTATCACGCTCTCACAAATATCCGCAAAAAAATGGGAAGAAGCGTTGACTGAAAAACTTTGGGACAAACTATCAAATTATGTGTTTGAGAATATTTACCTGCCGGCCGCACAGTCAGGTTCTCAAAGTAATATTATGTAAATATAAACTAGAAACTATTGTAGTTCGCTTGCTGGCACTCATTGTGTTATGTTGTGCTTTTAATGAATTCATTAATGCCTAAAACATTTTTTAATAATTGTTATTATTCAGGCGTTCAAACGGAGCAGTATGTGTTTGGATTGTTCTACTATAATAACATATATATGTAAACGCACAAACCCTTCTTCATATGTATTTATGTATGAATTCCACTCACACCTTATGTACTCAGGTGTACTCAAAGTAATGTACACATGGGTTTCATTTTATATACATATTTATACTTGTAATCAAGCATTTTCATTGCTCTTTTTTGATAAATTGTAAAACATCTTACCAAACACCTTCATACTCATATAAATATCCTTCCAGATTCCTTCAATACAATGGTGGATATAAAGCTGCGGCAGTGGGCAGAACAGGCTCTGCCTGCTAAATCGGTGGAGGCAGGTATGTTCCATTAAGATATTAAAATGATTTTTGGTTATAATGACTATACATAGGTTGGGAAGCCCTGCAAAATGAATTTATATATTTAATGGAGAAGGCGAAAAAATCACCTGACCATGATGACATTTTTGATAACCTTAAAGGCGCTGTGGTGGACGAGGCGATTCGTAGGCATTCTTGGGAAGATAAGGCTATCGATATGTTGCGAGTCATACAACTGAATACATTAGAAGATAGGTTCGTTCATGATAAAACTGAGTGGGATCAAGCTGTTAAATTTCTGGAAACCTCTGTAAAAGCTAAACTGACACACACTGAAGAGACTTTGAATGAGATGTTGGGTCCAGGGCAATTCACTCGTATAACTCATTGGAAATCGCTAACAGAAGATCAATGGAAACGACGTTGTGTGAAAACGGAACTGGATAAAGTACTGAAAAACGACGATGTGAGTGCTTCAAAATATGTTAGTACAATCAAATATCAATTTAATTGCATTAAAATTTAGAAGCACTTACCTACATTATCTTACGACGAACTAACGACGGTCCGAAAGAACCTACAGCGTGATGGCATTGAGGTCGACACAGACTACATACGTCAAACGTGGTTTCCTATTTATCGAAGGTATTCTATGTTTTTCATCTTTGTTCGATATATTTTTTTCTTAAACACAGTTTTTCTGTTATTTTAATTTCAGACACTTCTTGAAACAGGCACTAAATCGTGCGAACGACTGCCGTAAAGCATATTACTTATACAGCCAACAGGGTGCAGAATGTGAGGTAATAATTATGAATGTATAGAACTCTGTTAGCAAGTACGAAGTGGTTAATGATGTTTCAGATAAGTTGTAGCGATGTAGTCCTCTTTTGGCGCATTCAGCAAGTGATTAAGGTTACTTCGAATGCACTGCGGCAGCAAGTAATTAATCGTGAAGCGCGTCGATTAGATAAAGAGATTAAAGAAGTTCTGGATGAATTTAGTGATGACGAAGAGAAAAAGGCACAATTGCTAACCGGGAAGCGAGTGACACTTGCAGAAGAATTAAGTATGTTATTTTAATTGAGTTAATCGCAAATAAATAAATATGTGGTTTCTTTTACAGTTAAAGTCCGACACATTCAAGAGAAATTAGAAGAATTTATTAATTCTCTTAATCAAGAAAAGTAACTGTTCACCGCGTGGACGTATGTCTAGTCCTTATTTAAAATTCATCGAAATAACTCCATGATTCTGACAGGAAAATGTTAGTTGATATTGATTTGTTCACCATTGTGATTTATTTATTTAAAATGCTGTTTTTATTGTTAGAGCGTGACAATTTAAAAAATCAGAACATGCGTATTATCAAATCTTTGCAAAAATAAAAATGGATGATTGAACTGATTCATATTAAATTATTTTAATACTTCTATTTGATTTATGGCATTAAATTAATAACTTTTAGGGAAACTACCATATTTATCATATGATATGATGCCTACTACTAGCTATGCTGGCAAAATTGGGAACGAATCGACGATAACAAATACACAGTCAAAGGAAAATGGAGCAATTCATATATATTTTAATGAGTGTCCAATCTTTTACTATCTCTATCTTTTGCCCTCCGTTGTCACTTTCTGTCCTAAGAGTCCTTTTCGAAAAGAGAACACTTCATCGGGCTCAGCTTTAGACCAGCGCTAGCTATCCATTGAACAACCTCTTCCAAGCTTTGAAGATGCTCATGTAGCTTTTACCCAACGCGTTGATATTGTCGAGATATACAAAACATTTCTTCCAGTGCAATCCTTGGTCCATAAGTCTCTTTAAGGTAGCAGAAGCGTTACATAATTCAAAGGGCATTTCGGTAAATTGCTGTATACCATTTCTATCGCTGAAAGTTGTCATCTCTGTGCTCTCATGCTGCCACCTTTTTTCTTCAAAAGTCCCTCAACTGAACTTCATGGACTCGCCGCTTTCGCTCATTTCATGTGTAGTCTCAGACTACTAGTCTGGTTTGCTAAAGGAACGCTTCGAGGAGCCTGACGAATTGGTCTTGCATCAACTGTGTTAATGAAATGTTTCACAACTTTGGTTCTTCTTGGTGTGAAATCGTCTTTATCAAAAATGGTTGAGTATCTACATAAGTTGTTTAGCCTTATTTTGATGATTTGCCTCCAGTCCCTTGATTCATGCGTTAATTTCGTTCGATATATATTTTTTGCCAATGAATCTTCAAGATGTACTTCACAATTTATCTCTTGACACTGCCCTAACATAGCTCTCTCGAAGTTTGATCGGTAACTTTAACTCACAAAGTAATCTTAATGGAACACGTTTATCTTGTCCTGTCAAAGCCAGGAGTACCTCAACAAACTAAAACTTGTTTGTCTCATAGTCTGCATCCATTTCTTCCCAAATAACTGCTCCTGATTTTGGTGGAATCTGCTGGCTCTTTATTTGCTAATCCCAACCTACCTGCCGCTTCAATATTAGTACAAGCCATAATCTTGTTCTTCATGTAAAGTTGATTTGCAAGAAAGTCTACGTCAATTATTAGTTCATCGACGATATATGTATGCCACTACAAAATTGTGTATCACGGATGCCTTTCCAATTATGATCCTGCACGTTACTTCTCCGAAGATTTGAGTTCCTTCTGCAGTTACAGTACTTTGCCTCAGCTCGAATTATGGAATGCGATGCCCATATTTACACTCAGTATACTCTTTTTATCGTCTATACTTTCCATAATGGTAACATTACTCGTATTCCTGCTTATTGTAAAACGGAGATTACATGGCGTTCGTTGCGGGAGCCAGTCCATGGCGTTTTTGGCTGGCTTGCTTTAGTTTAACAATTGGTTGGATTTGACATTTCCTTGATCTTCCTCAGCTTTGCAGTTACGTCTACTGAATTATTGAACTGGTTACAGTTGCGTGAAATATATCTATTTTTTCGCAGTGTATTATTTTTCTAATGCGCTCTTGTAGATTTTCCTGTACTTTCTGTATCTTTTCTTCAACTTTTTTAAGTAATTGGTTTACCCAGGTCTGATCTTCTATTTCTATTTCATGGGCTTTAACCATGGAACCTTTCTATAAAAAAACTTCTTAAAAGCTTAATATTAGATACAAAATACATTGTTGGGCACAGAGTGCAGGGATACAGCTTTCTGTGTCAGAGCATTCGAAACGGTTGCTCAAATGTCAATTTTGGACATGCTAACTGCTGTGACTGTAATTCGGATTTTACACCAATTGTCGCCAACCGTTCCTCCAGCTACTTTTTGAATTGTGAAATCTTCACATCGTTAAACTTTGCCATTTTCGAATAATTATATATGTACTTCATTAGACAATCCCATTTCTAACTCGTCGATACGGGTTTGTTCTCGTGTCCGGGTTCCTTACACTTTCATATCTCACTTCCATTCGACTCAATAGCCATATGGTCGAAAATCGCTTTATTGGGTGCAATGGATTCAACCAAGAATGATAGAAGATTACGCCAATTTTCTTGTGAGTTGAGAAGAAGAAGCATAGAACGGCATGTAAATTGTAAACAATTTAATTCGTGAAATATACTTAATTTATTACTTTACAGCGAAAAAGTTTTAGTGACATGAATATAATACTTAGTTTTGCGGTAAATATGTATATATTAAATGTTTTGAGCTTGACGTCGCCTGAACGGGTCGTATCCCTGCTGTAGACACCTCCATCTTTATCTCGATCGCGATTCATCGGTGACACAACCTCCTCACATCCCAGGGTCACAATTGTTTGATATACCCTCATCTATAAATATAAAATAAAGTCGTGTTAGTTAGTATTTGGAACAGAAGAAAAGAACTACAACCAAATGTGAAATTGATTATAACTGGCGCAGTAATCAGTCGTTGAGTATGTACTATATCACGTGCATCCCGAAGGACTGATGTCATAACCTTTCCAGACGACTTTTTCGTCTTTCCACGCCTGAGAACCGGTTCATTATGTGCAGTCCACTAGAATGACTGTCGATTGGACTCGAGTGAGAAATGATGGATCTATGTTTATTCCGATTAGAGAACACTTAAACACTTCTCAGAATCAGTTATTCGTTGTTTGTTGGATTATAAACTTGCGAGGCACCTAGTTTGCTCATTTCGCCTGTTTCCAGCTTAGCAAATATCGTTTCAACGGTGGATTTCCCTGAGCCCAAATTCAACCGCATTTTCCCCAAAAAAGCAATGTCTTATTAACACACGAAATGCTTTATAATCCATTTTTTTGTAAACTAACACGAGTTGCTTAACAAGAATGCTATATCTCTTTAACTAATAGTTATAATCCAACTAATTGGAATCATACATATGGTAGTAGTATTATCTATGTATCAGCTTCAGTGAAGCGTGGACGGAACCTCTAGTAACCAATAACGAGGAAATGATTGTTTCTATGAGTCTGCAAGGCATGCGGAATGGAGCTGGTAGAACAATTAAATATTGTGCACAATCGCTGATGAAAAACCCCCCAGAATTATGAAAAATTGTAAAAGATCACTAGACATCATCATCACTAGTGGTAACTTGGCGACTTACCATATGCTAACTCTCAAATGAGATCATGTGCCTATGGCTATATACCTCTATTGAGAAACTCATAGACTTTATTCCTGGGAGCTTCGTTAATCTTAACAACGCTAACTAACTTGTTATATCCCACTAGAGGGAATTTCTGTGACTGTGCACAATAATGGCTTCGACCACTGGAACTGATGACATGTGTTTTATAGTAAACGACTTTCTCCTACTAAATCAAAAGCGCCTTTATTCACTAAATGTGAAGATGTTGTCTTCGATGACAAAATACCAATAGTTATTTAATAACACCAAAACTTTGGGCGTTACATACGATAATTTGTCCGTTTACACTCTGCATACAATAGCGACTATAACCAAGTATTAAAATAGGATCTTCAAATTAATAGCCGTCAGCATCCTGAGAAAAGATGAAAGGTACGTTATTAACAACTCACAAAGCAATCTGACGAACCGCATCGGGATAATTGAAGATATCTTTCAATCATGGATAAAATGGTCCGGAACTCCTCTACTTCTTGAGAGAACTCATGATCTCGTTGTTAATTTTGGCAGCACTGAAAGCTCATGAGCTACTGAACAGATGACAAGCAAAACAAGAACTACCACTAAGAATCTCCTAGAAATAAATTGCAAAATTAATCGGTTATTGTTATTGTTATTATTATTATTATTATTTTTTTTTTTTGAAGAAGGAACGCGTATTTTGTCGCAGAGTTTTTTTGCTTAGCCGTATCAAATGTCAACGTATCAACGATCTTTTGGAATTCCCCGTAAATGTTATTTAAACTATGACTTTCGAGTAAATTGTTAAAAATATTACTTTATAAAAAATATAATTAGCCTAAAAAGAAGTAAGGTTCATATATGGATCATTTGAAACATGCAAATTTCTTTAAATACTAAAATGTTTTGTTATATTGAGGTTTAAATGCTATTTATAAAAATTTTTTAAAATTAAATTATATTCATACGTATACGTATTAGGGTGTAATATAGAATATATATATTTTCTTAAACTATTGATAACTATATATGCTTTTCTGTGGAATGCAAATCGAAAAATCCCCAAGGAATACAATAAAAATCGTGAAACTTAGTTATTCCTATGTGGCACCATTATAAAATGTTACAAAAAAATTGTGCGCCTTGACATCGCTCTCTCGAATCAAAGAGTTTCGTATCATGATATCCTTGCTTTCAATGTTCATTGAAGAACACCTACACAATAAAAGCAGTTACTGTTGATATGTTCTCAAAACATTTTACCGACCAAAATTTGGAGCCTATCAACTTCAGACAGGAACTAAGGTCGCGAGTTGCCACGCGAAACTAGAATGACTCTCACGCAACTCAGTTCTAGATATTGCGGCAGGCTGAACTCCTACTTATCCCGAAAAGATCTCGTAGAGTCCCCATATGACTCTCCACCTCTATGATATGCCTTGCCTACCTATTAATCTAACATCCCAGTTCTCCTTTAAACTTATACCGGTGTCAGTGGAACAATGTACGTAGGTTGCCTTTTATATTTCGAAATTTGGCAAACCTTGTGTTGCAATCAATTAACTCACAAATTTATCGTAAAAATCTAGGTCAAACAAGTAAGAATTTACAAGAATTAAAGCTAGGGAAATACTTTATGGCGTAAAATGTCAACCTAAGAATCGAAATCCAAGCAATTTTATATATACATATACTAAATATAACTCCTATACTGAGAGACAAATAAGATTTGTTAGAAAAAAAGCCATTATATGAAGAACATATATGACAGTTGGGGTAGTACCGACCAGATTTTATCTATTTTGCCTAATACCACATACTATCAACATGTCACATAGTAAAAAAACTAATCATATAGAGTAAAGTCAGCCGGATGTTCGAAATATTAGTTATATGGGGGCAAGGTCAAGTTCTCGCCCAAGTTTATCCATTTTAGGCACAGAGATACACTGTTATGAGTAAAATACGCTAGCTCATTTTCATTGAGATAGCTCACATGTTGGCCGACATATGCGGTACAAAATCACCCGGAAGTTCGATTATCTTTACCTATCATCCTTGAATTTCAATTATATATCTCATAGAAATGACATAGAAATATGAAAATAATGTCACGTACCAAATTTTGTCAAAATCGGTCAGTCGTGTCCCGAGACATGGCATTTCACCAAAATGTGGGCGATGCCACGTCCATCCTATTAAGCCTTATCATACCATTCTGGCTGCAAATTTTTGCACCTCTGGCGCAATTAGTTATTGGTTTATCCCGCTTATTAGAGGACGTGGGCCGTTACGGACCAGTGATTATCGATGGAATGGAATGGAATGGTGAATTTGATCGATGTACATAGTAGCTACTCCAAGACGAATTTCGTGAAGGTTGTTCAAAAATAGTTGTACTTCCGGAAACCATTGATGCTGTGCGCAAACTGATATTACAAGATCGTCATGTGACTTATCATGAGATTGAGATAACTATGCATTGGTAAGACCAGCATACATTCAATATTGCATGAACATACTTGTATAACAGTAAAAAAATTGTTCGTTTGATTCCACAAAATTTGTCAATCGGCCAAAAGAGTCTCGATAGGTCTAAAGTAATGTTAAAAATACGAAGCGGTGTTTCGAAACAGATCTATGGTATCTTGACAGGTGATGAATCGAGGATTTATGCGTATGAGCCCGAAAGTAAACAGGAGTCGACTGCATGTTTTTTTCCAGATGTGAAGAATCCAACAAAAGTTCGCGCACGAAGCACTTTCTAGCGAATGGTCTGTATAAAATGTAAGGAGGAGTCCTCTTCTATAATTTTTTGCTTTTATCCCGAGATGTTAAGCATTAATTTGCGACTTCACATACTATGTACATATAAGTTGGTTTCGTGTTTTTGATTCCTTTATTACAAAGACTAAAAACTAATGTGGACGAAAACACTCCAGCTCTGAAAGTATTCGACTCAGTACCCGTCGGGTGAAGCAAAGGAAGAGGAAGACCGCCACTCCGTTGGAAGGACCAGGTGGAGAAGGACCTGGCTACGCTTGGAATATCCAATTGGCGTCACGTAGCGAAAAGAAGAAACGACTGGCGCGCTATTGTTAACTCGGCTATAATCGCATGAAGCGGTGTCTACGCCAATTAAGAAGAAGAAGAAAAACTAATGTCACTGGTAAGATGTGGTTAGATGCAATTGACAAACACCGGAAAATTAAGTTTCAAATTTTTATTAATTAAATTATTCCTTCGTTTTTTAACAAATTAATAAATTATCAATGCTAGTGTTACACTGCGGTTTAAATTAAAATTAGAGTAGTCGTTGCTATTACAATATAATAACTTTTTCGACTTACATATGCAAATACGCATATCCTAAAAAATATTTTATTACAATTTCGTAACTTCTCAGTATAACTTATAAATTGTTTTTAAGCTATTTGCCTGACTTCGGTTAGGAAGCTTTAGTTTCGTCTCGGACACTACGAACTTATTTTTTACATAACATTGTTTTTTACATGCATAAAACATATGCTTCTGCGTCGATTATATATATATATATATATATATATATATATACATATGTGTGTACACATACACAGTTTAAATTCAAGTCTTTAGTTTTACTAGTTTATTGTTATATGTTCATTCAGTTGTATGATATTATTTTAAATTTAATTTTAACTTTAATTTTAATTCCCGAATATTTATGTACTTAGGCTCTTGGGGGGCTCTGCGCGGCCTTTCTCTCATTGCGCGTCTTCTCCCAGTTAGCAATATATGTCAATGGGTAGCACAGGAACGCCGAAACTAATATCAGTCCGCCAGCAAAGTAGAACGAAGTATTGTAGTCCTGTGTCAGCTCAAAGAGTATGCCTGAAATAGTAGGAAAATGTTGATCAATCTAATTAATGGTGTGAACTTGAATTTGAATCTGTGAATTTAAATCAATTTAAAATACTATATAAATTCAGTTTTTCTATTTCTGCCTTGTTGAATTCCAATAAAACCTAATAAGCACATACTATAGTACACGCGTACATACATAAAGAGTTTGTCCGGAAAGTAATAAGACTGAGTCGATTTAAAAAAAATGTATTGAACTAATCGTTACAATTCTTTAAAAACTTTCAAGATAGGCTACTTCTGCGTCGATTCATCGATTCGTCGAAGGCGTCACGAAAGGCATTCTCCGGAATAACCTTGAGAGCAGAGGTGCATGCTGTTTGGATCCCCTCTGTCGTTTGAAAAAGCTTGCCTTTCATCGGCATTTTCAGACAAGGAAACAAAAAGGAACATCTAGGTAAGCCTGTTTAATCATATTAAAGTCTCTGTCTCAGATTTAGCAAGTTTCACACAGAATTTAATCGCGTACCTCTGCTCTTACGAACGAAATGTTTTACTTGACTCTCCAGGTGCTCGGAGACAACTGACCAACCGCTCGTTCGTTGGCTAGGAACATCCTCTACCGAATCCAGTCGGTGCGCGCACCCTCAGAAGTACAGTCGCGGCGGACGAAAATCAGTCCTATTACTTTCCGGACATGCCCTGTATAATGATTACATACATACATACTATTTAATAGCACGATTATTTTTATACTCTCGCAACATGTCGCATCTAACGGTTGCTTACATATATTACTTAAAACTATTCAAGATAGATATGGAGTTCAATATTGTATATAAATGATAAGGATAACGAAACAAGTTGAATCGAGTCGGTCCGTCCGTCTGGCTGTGCAAACGATAATATTGACGAAACTTGCTACTTATGTACATTGGCATCTAAGAGAGGTCGGTATTGCAAATGGGCGAAATCGGGCCACTACTATAACTAAGTACTAAATTAACTCACAAAATCAGAGAAAACCACTAACAGCGCGATAACTCACTGATTAAACGCGCCACAATCATTAAATTTAACAATCAAGATGGTAGGAAAGACCTTTATGGGTTCGATCAATATGTTAAAAATTTGAAGGATATTCACATGGAATCTATTTCCAATAACAGATAATCCTATTGTCTCAATTGAATGAAATTAAGGCAATACTTAGCCAAGTTTTGTCAATACCAGAATGTATCAGTTAGACCCGACTTAGTTCTTCATTACAATTTCATTTTTACAGCGTTGATAAGGGATCGCCACATCCCCATGTCTTTTTAAATAAGTTAGTAGAAAACGGTTTTTGATGTTGGTCGGATTTATAGATTATATGCTTTTGGTTGCCTCATTATATTGTTTTATAAAGATTTGAACACATCTCGAAATATTCCAAACCATATTTGTTCCAATAAATGGCAAGTAAATCGAATGTTCTATTAGGAACACTGACTCCTTCATTGCTCTAAGTCTACTATTACAAGAGTTGTATTTATCGGTTGTGAACTATGTTGTACTCGGATTTAAAAATATGAAATATTTTTGTTATTAAGAAACTAAAACAAATGTTCAAATACATTAGGAATCAGTAGATATACAGATGCGTATCTTTATATAGTTGGCGTTCGAATAACTCCGTTTTATCGAATTATAATAATTTATTGCACAGATTGCTAGTGGTATGCAGACTTCAAAAGTGGCAAAAGTAACACACAAAAATTAGTTGATTTATAACTCACTGCCGGTGACGATAACGTGCTTAGAACGTTATAAAAGTTATATATGGTTAGCATATCATATATCACAATCGTGTTATTCTAATGCAGATATAATTGAAATCAATTGCAACCGCCAAAATTAATTTCACTCAGAACTGAATTACAGTTGTTTGTTGCTTTGTTGGCATATAGCAGTATACATATACTCGATTACGACTACGTAATTATCTTTGCCTGTAGCGAAGAAAATGTCAAACACAAAAAACCGTCTAGAATAAATGACGTACCCAAAAGAGCAATAAAAGAAGCTAAGACTTCAAATTCAAACTTGTTCATTAACGTAAGTATACTATACAAAGTGTGCATAAACCAGTAAGGAAGAGCTAGGTTTGCGTGTATTTCATACTCCCATAATTATCAAGCACCAAGCCGGACTAAATACTTTATGATTGCAATCATATTTGGTATCTTATGAACTTATATTATGGTATTATGGTAATAGACACACTTAGTTATATTACCATATTTCGTCCGATATATTTATTTATATTTGCATCAACCTAAACTCAAATGAGATATAAACTCAACCGAAGAGGCTAAATTTAATTCAAAGTCAAGTGGGAAGGTAGTGTATGGGAGCTGGGGTAATTTGTGGACTGAGAGCATATCTTTTTGGAATTAAGCTTTCGTGTGTCCAATACTATAGGTTCACATAATTTTATTAAGATATCTTGATATATGGGTGCTTTGGGTAATATTGAACTAATTTAATCCATTCAGTCAGCCTAGAAATCCAACGCAGGATAACTCTTGCCAACAGGTGCTATTTCGGACTGAGTAGGCAATTGAGAAGCAAAGTCCTCTCTCGACAAACAAAAACCAAACTCTATAAGTCACTCATAATTCCCGTCCTGCTATATGGTGCAGAGGTTTGGACGATGTCAACAACGGATGAGTCGACGTTGCGAGTTTTCGAGAAAAAAATTCTGCGAAAGATTGGTCCTTTGTGCGTTGGCCACGGCGAATGTCGCATTCGATGGGACGATGAGCTGTACGAGATATACGACGACACTGACATAGTTCAGCGATATAAAAGACAGCGGCTACGCTGGCTAGGTCATGTTGTCCGTATGGACGAAAACACTCCAGCTCTGAAAGTATTCGACGCAGTACCCGCCGGGGGAAGCAGAGGAAGAGGAGGACCTCCACTCCGTTGGAAGAACCAAGTGGAGAAGGACCTGGCTTCGCTCGGAATATCCAATTGGCGTCACGTAGCGAAAAGAAGAAACGACTGGCGCGGTTGTTAACTCTGCTATAATCGCGTAAGCGGTGTCTACGCCAATTAAGAAGAAGAAGATATAACATTGCCAAATAAAATGCTCTATGAGTTTTATGAAAATACTGAAATTTAATGAATAAAGTCAAGAGGATGTTGTAAAACTTTGTATAAAATATATGGAGGCTAAGGAAAGTATTCAGAATACATACTGCTATCATAAAAATATTCACTCTTTTCTAATTTCCTATATTTCTACCAACGATCTCACAGATTGACCGATATTGTCGGTAAAAAGTCATGACCACTGTCCAAATTTTACAATGGGTTCTACGTGTCGTCTCGGACGTGAAATTTTTTGTTGCTGAGGTATTTATTTAAGGGGTTATCACACTTTTAGTAGTTTTCAACATAACCGTATAGTGAATAGGCGGAGCTAACATGCGATTTCATCCATATTCATACTGTATGAGGAGATAGTAGAAAACAATTTTGCAGTAAGTTTTGTTATATAACTTTAGAAAGGCGGGTCATGTTCATGAAGTTAAAGTTTGATTTTTTTTTCGTTTTGAAACACTACAAATAATAATCCTAACAAGTGTTATACAAAATAAAAAGAATAACGTACCTGCAATAGGTGCTCCAACTGTCGCTGCAATACCCTGAAACAGCATCAGGAATCCAAATGCATTCGTTAGTTTTTCCAATCCTATCATTTCCACGGCAATTAGCGAACGCAACGCCGAAAAACAAGCTATACAAATGCCAAAGAAGATAGCGAATGCCCATTGAGTCACAACCGTTATTTTTAGTCCACTGAAAATTGTCGCCAAACCACCCGCTGTGATTGCGACATTGTTCAACCATAGTGGTTTCACGCTGGGAATCGAACTGACCGTACCACAAACTAACCTAGCAATTGTATTAACTAATCCTATGCCAGAAACAACGCTAAGTGCGGTACTTTTGTCCATTCCTGCCGCTTCGGCGCGTGGTGTCAAAAACATAAAAGGCACAAAGAAACCCATCATGGTTAGAAAACCGCTGAAGGCCAGACACATGAAGGATGGCGACTTGAGTAACGAAGTGTCCAACATCGTCGATAAAGTACGCCGCACAGCTTCAGGACATAGTCGGCATCCCTTTTGGCGATCTTCAAGCATATCCTGTTTGGTTGGAAGACGTGTCACCGACATATGATAGGCGAGGGAAGTTTGTGATTGATATTGTGGAATTCGTGCCAAGGAGCCAGTGAAGAATATATCATCACGGTACATTGGTCTAGTGTGAATATTGTGTACGGTATCTTGCGATCCCACTGCACTCTTCTTCCCAACGATGTCGTTTGGCCTTCTGCCAGACACTGTGTGCCTACGTGCCTGTATTACCACTGGTTTTGTCTCAGTTTCGATTAAATTCTCATTCTCGGTTTCTTCTTCATTTTCTCCAACTGTTGTTAATTCTTTGTTGATATTGAAGTGAAGTTGTGAGGGTTGAGGCTCACCATTCGGAGTGGTAGGCTGCGATTTTCGCAGAGCTTTCAATTCGGTACCTTTACCGGAAGAGTTTGAGAGGCGACGCTCAATATTGGCACCTCTAAAAACTTCTGCAGCTGTGGGATAATGATGCTTGGGAGATGCCCCCATATATGTGTTATGTGCTGAATTTGGCATTGAGTAAGCGAAGCGTCCTTCAGGCAGTGGTTTAGTAAAGGCAGCTTGATGGAGTTGGGGCTTTGGTGCAACAATATTACCATGTCCATTGCGTTTCTCATTATCATTCTTGTTTTCGTTAGAATCTTCATCAACAGCCAGTGTGATGGGCTGAATTGGTCGAAAGGCGCATGCAAACAAAGCACAGAACGCAATTATAATTCCTTGAATCACAAGTGTGTATCTCCAACCCGACTTTAGCAGTATATCAGTTAATGGAGTGAATACAATAGTGCCCACTCCAGAACCACACATAGCAATACCGGTTGCCAGAGCACGCCACTTTTCAAAATAAAAGCCAATTATTACAACGGCCGGTATATAGACCATGGAAAAACCAATACCAGCGAGAATCCCATATGTGATAAATAAGAATTCAATGCTTCGAGCCCAATATGATATACCAAAGCAGGCTGCTGCAAAGAGCGCTCCAGCCATAGCTACAGGGCGGAAACCGAAGCGATTTGCCAAGGCACTTACAAATGGTCCTGCCATTAAATAACAACCGCTGAGAAGTGAAGACACTAGTGCCGCATAACCTTTTTTAACATTAAACTCTTTGATTAAGTCTTCTTGAATTAAACCAGAACAAAAAACAATCCCGTCGAGTACCGTACAACATAAAAATGATGCCACCATCACGACCCATGCCCATCCGCTATCCGGTGGAACGACTACAGCTGCAGTTGATTCGTCGATTTCATAATCTTCATCATTCCCATTTAGGGGCTCAGCCACGGCTTTGGTCTCCTCATGTGCTCTGCTGCTCTGCGTTGCCATTTATTCTGAAAGTAGAGTAGAATGGAAGTGAACAATAAGTTACTACTTTGCCTTATTCAATTTCAAAATAAATTAATTCCGTTATAATTATATGGCCGATAAGATGTCTTATGTAACACTGGTGATATTCCTAATCACTAAGTAAGGTTAGGGATTACGTTTAGACAGTGGCATTGTGTATTTAATATCAGTACAACTGTTCGTGAACATATTTTAGGTAAAATCATTAGACTACGGTATACTATACATCTACGTGGCATTACTTTTACACACCTTAAGATTGCATAAACCGTTTACTTGCAACTGATGAAAATTTTCAAATTTCGTTAATACAACGAATCCCATCATAGTCTAAAACTGCTTACGCTTAGCTTAGGTGTTTTGACAAGGTTCCAGAAATATAGGAGATTCGTATAATAAAAACGGTTAGAGGGCGAGGCTAGGTCCACCTTAAAAACTTCAAATTGTTCAGGCTTAATTCGTTAAGATTCGTTTCTGTCAATATGTAATAGCAAAACGAACGAAGTGCAAGTCAACTATCTTCAAGTTTTTTATTAAAGGATTAAAATTCATTTCTGATTATTTTGTTACACATAGCACTATACATATCTACCACGATTAAATCTTGGTGTTGGCATTACAAACAACCGTTAGGTTAACAAAACTCACAAAACATACTTTGATCAACATATTATGAGGCTATTAATTGAATTAACCTCTATTTGAACTATACTATTTATCGATGTTAATAAACATTTAAATTTTAATATTGTCGCTTAATTTAGCTGGGAAACCCGTTTCTCTAGGGTTTGGTTGCATAATAATTGTGGGTTACCATGTGAAGTTTGTGCTGAGAAATCTCTGTAGTAATACATATTTTGAAAGCCAATTTTCTATTCATAAAGCTCGTTAGCGGTTTTTCCGATTTTATTGAAATTTTGAGGGAGTATCTAGAATGGCTTCAGCATTTTTCCATTAACATAGTTTTAATAATTAAAAACAATTTGCTGGAATTTTTTTTGCCAACATGGATGTAATGGAACATTAAAATTCATACTTATTGGGTCGTTAAAAAAGTCTTTTCGTATTTCTAATCAAACTACAACATTTTTTTTTTTATTTATACTAATAAATAAATAAACAAATATGTATGTACCATTTTGGTCGACTACTTTTTGCCATTTTTTCGCTATTGTCATTATTCTATCAGTATAAATCGAAATACGGAAGCCGGCGAACCATTGGTCTGCTACACTAACTAATACAGCATCGTCTCCGTAAACTTAACAAATTTTATTGGTGGCTTGCCTGGCTTTCCCTTTTTCATACGAATATTTCAAAATATAGTATAGCGAATTTCCTGATTATTTTCACTCATTTTTGAACAGCTGCAACTTTTTTTCAACTTCCCCTAATTTAAATTTTTTAAAATCTTCCTTTCCAGCACTATATGGTATGATGCAATGTGATTGGGAGCACTGGAGATATACGATTGTCACGACATCTACTGACAAAATACGAAACGGCTTTTTCGACTACCCAAAATGAATACATAAAACAATATTTATTCGCATATTTGGTCCCAAATGACCTTGGATAATATCATTAGACTATGCTAATGCTGAATTTAGTAAACATATTTGTCAAATACGAAAGTTTGTACGGCAGCTGATTGATCCTATAATGAAGGTGCCGACAAATGAGTAGGGAGAAAAGGACGTGTGCAAAATTTTAGATCGATATCTAATATCCTACTAAAGGACGCGTAGTACGCGTATATATTTGATCATGGTTAAAAACATATTTTAGAAAAGAGTTACCACTTATCGAGAAGATGATATGAGAAATTTTTAAAACAAGCAATTAATAAATGGACAACTTATATATTTGCGGTCTGTCAAAATAAGTTTAGCATACCTTTCAAGTTTTTATGAAATATTTTAACAAACTGTAGAAATTTTATAAATAAAGAGTATCAAAACAGTGTCTTATGTGGAGAAAGTGTTACTCTTGCAATAAAAGAAACTACTTCACTATTTTCGTGGGAAAAGACACTTTGTTATTTAACTGCAACTTTTACTACAAAAGTGTTCTCTTGTATAAAGTTGGATTACAGAATTTACAAAAATCCGAGATAATTTCAGTCAAAAACTATTACACTGTATTTTCTGTGTAATAGTAATTTGCAGCACTTTTTCAGCAAAGCTAACGAAAATATAAATAAACGGCATACGATTCCCTCTCTCCGAAAAAACAAGTCATTTATTTGCAATGTCGTTAGGTCTTAACCACACTATACAATTAATAAAACTGAGATTGTACCTATTCTCAAAGCATCACTCAAACGAATGCGCTTACAATCATAATTTTACAAAAATTCATATGAATAGATAACTAACGTATATCTAAGTATGTATATAATAATGCTATATATTTAACTAAGAAATCTAAAGTATTTGGAAAATTTTGCTTACTTGACAACCAAAAGATTTGTAGCTACTACTTGATTTAACAATGCAAATTCTAACTAGATAAGACCTATCATCTTATTTTGGACCATAATATGTTATCTTTATAACGGTATTTGGAAAGAGTATTATTTGGTTATCAAATGTTGTAAGTAGTCGGGAACTGTATTGTTTGGCTAAAAGCTATTGGGACTTCGCTTGATAAAACTCATTCGCTTAACCTTATAGTATCGGTCTTATGTACATAGAACATTGCATTGAACCCCCAAAAACAAGACAATTTTTTAAATTTAATTCATTCAGTGAAAAATGTATCTTGACATTTAGAGAACGTGTTCTAATTTAAATATATATTCCAAATATATAGCAAATATTATATTATAATACATATAAAAAATAAAATTGAAAATACTTTCAGTAGAGCAATTGGTTTTTGGCCCCAGTCTAGTTGTCAAGGTCATAATGAATTTCAGAAATTTCAGTACAGCTTTCTGTTCATACACTCCAGGTTTGTCTTAAATTTTAATATTTAGCATTACTAATAAAACAATACAGACAAAATAGAATCTTGAACATTTTATCATCATCATATACATCGCTTTAATCAAAGAAAAGTCAACACTACCGACTTTGGTTTATTTATATCACATACCCGTATGGTTTTGTTTGTGCATACGAGGGTATGAATGAGTGTATGTATTTTGGTGAAAATGTGTCACTGAAGTCGTATGGATGCATTGGGGTTACTTCATGAGTACTGATGGTACGGAGCATCAGCTTTTTTTCAAAATATGGTCGGACGAAAGCATGCCCAATCCACAAAAAGGGAGACCCCATAATCTGCGCCAACTACCGTGGGATAAGCCTCCTTAACATCGCGTTTAAGGTTCTATCGAACGTATTTTGTGAAAGATTAAAGCCCACCGTCAACAAACTGATTGGACCTTATCAGTGTGGCTTTAGACCTGGCAAATCAACAACCGACCAGATATTCACCATGCGCCAAATCTTGGAAAAGACCCGTGAAAGGAGAATCGACACACACCACCTCTTCGTCGATTTCGAAGCTGCTTTCGACAGCACGAAAAGGAGCTGCCACTATGTCGCGATGTCTGAATTTGGTATCCCCGCAAAACTAATACGGCATTGTAAACTGACGTTAAGCAGTCACCAAAAGCTCTGTCAGGATTGGGAAGGACCCCTCCGAGCCGTTCAATACCAACAAGGTTTCAGACAAGGTGACTCCCTATCGTGCGACTTCTTCAACCTGCTGCTGGAGAAAATAATTCGAGCTGCAGAACTAAATAGAGAAGGTACCATCTTCTATAAGCGTGTACAGATGCTGGCGTATGCTGATGATATTGATATCATTGGCCTCAACAACCGCGTCGTTAGTTCTGCTTTCTTCAGACTGGACATGGAAGCAAAGCAAATGTGTCTGGCAGTGAACGAGGGCAAGGCGAAATATCTCCTGTCATCAAAGAAACAGTCGTCGCACTCGGGACTTGGCTCTCGCGTCACTGTTGACAGTCATAACTTTGAAGTTGTAGATAATTTCGTCTATCTAGAAATCCAACGCAGGATAACTCTTGTCAACAGGTGCTATTTCGGACTGAGTAGGCATTTGAGAAGCAAAGTCCTCTCTCGACAAACAAAAACCAAACTCTATAAGTCGCTCATAATTTCCGTCCTGCTATATGGTGCAGAGGCTTTGACAATGACACCAACTGATGAGTTGACGTTGCGAGTTTTCGAGAGAAAAGTTCTGCGAAAGATTTACGGCCCTTTGCGCGTTGGCCACGGCGAATATCGCATTCGATGGAACGATGAGCTGTATGAGATATATACGACATTGACATAATTCAGCAAATTAAAAGATAGCGGCTACGCTGGCGAGGTCATGTTGTCCGAATGGACGAAAACACTCCAGCTCTGAAAGTATTCGACGCCGTACCCGCCGGGGGAAGCAGAGGAAGAGGAAGACCTCCACTCCGTTGGAAGGACCAGGTGGAGAAGGACCTGGCTACGCTTGGAATATCCAATTGGCGTCACGTAGAGAAAAGAAGAAACGACTGACGCACTGTTGTTAACTCGGCTATAATCGCGTAAGCGGTGTCTACGCCAATTAAGAAGAAGAAGATGGAAGGGATATGAAGTTATTCTCAAATAGAAAAAATTACCGATTAGAAAAACTTGAACTCGTTTTCCAATATTTATTTCTACACTATAAATATTGGAAAACGAGTTCAAGAATTTCTTAAAATATATTAAAAATTAATTTTTTGTTTTAGAACTTTTTATACAAAATTAAAAATAAGTTTTTAATCCTTACTCTGGATTTTCAGAAACATATTGCAAAAGATTGTAATTCCATCGTGTGCAGTCCACTCAGATGACTGTCGATTGGACTTTGGAGAGAAATGGTGGATCCATGTTTCATTCATTGTCACATATGACACAAAAACTCGGATTTGTTACGCATGAACATTTCCAAACACAGCCCCAAATCATCAAATCGTCGTTTTTGTTGGTCAAAAGTGCGCTCGTGACGCGCAGACTTTGCACAGAGCTTTCTCATACGCAAATATTCGTGGATGATATGATGTGCACGTTCAATTGATATCAATAGAAAACTTGCTATCAGTTCACTTTACGTTCATCCAAAATAATTTTTTGTGGACTTAATATTTTTGTCGGTAACAGACAGTCTGGACCTCTAGGAACTTCAGAAAAACGAAGCGGACCAATACTGCAGAAAGCTTCTCATTGCTCTCCCCTGACGCGGTCGCTAAATAGCTGAAGTCTTTAGCTGGAGACTGGAACTATCGAAAATCTGAGCTTCTTACAGACGACTTTTCAACAAGGATTAGGGCATCTAACGATTGTGCATTGTACAAGGTAGGACTAGCAACTCACAAGTCCGAAATTAGTTCAAGCGCATCCTTGCACAGGACCTCATTCCCTTAGAGTATTTAAAAAAGGAAAATGATAGCTGGACTCTGAAGAGTGAGGATTCCCTTAAGTTGCTCCTGGACGCTCACTTTCCGAGCAATCTTTACCCTGGGATAGCTCCTCTTGGAGTGCTGGAGACGGACTACATACCATTTTCGAGGCTTCTGAATAAAGGTCTCCCGACATGGGCGATCAGTTCTTTCAAACCATTCAAGTCTTCTGGGCCGGATGACACTATACCAGCGCAGCTGCAACGCCTCTCACTATTTCGTGCAAATGGCTGGTACCCATCTATGCGAACTGCATTAGATTGGAATATATGTATTCCTGCAGCTTGGAGGAAAGTTAGGGTTGCATTCATTCCGAAGGCCGTAATCATTGCACAATGTGTAAACGACTGATGTGTTAACGATTGTTCTTGAGTACACTTTCCAAATTGTGATTATATAGCAAATTGTATGAATTGTACGAATTGTATGTATTACTAGTAATTTCTGCGGGGTTTTCATTTTTATTGACAGCTTCTGCCGAGCCCCTAAATATATTATACTATGTATTTGCAGACACTATATTATATGTTTTCGTGCGTAATACAGTTTTTTATGTTACTTGTTGAAAATTTTATTTTTATATCATTTTTAGAAGTATCTATTTATGTATCGTATTTGTGTGGGTTCATATACTACTCAACACAAATAGTGTTGAAAGCTTTTCATTTGTACTCATCTTTCAAGATTAAGATCGTCACTTTTGACACATATTTCTGTCCAATGCAAGGGTTTTTTAAATTTCTTAAAATTTCTAATTTTTTTAAGACACTGTTATTTTTATAATGGGTTTTTGCGTATTTTTAAACTAGGCTCGTGTGTATAAAAATAAATAAACTCCTATGCCATTAAGAGTTGCCACTTAGAAGTGAAAATTATAACGTTGTCGCATACGTATTATAAAGTTCGTATGGAGTTTGAGAGAGTTTCTAACAATTACAACAAATTGTCAATAATATAATATTTAGCACGACAATGATTTTTATGACTTTACTATAGTTAAATCTTAAAAAAAAAAATTGTATATATGAAAGCATTTATATATTTCGATTAAGCCAAGCACGCATCCGTCAGCAAGTGTTTCGAAGTAACATACGATTAAATAGGATTTGATTTAATAAATGAATAAAAATGTATGTTTGTGCTTTATATACTTATGTATATGTATTTATATTATATGAAAGGAATTTGACACTAATCTAATATCGTGGCCGTATATGCACTAATACGTTGTGACTTGTGTTTTTAGACTCAACCGCATAAGCTGACAAACAAGAAATTTAGCAGTAATATTTTACGACATATTTTACTCCGAATTTACTTAATTGTTATTTTAAGATTGTCAACTGAGACAAAAAATGTGCAAATCTCTGAAAGCAAGGCGGCCATTGAAGGTAAAAATACATGAGAAAATATTTGCACTAATAAATATGTATATATACATATACATAAATATGAGTGTAAGCGTAAGCAAACATCTTAATACTCATATCATACTTTTCACCGGTTATTTATTTCTTGGTGTAACATTTTCTAGCAGATCAGTCTACAGATATATTTACAGAACAAATATACATATATCTACATACAAAATATACATATATAAATTATATGAATACAGAAACTTTTAACGTCTGCGTCCTACGTTGTATTAAAAATCGCACGCAAGTGCTACGGCTGCTTTCGTAAACGCGTTTTGCAAAGCATTTTTTAAATCATACATATGACCATGCCATGCAAAGCATTTGATTTGCCAAAATAAGCAATGCATTTATTTGATGTTTATTAATAGCGTGCATTCTCCTAATAATAATATAAATATCTAATATTAAATAAAATTAAAATGAATTAACAATTAAAATTTAATAAGCAGCATACGCTGCTTTCGTAAGCGCAAGGAAGCAAGTAATTGATATTACAAAATAAGTTTTCTTATTAAATTTTAATTTAATTCTTCGAAGTTAAATTTCAATAATAATAGTAGGTTAAATATAATATTATAATTTCTAACTACAATGCTCAAATTGATTCCAATATTTTAATATTGCTTTAATTTTATGGAAAATAGTTTTTACTACTGTTCTTTGGTGGATACTGTTCCACTGTTATGAAAGAAGATCCTTACAAAATCGATCAGCTAATGACATACGCCTCAAAGCTTTTACACCGTGCCGATCCAGTTGTAATATTTTGTTCACATAACAATCTCAAGCAATTTTCGATCTGGAAAATTTCTGAAAGTATTGCATAATTGCTTTTTACAATAATTAACGCCGAATTCCGTCAAATAAAAAAGTTTTCCATATAACAAATGGTCCGATATCGGCGGTTTCGACAAAAATTAGCAACCTCTTAGGGAGAAAAGAACGTGGGCAAAATTTCAGAGCGATTTCAAAAACTCTGGAGCTAGTTCGCGTGTATAGACAGATGGACATACATATGTATGTATTTATTTATAGCGTCTCCGACGTGGTAAACTTGTTCAGAGTATATACATATGTAAATATTTCTCCGTTATGCTCATATAGGAAACATAGTTTCGCTGAAGTACTGTTGTTTACTATTTTATAAAGTAGTAATTTTTTAAGGCTATTCTAATATTATCTGACACGTAATTTGAACATATAAATTTCAAAAAGAGTTAGTCATAGTATTCTGTGATAATGTTTGGCTGAAGTCTGAAGGATTTTGTGGGAAGTTTTCAACCCGTAACTTACCGAGTCGACGACGGCAGAGAAAAGTTGTATACTATGAATATACTAGTATGTAAGTATAGTATATACATACGTTGCTGTTTTACGGTTACAATCTAGTTTTTAGTTAACGACAAAACGATAAAGCCTCAAAAATATGTTGAAATGTTTCAATATTATTCCACTGCGTAATTATGAGATAACGTTTTCCAACGTTGATAGAAAAGAATGCAAATTAGCACACTTAACTGTCACTTTTCATATGAGCTTTTGAATACCGTATTAGTACACATTCATTCACTTACAAAGATGAACGTATATACTTACATATTCCTATTGAATGTAATATATATGTATATAAATTACTTAGAAATAATTAATTAAAATGTGTACAAATAGGTTTTCTTATAAGCATGTGTAGACGATCGTCGCAATCACAAAGATTATAAAAGTCTAATGACCCAACAATGAAATGTAAATGAACTTTGAGTGCAGCCTTATAATTTTGCACCGAAACACTACTTTCCGATTTGTGATAAGAGAGAGGCCCCTGCAATGGGAATTCATAATACATATATATACAGACATACATATGTATGTTCATATGATTACGCATATTTATAAAAATATACGAACTTACATGACCTACATAAGTATATATATATATATATATACATACATACATAGTCGTAAATATGTCTCTTTAATGTTGTATGTACATATATATACTTGTTCGTGAATGGAGAAAACAAAGAGAAGTAAAATTACATTTCATCTATAAGTATGTTTAACAACTATTTATCAAATTAAGAAAAAAATATGTTCACACATTTGTACATAGATACATATTATTTTGTAAGCTGTTATACTCGTCCTAGCGCAACAATTAGTGAGTTTGAAGATTTTCTCCTGGAGTTATCTCTAGAAATCAGAAGCAAATCGCCAATAATAATAGCGGGAAATTTTAACGCATGGTCTACTGCTTGGGATAGCAGAATTACTAATCATCGTGGTCGCCTCATTCTAGAATTTTTGAGTCAAACAAACCTTACAATTTCAAACAGTGGCACACAAAATACCTTTTAAAAGGGAAATAAAGGTTCAATAATAGACTTAATGTTTGCTAACGACGCACTTAGCAGGCATACTAAGTGGAAGGTGTCAGATATGTACACAAATAGTGACCATATGGCTATAATTGCTGAAGTTTCGTTCTCCCAAGAAACAGAACACTGTCTGAGAAATACCTCTCGAAGGTGAAGTTGGCGGCAAAAGGAATTTGATACTGACGTTTTTGAGAGCGTCTGGAGTGCGGCAAAGGCATCAGGCGAAGATGCCGCCCACTTAGTATCCGCTGTGCGTAAGGAGCTAATTGCAGCATGTGATACAACTATGCGCAGGACGAGATAGAATATAAATTGGAAGCCGGTATACTGGTGGAACGATGAAATCGCCAAGCTGAGGAAGGTCTGTCACTCAGCTAGACGCCGCCACCAGCGTAACCAGGGAGGTGATAACGAAATCAGCCTCAGAGAATCATTTAAATATCAGAAAAAGCTTCTAAAGTCAGCCATTATCCGTAGTGAGAGATCCTGTTTCGAAAAGCTCTGTGAAGAAGCGAACATAGACCCCTGGGGAACGGCATACAAAATTTGTATGTCGAAGTTTAAAAATAAATCTCAGCAACCTAAGAACGCATCCTTTATGAAAAATGTTGTCGAAGCGTTATTCCCGACACATGACTCCATTTCCTATATTAAACGAAACGAAGCTAAGGAGCCACCCCGTTTAGTCACAGAAGACGAACTATTGGCTATTGCGAAAAAAATCAAAAACTCTAAAGCGCCTGGAATAGATGGTATACCAAATAGAGCCCTTAAGGAAGTCATAACTCTAAGGCGCAGCTTATTTGTTAATATGTACAATGCGTGTATATTAGAAGAGGTGTTCCCTGATCTGTGGAAGATACAGCGTCTGGTTCTACTTCCAAAGCCAAAAAAGCCACCAGAAGAACCTTCATCTTATCGACCTCTTTGCATGCTCGACACAATTGGGAAAGTGTACGAAAGCATTGTAAAAAACCGCTTGGAGTTAGCAATCCAAAAAGCCGGCGGATTATCAGAGAGACAATACGGCTTTATTAAAAAGAGGTCTACTATTGACGCACTAAGAGAAAAAGTTGATACTGCAAAATGTGCAATAAGCGGAAAAAGATGGAAAGGTGGTAGGAAAAAATACTACGCGCTAATAACCCTGGATGTGAAGAATGCGTTCAACTCCGCAAAGTGGGCAAATATAATAAAAGCTCTACACGATATACACGCTCCTCAGTATCTGATAAATATTATAATGAGTTATTTTCAAAATAGGAGATTGCTATACGAGACGGACGAGGGAACTCAGAGCTACACTATCTCCAGTGGAGTACCGCAAGGCTCGGTTTTAGGCCCACTGCTATGGAACCTGATGTACGACGGGGTGTTAAGAATACCGCAATCAAAAAATGTGAAAACAATCGCTTATGCGGATGACCTCATAGTGGTAGCTGTAGCTAAACATCTGGATGACCTCCGGATCACATGCAATGACAGCATAAATGGTCTGCGCCGATGGTTTACTGCCATGAGTCTAGAGCTGGCTGAGCAGAAAACAGAAGTCCTACTCATAAGCTCAAGGAAAATTGAGGAGAAAATATCGCTGACCATCGGAGAATGTGAGATTACTTCACAGCCGCAGTTGAAGTATCTCGGGGTAATAGTGGACTCAAGACTCAAGTTCAAAGAACACTTGGAAAATGCGACAAGTAAAGCAAATAAAATATATAATGCGTTGTCAAGAATGATGGCAAATAAAGGCTGTGTGCGTTCCAGCCGACGATGTTTAATAGCTAAAGCAATATGTTCAGGGATCCTGCATGCGGCTCCAATATAGATACAGACGCTAGAAACAAAGTCATATGCTAGACCAATTAACACAGTGCATAGGCTTTCAGCAATACGAGTGATAAGTGCTTTCAGAACCATTTCAAATGACGCTGCTGAGGTATTAGTCAGTATGGCACCGATTGACATCCAGAGAGACGAATTCGCGCGAATATATAACTTATCAGAGACGTCTACTACAGCAAAAAGAGAAGAGAGAATAAAAAGCATAGCAATGTGGCAGCAGCGGTGGCAAAATTCATGCAAAGGACGGTGGACCTACGACTGATTTCGGACATACACTCGTGGATAGGTAGGAAACATGGAGACCTGGATTTCCAACTTACCCAAATACTCAGTGGGCATGGTTGCTTCAGAAGCTATCTATTCAAACATCGTCATGACTTTAGTCAATACTGTCCGACGTGTACAGAGTGTATAGAAAACTCTGAACACGTGTTCTTTTATTGCCCACGGTTTTCAAGTATAAGGGAAATGTTGAAAACCACCCTGGGAGGTAGTATCACGGAGGAAAATTTTACTGCACATATGTGCGAGTCCTCTGTAAAGTGGAAAGCTGTCAGCAGAGCGGCAAATCTAATTATGACAAAATTGAGACATTTAGAACAGATTAGGCGTCAGTCAGTCCGTGCAATAGGGGAGACTTAAACGTCTTCTTCTCTCCCATGAAGTAATACTTTGTCCAGTGGTCCCGTGGGAGAGACATGAGGTGGGTGGGAGTAGGTTAGGTTTAGCGGATTAAAGTCCCGCACTCCGGCTGTCGATGCTTCCTCCTACTATAAAAAAAAAAATAATAATAAACATATGTATGTTTACGTATGTACATATTTTTTCTAAATATGGGTGCCTCATCAAGAAAATATGTAGTTGGCGACACCTGTTTTACTTTGTCTTAATCGTCTTTAAATTCTTAATTTTTATCTTATTTTACGAATCTCGAGAGCAGTTTAAGCGATCTGCTTTTACGAAATTTTCAATATTTACAAATACATAATTGCAATTCACTTGATGAGTTTAGGCATGTAGACCATAACTTTATATTTTGTTCAGTAAGATATTGCTCTGTTTTGATGTGTATTGCTCCTAAAAATAAGGAAAAGCTTAAAGCCGTTGTAAGAAGTTCGAAAATTTGTACATCAGGTATAAGGCATTGACCCTATTCAAGCTATTTGTAGCACACAGACATACTACTATGAGAAAAAGTTTATCTCTGTTCTATTAATTACAAATATGACACATTGACCAATATTTTCAGTAAAAAGCCAACTATAGGTACTGGGGTCCAAATATTCGGTACTTAGGGGCTTGAACACTTTTTGTTGGATTTGAACAATTTTTGGCCAGAGGTTGGCTTACTCTAAAGTCATTATTCGTGCAAAGTTTTATCCCGTTATAGTAATTGCTTCTTGAATTGTGCTAGGCAAAATTGGTTGCTATAGCTTTAGTGGTTCAGGAAATATGTACATTAAACTTATTAGAGGGCGGCGTCACGCCAACTTTTCAAAATTTTTTGCCCACAGGTCTCCCTTGCTACTGCGATCGCCTGTGCCAAATTAGAGTTTTATATCTTAATTTAGTGCTTAGTTATGACACTTTATAGATTTTCGTGTAATGACGTTTACATCTATCTCGATTAATTTTAGATGATACCGTTAGGTAAACAAAACTATTATATTCTGTAACAACATGTTAAAAACTTAAAGTTACATGTTTTCAATAGTGGCCAAGAAATATTTGCAATAAAAATTTGATGACCTCCTCTTAATAACTCCCCTTAAGTTGAAACGTTTAATTTTTCGATTACTGATTGCGTTATGCCACAATGTCCTAATTAGGAATTCCTACAAAACCTACATATACGTCTATGTAAAAGATGTTGAACGCCAGGACCAGCTCCGTCAGAATAGGAACTTCGGTTTCCCTAATATAATGCTAAAGAAGACTGGTACTATCTTTTTGAAGAGTCACCACTTCGACATCGACTTAGTCGGGTGCAACAAAAGGCGGGGACAAGCGAGGTACCTCTAGTTATCAAACAGAGGATCTCAACGATTGGGAAATCATATCACTGTTGACAGTGGTGAAAGACTTCGTCGAACGACTTATGAGCGATGGAGAGAAAACGCTCTTCGGCGATATGGTTACAGAGCAGGCGATAAAATTAGATCGGCTCCGTTGGCCTGATCATGTTGTCTGAATGGTAGAAAACACTTCAGGTCGCTAAATGTACGATTCTGGCGACATTGGGCGCAAAACAGAAACACCGGCGAAGACTTAACGACGCGGCCAAGACCGACATCTGGGTGTAGTGTCAGCCTACTGTTTGGATACGTGGAGTCTTCAGTCTTCTCAACGTACAGTTTGCATTCCGCTCTTAATAACCCAAAACCGATGTTAATTTCGTCGCATTTAAAAACAATATCTTAAGGTGTTATATAAAGATGGAATTTTTAAAAATTCGATTTTTTGACTTTTTTAATTTCTCTTAAATTATTCCTATTCTGAGATATAGTGGTCACCGCAAAATGTCTTTTTTGAGAGGAGATCAGCTGTAATTCCTTTTCAAATAAATATTTTTACTAATACTAAGTCTTAAAAAAAAGTTAAAAGAAGGCATAACAAATTTTTGGATCAATAAATTTAAAAGTTTTCTTAGAAAAAATTCTGGAAAATTCGCTTTTTTCGGCCTTCTAACTGTATATAACCCCTTAATCAGATATGAATATTGGTAAGTATGCATACGTATTCTCAAAATAGTTTTTTTTTTTTAATGTCAAGTATACACACATACTTTATTGGTGTATATGTACACATGCCACTTGAAATTTTTACACTAAAAGTCGTATAAAGCCATAAAGATATTATAAACAATCCCTGACAACTAAATGTACTGAACGATCCAAACACCTATCAACATTTTATTCACATTTCATTTTTACAAGGGAATATCAAGTACTTGTTTGAAAGTAGATTCGTTTACTGGCCTTTGAATATTTGTAGTCAAGGAGTTGTTAGCATAATCAGTCAACTTGCAGCTGTAAAGATTATGAAATTTATTGCTCTCAAATAATGTTATAATTTATGGACCGCATTAAAATAACAGTTAGTAACAGGCCGCCCATAATAAATAAGACAGATTTCTAGCACATTTTAAGAGTTTCTACGCACAATATAGCTGTGAAATATTTTGAGCAAGAATAATATTGTAAATTTGAAACTTTCGCTTTTAGACAAAATGAAGCTGTCCCTTTTTCGAAAAATTCATTTTCAATTACGATTAATTTACGCCTGTGATTTCTGCTTGAATGGCGATATCCAATCGACGTGAGGTGTAGAGAGGCACAGGGATGCTTAAAATATAATTTTTTGATAACACATTGCACACTGTATGCGTAGAAAACGTGTGTTTTAAACTTTTAATATTCATTGTTCTTCTTTAAGAGTGGTCATACGAGTTTAGGAAGAGAGCAATTGACTTTGTTATTCATCGTTATTCACTCGTTTGCATATTTGCCTATTTATCCATTTATTATAAATGAATCTCGACTTGTTGCTTTTAATACCAAATACAAAAAAGTTTTACATATATCTGTTTTTATTTCAAATTTTAATGAAAAGGTGCTGCAGGTTATCTGCGTAAACGGACTTTATCAGTTTTCAAACTGCAGCAATGCTTGTATGCACAGATAAGTTTGTATACATGTATAAAGCTGATCTCATCTCACTAATCCTGATCAAGTTGTGTGTAGGTACAACTACCAGAGCCAGGTAATTTGAAAATGTTAGTTCTTTAGCAGCCAACATCGTTGTTGGCGACAAAACATGCAAACCGTTAGTTGCACCGATCGAAAGCAAATGAGAAAGACAGGTGTAAAATGACGTTTTCTTTAGAGTAAGAACAATGCAACAAACCAGCTTGGTGGAGGATACAATTTTCTTCTGCTAAAAGAAACATAAGCGATATAAGAAGGTAAATAGGTCATGACTGCAAAAAAAAAGCGCTAAAACTCATCTTAATTAAAAAAAACATAAAGTAGAGTGGATTAATTCTAAAAATTACAGTAATTAGTGCAATTTAAAATAGATTTGTGTGTACTGAAATATTACATCGCCAACTACTCGTATGCTTCTGAGGCTAGTAACTAAGCGTTTTAGAACAAATCAGGTTTGAGTTTTTTCTCAAATTATTCTCCAAAAATCACCAAATCTGATAATCGGTGATTCTTATCGTAGATATTTTACTGTGCGAACCAATACACAAATCTACCACGCGTGTGCGTACATACTCCAGACAAGTAACGCAAATATTTGACCACGCAAACCGACAAGAATTCGAAAGTATTAAGTAATATATATACATATGTATATGTATATCTAAATCACACCAATACTAATATTACCACTAATACACATTCATACATACATACATATATGCAAATGATTACCGATTATGATACAGATTGCTTATCCGTCGTGCATTATGCAATCAATTGACCTGCACATATGAAATGTGGCATTTTTTACTTGCAATTGGTTTTAAGTTTACCCCATGACTCTCATAATAGTAATGCAACTCCGCATCGATTGTAACAAATAATTATCGAGAAGGTCAAATTCTTCGCATATTTTGACAGCAATAAAGTGAGAGCAAATTGAATAATATACACATGAACACACAGCGTAGTCATTGCACACATATCCACATTTGTACGTACATATGTGTGTGAATGTATATACATATATACATATATACATATATACATATATACACCTAGTCCATTGTTAAAATGTAGTTAATATAAGTGAAAAATAAAAAATTTCCAAATTTTCTATTTTCTTAGAAAAGTGAAGCTAAAGCTCGCACCGGCCCCTTTTTGCCGTGTATAACTGATAATGATTTCGCAGTCGTCATACTTTTTGTAAATAAGTGTTCATATATATACATATATGCGCGTTAAGTTATGTTCATATTTATATTCATAAATGTACTATGGTCACATAAATAGATATGTATGTTTATGTAAATGTGTGAATGATTGAGCCTCACACGATGCTCTTACCGCTCACATGCTTGCTGTGCTTTGCGGTCATGCTTTGCAGCTATGCTCCAAGTGCAAACTTATGTACATACATATGTATGTACGTATGTACGTATGTAAATAGTGTATATGTGATATGCATACATTTTGGGGCTTTCTTAGAGGTTGATCGGAAAGCGATAAAATAACTTCTTAATTATTTCTACAAATAAAATAATGGGTTGTCAAAAAAGTCTTGCGGTATTTTTATTGAATCAATTCGTGTGGCACCCATACATCGAGCTTCTTAGTGACTCCAAGCTTCTTCAAATGGTTTATAATGGTTTGACGACTACTATGCCGGTCTCTTTCGACCAATTCAGCGATTTTATCGCAATTTTCGACGACAGGCCTTCCGGAGCGTGGCGCATCTTCGACCACCTCTACACCAGAACGAAAACGTTGAAACCATCGTTGTGCGGTGGAAATGGAAACTGTATTGGGTCCATAAACTGCACAAATTTTATTGGCGGCTTGAGATGCATTTTTGCCTTTATCGTAGTAGTACTGTAAAATATGCCGTATTTTCTCTTTATTTTGCTCCATGTTTGCGACGCTATAACTCACGAACGACTTAAAAGAAACGACAATCAATCAAACACGTATTAGCTTTCCAAAAAGGGATAGCATGACCCGATGCGACGAATAAAACTAGAACTACGCGCTTTCAGCGCCAACTAGCGAAAATACCGCAAGACTTTTTTGACAAGTCCTCCGAAGGCCTTCCTAACCAATTTTAGTATAGAAGTTTGTTGTGATATTTCAAAATCGAACTCTTCATAAAACAGTTATTATACTGTATACTATGTATATGTATGGAATTATGTCGGGAAAAATATGCCCCTCACATAATGCCACGTGCGTGTATAACGTGCAATAAGGCATCAGAAGAGTTCAATATCCATTAGTAAATAGATGGAATAGACTAAGTCGGCAAAAGTTTTTTCTTCTTAATGCGACTGTTTATTTTTCATTTTGTTTTGCTCTTACCTTAACTGCTTTAACCGGAGAAACCGCTTTCGAACTCGTACACCATACGCAGTCTTTACCTCATAAGAGACTAAAAAATCAGAAGGCTGGGTACGACACCCATCGCGCATTACCAAGTGTGCGGTGCACTTAGACAGTATCTGCTGGGAGCACTAACATCGCAAACGTCGTCTACGTCATATCCAATGCCAACAGCCTCGGCCACTGCACACTAACAACAACAGCGATTCAGTATTTCGGCACCATTACCAATCATACTTTCATGTGATTCGTATTGGGTAAAGCAGCAAATACGGCCGGGCAGCAATAGTCGCAACTGCTCGTGTAGCGTGCGCGATCCGCTTGCCGGCAACCGGTGCGAAAGCCAGCACCACAGCGAGCGCCAACACGACTTGTTACGTGTTTATGATCGCAATAGGCCGACTGGGAGAATGGTCTGACGCGCACCATGCCGGCGCAGTGGTAGTGGTGTCACATGCACAGGCATGTACATGAAATACACACTAGAATATAAATTATTGCTGTCGATTGCAACGCGACATTGCGACAGTGATGGTGAGTGAACGCTCAAAGTTTTCCACTATTGCAGTCAAAATCGGTTAGAACGTATAGTGTATAGGTGCGTACGCACTACAGTGGGGTAAGCAAGAAATGAAAGGAATGCGAGAATGTGTAGTAGAATTGGGCTAAATATCAGACTAATGCCGTCCGCAAAGCTACAGTTTCTTGGTTGATTAGACTCTCAGGCCAAGCGATAGCGCCCGATCGATAGTAAAGTTAGCGAACTGCTGTCAGTTACATACTCGCGCGCGCATACTTATACATATAATTTAAAATCTAATTGCGAAAATAATTTACATGTATTTACCTGCAGTGTGTTGAATAAATAAATAAATCAATACGACAAAGTATTGCCGTCAATATACAAGTCTTTGGGTTGTCGATTGTCGCTGGTGGTTGCTGTTTATTATTATTGCCGCTGGTGCTATTGCCCTAATCGTTATTATTGTTGGTTTACTTTTATCGTATATACTGGTTGTTTTGGTTGATAGTTGTTATCTATGTTAGCTTTGTCGTCGATCTGTGTCTGCCCGGCCAGACATCTGACGCAGATGCAGCTGTTTGCATGCGAGAACGGAACAACGGTTGTTTTCGATGATGTTCAGAGTGGTGGCACCGATGAATTGTTTTGGTGCGCAGCGAGACTTATGCGCTTATGCACCTGTCCAGAATACATAGACCGTTCTACCACATAAGCTGATGAACTGTGGGCACCACTTTCTACACCAGTTCGCCTTTCTTTTCGTATGTCAGCGCGTGCACTTGTGTGCGTATCTGTTTGTGTATATGTAAGTAACTAGAACTCGCTCCCAATCGCTTATTTGTGAGTGTGTAGTAAGTCGTATGCGCACGCCTTCTGTGGCTAGTTGGATGTGTGGGCAAACAATCGGCGCAAATGCTGCTTCAAGCTTTTGCTAACGATCTTTTTTGTGTTTCCTTCGCAGAACTTAGAATTCCCTCTTTTAACTTTGCATTCACTTCTTTCTCTTTCTATGTAGCTATTTTCGAATTGTCTTCACTTGTGTTTTGACTTCATTTGCTTCTTGCGACCACAATGCTTCGATTTACTAAATTTAAATACTTTTCACTTTTTGCCTTCCATTTGTTTTTTGTTTTCGAACACTACGCGCACATACATATGTGCATATGTCATGTAATTCTATTTTCTTAAAATATGCTTATGTATACGCATGCACACCAATATACATAAGTATATAAGTACATATGTTTGGGTTTGTACGTACGCAAGTGTTTTTATTTATTTTCTTTTTGTTCAAATATTTTTTTAAAGAATACTAGAACGGAAATAGGTACAAACGGACGAATGAAGAATCGAATATTGAAAAACTGAAAGCACGTTTTACTGTTGCGCGATGCACTAAGTATTTACATACATACGTACTATATGTGTATGTATGTATGTGGATATATGAATGAATGTGCATATAGCCTCGCGGGTTTGTGGCGTGCACTGCGGACGTGTGTGTTAAGCCGCGGTGGCAAGAAAACGAAAACAAAACACTAACTAATAATCACCACTAGCGCCGATCAATTTAAAATAGACTATTGCTTATCATCCGGTAGCGACGAGCCCGCAACCGTTTCCTCAGACTGCTTTCAGATAACTAAAGGAATGGAATTGTGCGCGGCTCAATGCTCTGGCTACAGATATGGGCGAGAATATAAGCGCGCGGCACACACAACACAGCAGCATGGAGCGACAGTAAGCGACCAGGCCATTTCAGCATTTGTGACTGCGCCAACAGCGAAAAACAAAGACAATAATACTCGTATAAGCGCCAACAAGCAACCAGCCAACAGTTGAAATCGAAAGGCGGCGAAGCCAAATGAGCAAAAAGCCCCAAAGTCAAAGCGGCAAAGCAAAAGTAGCAAAGCAGACTGCCAGCAAGCAATGCTAACAACTCATACTTGCATGCATACTATACATACATACATGCATAGGAATACGTACTTGTGCTGCGTTTATGCGGACATGTGCGGCGAGCAAGACAGTAAGTCAACAAGGGAGCAGCATGCACCGAACAAGTAATCGCAGACACATACATACATATATACATATGTATGTGTTATATACGCATGAGCGGGCGTATATACATATGTAGGTTTGTATGTATGCATGTATGAACACTTGAATTTACTAAGTCGGCATGAATAAAACTGTAAAGAAGCCGATCAGTATTTGAATTGTGTTGAATTGGATTGAGCAGTGGGAAGCATGGGCAGCAAATTCGTTCTCTGCCCACTCATGTGATAAACTTTGTCGATTGCTGCTGAAAAGCGAAGCGCGCCGCATCAAGGTGCTCACGCTCAGCACTATGCATGTTGGAAGTGCGCATTCAGTGCTAGATTTTGTTTATGTGTGTTAGCTTATTAGCAAGTGGCGACATTGCCATTCTTAATTCTACTACCAGTGTTAACTACTCACGCAATAACAACACTACTGTACATATATACATATATAAAGGCATCAACAACACAGGCAGAAGCAGAAGCGGAAACGGCGAAATATTGGCTTTAGCGCCACACCAGAGTCTCAGTCATAGCCAATGTCGCGAGTACTTGTGTGCAGAGTTTCGTCACATTATCACATTGAGGCTTGATAATTGTTCGTACGGGTTACACTCACGCATAAGCGAAATAGGTTGGGATTGATATTCATATGTCACGATATACCTACTTATGTACATATATGTATGTATGTCTGTACATAACTCGAGTACATATGTATGAGTAAATGTACATGCGTGTGTTTATGAATATCTACACGCATATATACATATGTTTCTACGTGCGTAACGTGAACTACTTTGTGCTGCTATAATAGGCCGGACAAAAAATTGCCACTGCCATACCGACCGGTAGACAGACAGCAAATAGTTCAATGAAAACAATTATAATCACTTACCCATGCATTTATCAACATATGTATGTCTGTATGTACGTACACAAACATAGGTGAAAGACAATAGCCTCAGTGCGTGCAATGCATGGTTAACTAGAACCAATGGCTCATTAGACAGTACCACCAGCACTTATTGCCAATAATTAAAAATTTACAAAAATAGACATACATATGTATGCATATGTACTGTACCTATTAACATGTGTAAAAGCATTCCCATAATTATACAATATATGTACATTGGTACATATCCCGAAATCTTGGTTACAAACGGGACTGAGCGTTGCAAGAGTTTATCCAACAATTTATTCTAACAGCACAGTTTCTGGATAGATTATATAACTCGTTATACCTGTAACAACCTATAATAACAAACATAACATAGAATAACCGAGATTGGTATGGGATAGCGAAATAGCAAGGTAAAAAACTCAAAATATACACAATGACGTTGTGTGGAGGAACTGGTTTGGAATTGAAAGTATTCTGCATAATGTGAATATAATATTACTCTAGACCTACTCTTTCTACCTACATATGTCCCAAATTAATGATTATGCTCTTGCAACATGTTGCTGCAGATAGTTTTGTTCACTGCAAATTATTGCATCACAACTGTAATTTGGTGCAAGCGTTTGTAGTAGCAAGGGGCATTTGTGGTTTGAAATGTTTGAAACATTGGGCGTGTCCCCGCCCTCTAATATGTTTAACCCTTATGTGAGCACCCGGTACCCGGTGTCCACCACCACACTTTTCTGCTAGTAATTCGGTGAAATAATTTTTTCTCGAACTGAGCTTCCGGATCCTTGCGATTTAACCTCCAACAAAGTTATTCCAGTATTCAAAATTGAAAAAAAAAAAAAAATTTTAGGAAGTTGAAAAATATGTTTGAAATTAGGTAACTCGCGGGAAGCACTCGGGTACCCGGGTACCCACTATATGAAAAACAATGCAATCATCTGTAAATGAGATTCAATAGTGATAAATGTTTCAACCAGAAAACTTGGGATAATAAATGAATAATTACATGAATTGGCAACATAAATTTATAAAATCTTCATTAATTATTCAGCACAATCAGGACATATTATTTTCTATATTGAGTGTTCGTCTTTTTGCAATTGGTATAACTTTTTCGAGTTTTTCTTCGCCTTTTGATTGTCAGTTAGTAGCAAACGTGACAAGAACCAGTGACTTTTTTCCTACCAGAGCTGTCGCGAGGTTCATTTTCTTGTTCTGCAACAGTAACAGTTGTGAGCGAAAATCCGAGCACGCTTTCGATAGTGATTTTGGTAGAATAATTCCAAGTAAGCAGAAAGGTCTCCAATATCGAAGACATTGAAAAACATTGCAAGAGGCCATCTGTGAGTGCGTCTATGAGTGGTGTATCGGCTCACCATTTGATCCATTGTGTCAACGCCAGTCTTATATGTATATACATACATATATTATATATTTTACAATTTCCATGAAAGCAAGTGTTTAGCAAGAGGCAAAGTCGTAAAATAATTGTCCTTTTATATTTCTCTCTCCTTGATTTTTTTCTGGAACATATGCGTTTTCAGCATCGCAAATCCACCAAATTTGTATGCCGAATTTAGCGGGTTTCGAAGGAATGTATTGTGTGAATTTTGAGTGCCCACGATAAGGATAAAGCTGCTCATCGATTGTGAAATTTTCCGTAGGTTTGTAAACTTTACCCAAATTTGCATTGAACATTGTCCATAAATCACGTATAGGAGCATCTTTATAATTTTTTCTTAATTTTCTTTTAGGAGCAGCTTTATAATTTTCTGTACGTGCTTGACGTGTGTTGACATCATTGAAATTAATATAACGCAAAAGAGATCGAAATCTGTTGAAATCCTTCGCCGCACGATAAAGAAGATACGAGTTACTCTTCCACATATTGATAGTATGATCCGTATTCGAATTATTGGCGCCAGAGCAACAAATCAGAATCCCAATGAACGCATACATTTCTGGCAAAGTTACCGACGCCACGCTCTATTCCAATTAGGATTTTACGCATTATGATCTTTATAGGCGCTTAGAGCTTTCTGGTTAGTATAGCGAACAATTAAATCAACCATTCCAACTGAGATTATAGTCTTAAATGCATCTTCTATAGACAATGTTTCTGCAGATCTAACAGGGCCACTGTCGCAAATAATATTTGTCGAATTTCAGGTAGCTTCTTACATCAGACAGTGTGTTCCAAAGTAAACAGGACTTAAAGAAACAGAACAAATGTATTTTTCGGCAAAATCAATTTATTTTATTCATTTCTCATTTTATTCTCCTTCTGCTTCAATACAGCTTTTTGCACGGTCCAAAAGTATGTCGAACGAGTGTTTTAGCTCGTTGGACGGTATGGCCGCCGGTATGCCGGTGCAAGCCTGCATTTTTCGACAAAAGGAAGAATTCGAACTGTGAATACGGGGATTGGTTAAAGGTTAAAATGTGATTTTTGGTCAAATAATCGGTCACAAGCGTCGATCGAATATTGGATTCTGATTGGTCGTCAGTCAATTTGTGCGGAACAAACCGATAAATCGATATTTTGGAGATGTTCAATTACATTTCCATGAATTTCAATGATGATTTCGGCTGATTTCTGATGAATTCACGCACAGTTTCGATGCAATTTCCGTGGATCACGGATTTTGATTGGCCCACATGTTGATCGTCATTTATGTCCTCACGACCACTTTGAAAACGTTGAAATCACTCGTGCAATCTGCTACGGGATAGGCAATCATCGCCGTAAACTTACATATTTCATCAATTGAAACATGATCAGGATGACAGGAAAAATTTAAATCAGGTTGACTGTCTGTCTCTCCATCCGTCCATATGCAGATATATAATATTTTGGTGGAGCTTGCGATGTGGGTTCATTAATACAAAACAAATAACGACCTCGTAGATGGGCCTTTTAGTACTTAAATTAAGACATAAAGCTGTAATTTGGTTAAGAGGATCGCAGTGGTAAGGGGCATCTGTGGGCAAAAATGGATGAAATCGGCGGATAACCCCGCTCAAACAACATAAAACGGTACTGTTAAAACCTAATAAAACCGTGATAAATCAATAAATAAATACGCCAGAGACATTAAATTTTACCACCCACCGGGGGTATGAGAGTGCTTTATGAGAGCCACTGTTTTGTCCACTTTTTGGTGAAACCCTAATGTCTCGGGACTTAACCAACCGATTTTGACAATAGTACGTGGCATTCATCTTATATTCGTATATCACAGTGTGAAAATGGATGAAATCGGGCAACAACCACGCCTACTTCCCACATACTTAAATTCCACTTCATTCTTTCAATTTCCAGCACACAAATCAAGAAGTAATTAATATAACGGGATAAAACTTTACATGTACCGAATATTTGGATCCCGATACCTATAGTAAACTTTTGATCGAAAATGTCGGTCAATGTGTGAGATACATATATAATTGAAATTAAGGGATAATCATTTTTCGAACATCCGGCTGACTTTACTATATACATATATGATTTTTTTAGTATGTTTTATTGAGAAAAATATATAAAATCGGGTCGCTTCTAGCCTCAACTCCCATATATTATATACATACCTATGTACTATAACTGTTTATACTGTTTTTCTAACAAACCTGAAATGTCGGTCAGTGTATGAGTTATATTTAGTATACTTATGTATGTATATATAAAATTGCTTGGTTTCGATCCTCTGGTTAACGTTTTACGCCTTAAATATATCCCTGGCCTTGATTATTGCAAGTTGCAAAAGTATAGAATGTTGGTCTGCACCCTTTCTTCCTTGTTTAATATAGAGATTTGCCAACACCTGAAGGTATTGAGACGGTTTTGATCCTTACAAGTTGAAAGAGTATAAAATATTCGGTAATACCCGAACTTTGCCCTTCCTTACTTGTTTGCTGTTATTAAAATGTAGTAATGTCAAAAGATTAATGATAAAATCGGGTCAATACTACCCTATACCTAATGCAAACTTCCGGTTGGTATACTGTAATTAATTGAACGTATAGTGGGATATCTATAGATTTCGGCTACAGCTCATTTTATAACGCAGTATATCGTGAAAAAATGCAAGTCACCTGCAGTATGTATATTAATTCAGGTCCGCGGGCAGGAGATCGTTCATGGTCTCCACCGTTTAATGTGGTAACAGGGGATTCCCCAACGACACGACACTTGTAGCATATCATTGTGTTTCTCTTTCCTTTTATTTTACTTTTAACGTCACCAGTGAACAGTGAGTACCTAACACTCGAGCAACATCGAATATTGTATTGTTTAAATAAATTAGAAAACTAAAATTATTGATAAAAAGGAAAAACCCAGTGGTGCATTTAAACGCAAACAACGCCAAGAAAGAGAAGATAGCAAATAAAAATTACCCAAAACTGACAAGTTATTTAGTCAGCCTTCTACAAGTGCATCTGGCCAAAATATTTCTATTGATAGTGACTCACGACATTCGGTCTTTGACCAAGTATCCTCTGGGTAGCCAGAAAACATCCGTTTGAAGGCAAGCTAAAGATAAAGCAAAACATCCCCTTCACAAGGTTGTACGCTGGGATGAGAGACCCCCTTTTTGATGACGACCCCTGCAAACGTGTTAAGGATTACGATTTAAGGGCATGCACCTGGAATGTCCGGTCCCTTATTTGGGAAGAAGCGGCCGCCCAGCTGGTTGATGTCCTCGTTAGAGTGAAGGCTGACATCACCGTCGTCCATGAAATGTAGAAGGACCGAGGCGAGTAGGCCTTTGTGGCATTTACTACAGTGGCCATATAAAGGAGCGCAAATTTAGTGAGGGATTCGTGGTGGGAGAGAGATTCTATCACCGAGTACCGGCATCAACCCCAATGGATGAACGCCTACACACAATCTGCATCAAAATGAAGTTTTTCAACATATGTATCGCTGATTTGCGCCCATGCCCCAACGGAAGTGAAGCACGATGTGACCAAGGATGCCTTCTAGGAGCGCTTGAAGCGCACTTATGAGAGTTGCCCCCGCCACGATATCAAAATCGTGCTTAACGACTTTAACGCCAAGGCGGGCCAAGAAGGTATCATTGGCCCTACGGTCGGTAAATTTAGCCTCCACGACGAAACATACCCAAATGGGTTGAGGCTGATCGACTTCGCCGAGACCCGCAATATGCATATCTGTAGTACTAGTTTCTAGCATAAGAAAATTCTTCAAGCTACCTGGCTATCTCCGGATCGAATAGCCACCAACCAGATCGATAATGTTGTGATAGACGGAAGACACGTCTCCAGTGTTTTAGATGCGCATACGCTTCAAAGTCCTAACATCGACTCGCAGCCAAGATTCGCACCCGGCTCTGTGCAGCAAAAAACGAACGTCAACAAACACAAGGAAGGTTCGACGTCGAAAAGCTGTAATTACAACAGACAGCCGAACGATTTTCTACTTAGCTTGCACTCTTGCCCTATGAGAGCATTCATCAGCAACTCGGTACAACTTAAACTAAACTAAAATTATGGAGGGATCACTTCTCCAGCCTGCTGAACGGAAGTGAAAACATAACATCTGGAGATGTGGAACCCGATACCCCAATCGATTTCGATGGAGTAGACGTTCCATTGTCCTGCCATGAAGAAGTTCGAATAGCAATTACCCATCTGCAGAAAAACAAAACGGTCCGATGGATTACCGGACGTGCTATTCAAACACGATGGCGAAGAACTGATAAGGAGCATACAACAGCTTCTTTGTATAATATGGTCGAACGAAAGTAAGCCCAACGATTGGAATTTAAGTGTAGTCTGCCCAATCCATAAAAAGAGAGACCGCACTATCTGCGCCAACTACCGTAGGATAAATACTAAAGCCCACCGTCAACGAACACCTTCTCATTGTGGCTTTAGGCCAGGCAAATTAACAACTGACAAGATATTCACCATGCGTCAAATCTTGGAAAAGACCCGTGAAAAGAGGATCGACATTCACCACCTTTGGTCGATTATACAGCTGATTTTGACAGCGAGAAAAGGAGCTGCCGCTATGCCTGAATTTAGTATCCCCGCAAAACTAATACGGCTCTGTAAATTAACGTTGAGCAACACCAAAAGCTCCGACAGAATCAGGAAGAACTTCTCCGAATGAGGTTGCAAACAAGGCGACTATTTTACGACTACTTTAATCTGTTTCTAGAAAAAAAATCGAGCTGCAGAACTTAATCAAGCAGGTACAATCTTTTATAACATTTATTTGTACAGCTGCTGGCGTATGCCGATGATATTGATACCATCGACCTCAACACCCACGCCGTTAGTTATGCATTCTCTAGACTGGACAAGGAAGCAAATCAAATGGGTCTGGCAATGAACGATGGCAAGACGAAATATCTCTTGTCATCAAACAAACAGTCGTCGCACTCATGACTTGGCTCTCACGTCACTGTTGACAATCATAACTTCGAAGTCGTAGATAATTTCGTCTATCTTAGAACCAGTATTAACAACAACCACAATGTCACACCTCGAAATCCAAAGTAAAATAACTCTTGCCAACAGGTGCTATATTTATTAATAAAATATTTATTTAAAAAATATGTGGGGCAATGCTGTGATGGTGGCAGTGTGATGAGTGGTGTGCCACTCATAAGATAAACTTGGTGATAAATGATGCCATTAGCAGTTGTGTGGAGTTACAGATTTTTCTCGCAACGTTGCAAGATTTGTACAACTTTTTCGGAAACAGCATCAAACGTTGGGATTTACTGTCAAAATTCAATGCCGAATCGGATACCATTCTAAAAAAACTAAATTCGACTAAATGTTCCAATAGGGTGGATACTGCAATAAAATTTGATATTATCAAACCATTATCAGAAATAGTTCCAAACGGTCTTAATAAAGATGAGCGTAGTGAAGCAGAGAGTATTAAAACAAACAAATCATGTTGTTTTGCTAATTCCTGCACGGTGTATTGAACAACATCAATTATGCATCCGAACCTTACAAAAAAATAAAGCAAAGCTGCAAATTTACAGAAATGATTTCGAATTATTAAAGTGCAAGGCCAGTGACACTTCAAGAAAGTATGTTATTGATGCCCATTTTCAAGAAAAAAAGGCAAAGAAAAGTTAAAAAATATTTTGATGAATTAGCTGCTGCTTACCGATTTCCAAACCGAGAAAAAATATTTAAAATTGAGATTTTCAATAACGTACTAGACACAGTAATACCTCAATTAGATACACGTTTTATTGGCATGAGTGCAGTCTGTCACATATTATATTCTCTAACATGTTCTGACTGACTGTTCACCAATTATGTATGGAAATAAGGGGCCATCCATAAACTACGTCACACGAATTTAAGGACTTTTTAACCCCTCCCCCGTCCTTGTCACAAGTTGTCACATTTTGAACTCCCCCTCCCCCTGTCGTGACGTCACACATTTTCCAATTTTATGGATTTATCAAAAAAATAAAAAAAAGAGGTTTTTCTATATATTCTTATATTTATTAGATAATCTTTAATAAAATCAACATTTAGTTAAATATTAAAGTACAGAGACAACGAATGACTAGTCGAGAAATAATAGATACCTAATTATGCTAATTAAAAATTCAAAACTTAATCATCTTGTGTCCATGGACTTTTGACCCCTCCTTTATATCATTTATTACTGGTAAATCGGGCACTTCATTTTCGTTCTGAAGTTGCATGTCAGGAACATCTTTCGTATCAACATCTTCTTCTTCCATCCATAAAGCATCGTCATCATTCATTAAACAGAGAAACTCTCTGGCACGTCTAGCCGCAATTCTTTGAGGACGAATTTTCGCGATAGGTAACAGCTTTTGTTTTTTATGTGATTGCTTGTGTTGATTGGTGGCTTTATATGAAGAAATATATAGGCCATATATGCTACACGATCTTTTAAATAATTATGAGCGAGAAACGGTATTGCCCTAACGGACCACACTGAACCGATACCCTGACAGCACTTTCCTGGGGCAACGACATTACAACGCGAGAGACAATTTTGTAACTTTAATTAAAATTATAATATAAAATAAAATAAAGTACGATTCGCAGAAGAGTCCCAATGTTTACAAATTTATTGTAACGAACCCTGGACACGGCGAGTATACCTCAGCAAGTTAGAAGGTAAGAAGTAGGGGCCGTAAAAAACTTCGTACCAACTTAAGTATTAAAAAACAAAGATTGTGTTTATAAATGTTTAATATTTTTTGTTTACCTATTAATTTCACGTTTGTACATCACAAATTGTGAAATGTGATGTCACAAAGCTTTTGACCCCCTTTTAATTCTGCTTGTGGATTATTTTTATTTGGTCTTTTAATTTTTTTTTACTTCAAGTCGAAAATATAATATAATGTAAAGTGCCGCCGCCACAGTTGATTTTCATTTGAGCCCTTTTTATGGCATTTTCCATCACTTTGGCCAGAACTTCCGGCGATAAGTGTTCACATTCTTGACGGATATTGTCTTTAAGAGCTGCAAGACTCTGAGGCTTGTTGACATAAACACGCGATTTCAAAAAGCCCCACAAAAAGAAGTCTGCAGCGGTCGAATCAGGCGATCTTGCTGGCCAGTGCAAATCGCCAAAACGGGAGATTAGGCGCCCGGGAAATGCATCCTTCAGCATATCGGTTGTGGCACGCAGTGTAGCGTACCATTGTTTATTTACGTGTATTTCGCATGTGTTTACTAAACAAATGTCAAAACAGAACTGACATTAGAGGTCAATTACAAAATTAATAGCATCTTCTGATAGGAGGGATTACTTTTATGCCACTGTACATACTGTAACATAGGAATAACAGAAGAATTTGGTTGATATCGGCCAAGTAGCTCGAGTAGTATAAATATATTTCATACTGGCCTCAGAGCATTAGTTGATTTCTGTTATGGTAAATATTTTATTTATTCTTCTTCTTTGCCAATGCGGAAAGGAAAAAGAAAATTCGTAACGCCGACTCATCAGATGTTGTCATCATTAATGCTCCTGCAATATACTACTGTCTCCAAAAAATAAGGTGACATTTGAATTTAAACTGCGCGCGTCGAAGGATTTGGAGAATTATTTTTTTTTTAGGTTGGTAGTACTGTCAGTCACATTTATGTCAAAATATTCAATAGTGTTTGAGATACGTGTCTTTTTTTGTGAGCTGCTAAAAGTGAGTTTTTCGTTTTTTGCGATGTCGAAATTTGTTAAGTAAAGAATTTGCATTAAATTTTGTTTACGGAATCAATTTTCTGCTGTGGATACGTTGAGGATGGTGCAGAAAGCCTTTGGTGATGAGGCTATGTCTAAAAAAATGTTTACAAGTGGTATAGTGAGTTCCAAGTCGGCCGTGAACGTGTCGAAGACGAAGAGCGTCCAGGGCGACCATCAACCTCAACCGACGAAGCTCACGTTCAACAAATCAAAGATTTGGTGTTGAAAAACCGTCGATTAACAATTAGAGACCTTGCTGATGAAGTTGGCATATCGGAAGGCTCAGCCAATACCATTTTGAAGGATGTTTTGGGCCCCAAGCGCGTCAAATCTCGACTGGTACCGAAAACATTGAATTTTTTGGAAAAAAAAGCGTCGCGTTGAAGTGTGTGAAACGATGCTTTCCAACTACCAGGGTGTCCTGAAATGCATTATAACTGGCGATGAGACTTGGATCTATGCTTACTACCTCGAAACAACCGATCAATCGAGCGAATATCATGCCAAAAGAGAGCCGAGACCAAAAAATCGCGCCAAAGTCGTTTAAAAATCAAAGTCATGTTGACTGTTTTCTTCGATTATCGTGGTGTTGTGCTTTATGAATTCCTTCCAACCGGTCAAACAGTCAACAAGGAATATTATTTCAACGTTATGCGTCGTTTGCGTAACGCTATCCGCCAAAAAGGCCGGAATTGTGGAAAGACAATTCTTAGTTTTACACCACAATAAGCTCAAAAGACCGCTCCGGGGACAGCGTTTTTATACGATAGAAGAGATTCAAGCCGCAGCGAAGACGGAACTGAAGGCCATCCCGGAAAGTGACTACAACCAGTGTTTCGAAGATTGGAAAATCCGTTGGCATAAGTGCATTGCATCGGGAGGAGATTACTTTGAAGGGGATGAAATTGATTTGGAAGAATAAATAAAGAATTTTCAAAATAAATACAATGTCATCTTATTTTTTTGGCACAGTATTATATCAGGACGGGGATGATGAGTGACTTGTAGAATTTGGTCTTTGTTTCTCAATAGTCTATTTAGTACGAGGTAGCAGCTGTTGGTAAGAGTTATTCTGCGTTGGGTTTCAAGGCCGACATTGTGGTTGGTCTTAATACTGGTTCCAATATAGACGAAATTATCTACGACTTCGAAGTTATGACTGTCAACAGTGACGTAAAAGTCAAGTCACGAGTGCGACGGCTGTCAAGAAAAGGAACACATGCAAGCCTCAGCACGGTGGAGGCCCAAAGCCCAAAATTTCCATACTCGCTGAGTGACTTATTCGAAGAAAAGTTGCTGAAAACCCTGAAATTTCATCGATGGAGTTGATCGATAGTTTTGGTTTGGATGTTTCCATTAGTACAATGCAAAGAAAGCTACAAACATCTGGTTTTAAAAACTAATTTCCATTGCGAATAGGAAAAAAGACTATTGTTTTTAAAACAATATCTAAATATGCTAACCACATTCTGGAATAAAGTAACTTGGTCCGATGAATCCAAAATTGAGCTACGGAATTCAAAAAAATTTAAGCGAGTGTGATGTAAACCTTCTGATCACTTAAAACCAAAGTGCATGCAATCATCAGTAAGTATGGAGGAGGTTCTCTCATGATTTGGGGCTGTTTCTCGAAATTTGGTATATTTGGTTTAGTTAAAATCTATGGGGAATCACGGGTGCTTTATATGTTAACATTCTTATCGAAAATTTTACAATAATTGCGGAAAAATGAATTTGGGATCGTTTATCTTCCAACAACATGACGATCCCGAACACTCATCCTGCCTGGCTACTCCCTTTTTTGAAGAAAGCTTAATCGGAAAACTGAACTGGTCAGCTCAGACACTGGATTTAAGTTCAACTAAGCACTTTTGGGCAATTTTAGACTCTAAAATACCAAAAAAGCAGCCGTAAAAGCTTGCAATCATTTTTCTTAGAACTGAAGCATCAATGTAATAATATTTCAGTGAAAATATAAGAAAATTTAGTTCGAAGCATGCCAAAACGTCTTCGTGCAGTAATTCAAAATAAAGGTGACAAGTGTAGTTACTAAATTTACTTTTGAACGCTTGTGTTTTTCAAATTTTATACTTTAATTGAACCACCTTTGTTTAATAGTAGTTTGCATTGTATAAACCTAGGGTTATACAATGGTAGTTTGCACAGACTGACGACAGGCGAAATTCAATTCGTCTTTTCATCCTCCTCATCTGTGGTATATCTATCTGGATTAGTTTATGGTTTTGTGAAAACCAACCGTTATGCTGTAGCACAAGGAACGACATCTGTCAAATATAATATTAAAATTCTTACGTTCTAAAGGACACAGTTTTGTAGTGACCATAAGAATGTGTGTATTTTAATATTTCCGTTTTTTACAAATGTATTTCTGGGAAAAATAAAAATTCATATTTTTGGACTACTGTATAATAATTGTGGCATAAATTTCATATACTATTGAAAGTAATAAATTTAAAATTAGCAATGACATTTTGATTTATGCTAGTATAAGTTTATTAAATTTAGGACTTCGCTCATTCCCAACCCATTTGCATAACTTTTCTGTAAATTAACAATATTAAACTAAATATTGATTTTTTGGAAAAATGCTATCTTAATATTCACTCTACTAAATTTAATATTACCGAAATGGAAATGCCGTCGGCATAGTATATGTAAATTTCTTCGAAATTTTCATAGAAATGAAAACTGCGCTATCAAACTGCTGAAGTGACAACTTATTGCTTTCAATATATAACATAGTAATTAGTATTCCATATATACTAATAGTATTCCATATATTGCTTTCCCAAAGCAATAGGGAGTCTCCACAGGCAATAGCCACGGCAATACAGTTACACACACAGTTGCCCCATAACATAAATTTTATCCTGTCGAGATGCCCCGTAAAGTATGAATTGTCGAGTGTACGTGCCCCATTCACATTATACGCTCTGATGCAAAATGTTGCGAAAGAAATAAATATAAGTAGTTATGCGATCTATATACATATATAATAGGTGTGCTACTATTGCAATAGAAAATCAAATCTATTTAATTTTGTTTACAACCTGTACATGATGTTGCAGAATTTGTTAAGGTATTTTATGAGACACAGATTTGTATTTTTTTATTTGTTAGCAAATTTAAATTTTATTGTATTCCGATAGCAAATAAATTCTTCAAAAGCTATAAATCTTAGCTTGTACATATATTATTTTGGTTCTGTAACCGTGTATTTCATTAAAATCTGGCATTTACTATTAGTTTAAGCTACGATGTGACATCAACTTTACTTTTTTCCGAACACTTCCTGCTTGAGAAATTGTTTGACAGATTGACAAGTTGTTGTAGCAGGAATTTGAAAGATGTATACGATGCGAACGACAGCTCGTTCTTTTATTTCCGCCATTGCTTGAGAAAGTTTGGAAATTATGGGTGAGTTGCAGAAATAGTTCATTTCATTCGTTTTGAAGCATTTCTTTGCTATATATACGAAAAGTTTATGAAATGTTTTAAACGGCGATGAAAAATATATAGCAGTAAGTAAAAGTTCCTCACAGAAGTTCGGAAAACTTGAAGAAATTCGTCGCAAATTAATCGGCGTCTAAGTGCAAGTAGTTTGCCGACATCTTAAGTTATTTTATCCAACGTTATCACTAGAATCATCGTATTAAAAAATAGATTTCTAAATAAAAGTGAACTTGGTTTTTCTGTTTGAATTGTTAAAACTAATATAAAAGTCATATCTCTAAAATAGTAAATGCCTTCGGAAATCTAACCTCAATATACTTAGTTCAGTGTACAAAAATAAAAATTACAATTTCTATTTTTTTATTTTACTGCTTGATCAAAAATATACTCATGATTTTTTGGTTTTTATTACTTTGTAGGCAAGCCAAGAGGTCTCCGCACTGCTAGGAAGCATGTGAATCACCGCCGTGATCAGCGTTGGGCTGATAAGGACTACAAAAAAGCTCATTTGGGAACCAGATGGAAGGCCAATCCTTTCGGAGGAGCATCACATGCCAAGGGCATTGTACTCGAAAAAGTGTATGTATATTTAGTACTTTATTTGTAAAATGTGTTAAATATGTAACGGTGTAATATGTGTAACAACCGTCTTTGGCTAATGATTATGCGGCACGCAGTATATTTTTGTGTTATGTGTACTTAACAATCATATCACAGGATTATACTGTGAGCAGCGTATCACTTTACGCAAATTTATTATTATTAATAGTAATACATTCGACTGACATATGTAGTATTAATTTTAAATAGATGAATATTTAATTGCAGTGGCGTTGAAGCTAAACAGCCTAACTCGGCTATTCGCAAGTGCGTGAGAGTGCAACTGATCAAGAACGGCAAAAAAATTACCGCTTTCGTGCCTCGTGACGGTAGCTTGAATTACATTGAAGAAAACGACGAAGTCCTGGTTGCCGGTTTCGGTCGTAAAGGACACGCCGTCGGTGATATTCCCGGTGTGCGTTTCAAGGTGGTTAAAGTTGCAAACGTTTCCTTGCTTGCATTGTACAAGGAGAAGAAGGAACGTCCAAGATCGTAAATCTTCTACTTAATGGATAAAATACATTCGTTTAGTTTCTACAGTAAATAAAAAATATAAAACTCATGAAAAATTAACTTCTCTTTATTTCTCATATTCTAAGAATTATTTTGTAAGGAGTCTTATTTATTATATTACTAGATATGAAGGCAATACTATTTTCTAAAGGTGATTTGGTAGCACATTACTAATATCTCACGGTTTTCAATTGTGAATTAGCCGTCCAATTAATCCAATATATTTTTTTACCATGTTTAAGATGGTCGCAGAAAGTAATTCCAAGTGACTACTTATTACTTACAAATAGGTTTAAATTGCAGCATTTAGACGGATAAAATCTGGTAACATGTAACCGACGGTTGTGTTTTGGGCACTTGGGGGGAAAAGCAGTTGGAATTCGACCGGGACAACAAGCATTCGGGAGACTTACTGTCCGTTCATATTGTGTGGCTAATGATATACCCATATTTAATCGATTGTGCGAATTCAAGGAAAATTAGTTATTGTATATTGCGATACGTTTTTCAACGATTGTTTTCTGATCGAGGTTATCGCAATGCTTGGCGTTGCTCTACTTCTGACCTTCTTGGACATGAAAAATATTATATTACGGACCATATTACTAGTTTTCAACCCAAAAGCACATTGGTCGAAGTTTTAAAATTCGGAATGAATGGTTTTCAACTCAAACCGTCAACAAAAATTTCGGTTAAGTGGTTTTCAACTCGGTGTCGGTGGGGTAGACTACGAATTAACAATTTTTAACTGCTAATTAGTAGTTGTAGCTTAATAACTTACGAATTAATTTAGGAAAAATATTAATAGAAAATGGATAAAAAGAACTATTTTATTTAAAATTTCAAACAATTTTTACCTCTTATTAGTTAAACCAATGGAAAGGTGGAAAATTTGTTGAGCTCGTGAAGTGAGTAAAATCCCGAAACTGGACGAAACAAACGATAATTTGGAAGCATTAGGGGACCGATTTTCAAACATAGAGAGTCGATACAATCTACTACTAGGAATATACTTACAAAATTAAAATTGAAGCGTTTTGTTCCTTTTCAATCATTGGTTTTTTTTGGTATCCACAGCGCAGACTATGGCGTTAAGAACATTTAAAAGCAATTTTTGTAAGAACCATAGTTATCGCAGATTGCTTTAGTCCAAAGTAAAATCATTTAAATTGCATTATTGAAAACAACCCGCAGCAATGATATAAAGAGTTTGTAATAACATTCATTCAACTCATTTATTAAAAAAAAAAAAATGTTTCCTCATATAAACGAGAATAACTTATGAATCTGCAATAAACAAAAGTTAAAAGCCATTTAACTGTCAATAAAAATTTTGCTTACTTTGTGTTAGAAAGTTCAAATTAATTTCTGTCAAACGGCTTTTTCTTACGCGCAGTTTTGACCCTAACATTTTTGTCATCGTAATATAAACCAACTGATGTCCACATTAATAATTATTCACCTTTTTGTGAACAATAACTAAATTAAATCGATTTGGCTTTTTCGTTTAAATATTTTCAGCTATTTAATTATCTGTCAAATCTGCATTTTTTATGATGGCAATACAAATTAAACTTCCGACTGAAAATAGATGAAAATCGTAATACCAAAAATAGTCGAATTGATCCAAATTGAAAGACAGCGGCTACGCTGGCTAGGTTATGTCGCCCGAATGGACGAAAGCACTCCAGCTCTGAAAGTATTCGACGCTGTACCCGCCGAGGGAAGCAGACCTGGCTAGGCTTGGAATATCCAATTGGCGCCACGTAGCGAAAAGAAACGACTGGCGGGCTTTTGTTAACTCGGCTATAATCGCGTAAGCAGTGTCTACGCCAATTAAGAAGAAGATCTAAATTGAACTGCTCTACTTTCATTTCCACCGAGTAGATTTGAATACGGTAATAGGGGTATAAAGTACAATATGTAAAACTAATATATTTATAACTAAAAATAAAGTGGCTGTGTTCAAAAATAATTAAATCCGTTTTTATGTTGAGCGTTTTATATTGATGAATATAATGGATGCTGTATATGATAGTTTAAATACTATTTCTAATGGATAATATTTATGAGTAACGCATGTTTCCGTAATTTCCTCCGGTTGGGCGTCGCATACGTCGGGCTCTTTGTGAACGCTGATTGGGAAAACCACGAAGTGGACTACCAGGCTGGTCTTGTCCACGGTGATTTGGCGAAACATTCCTTGAATGGCCAGCACTATCTGTAAATAAGAAAATACATTTTAGGTGGACATATTTATTTCACATATATCATTTATTTATACCTTGCCAAATTATAGGTGTAGGTCTACCACCGCGCTGAAACCCACGAGAAGGTCTTCTTACATTTGTCGTCCCTTTGATGGCTTTCGAACGTGTAGTAATTGAAGGTGAAGTGGAGGCTTCGGCTTCACGTCCTTCTTCCTAAACACGAAAAATTATTAAAGGTAATTAAAATTACGTTTTTACATTTTATTTGAAAATGCATACTTCTACTTCCTCTACAGCTTGTTTTTCACCCTCTGAGGAAACACCATCTGCGCCTTCATTATCTTCAGACGTAGCTTCGACCTGATTTTGCTGGATATCTTGTATTTCAGACTGGGTAGCACCGCTGCTATGGTGACCTAAGAAATGTCGTTGAAGTTTAGATTAAATGTTTAGAGCTGTTCTCTGCAAAACTCACTTTCGCTATCTGCATTTTCAGGGACTTCACCAGTAGCAGCTTCTTCCGCAAACTCTTCTTCTACGGCTTCCATATCTTCTTCTGTGGCAAGCGCGGCTTCACCCGACCCACCACTTTTGGAACCGTCTGGCCCATTCTCGTCGTTGTGTTCTCCAACAAGTTCTTCACTCTCTACTACATTTTCCTCGGTCACCTCGTTAGTAGCAGCAATGTTTTCATGTTGATCGGAATGGACAGCGGTTTCACCAGCTCCAAATTTTGAACCTTGTGGTGAGCTTACGATCTCAGCACCGCTGTTAAAAACAATGTTTATTTTTTGTATTATTTATTTTGTTTAAATAAGATTATAAAATAATAAACCCTACCTATCTGAAGGTCGACTTCCACTGGGATCTTGTTCAGTGTTATCATTTATGTTTCCACTAATTCCCTGTTGTGGTAACATTATTGTCGCTTTCTGTGGGCGAGTTTGCTTCCATTGTGGGCCAGTTGGAAGAGCGGCATTGGTATTGGTTTCATAGCTACCGCTGCTGATAGTTTGGCTCTGCTGATGGCTATCCATCTCATGACTGTGTGCTATTGCAGCCGCGGCTGCTTGACTTGTACTAGCTCCAGTGTTATAATGAGCATCTGGCTGGTTGTCAGTGCCTGAAGTGCACTGTGCTTGGTTTTCTGTACCCTCATCCACATCTACTTCATTGTTATCTACTTCGGCATCAGCGTGTATATTACTTTCATTGACTTCTGGAATTTCGTTTTCATCCATGTCTTGGTCTTGTTCATATGAATCTTCATACCCTTCGTGCTCAGCATCCCCGTCGGTTGGTCCATCATCAGCATCAATCATACCGTCGTCTTCCTCCTCTGAGTCGACAACAACAATGTCATCCTCTTGATCACGCTGCGATGAAGTCGGAACCTGATACTCAACATCAATTCCTGACTCTGTTACACCCAAAATAGCGGGCTCAGATCCACGCAAACGTTTTGGATGTTTGGCGGTTTTATCAGGGCTACAATCTTCCACATTTGTAGATGAGTCACCTTCTGGCTCGCGAGATCTCTTATGACCGCCTGATGTACCAGCTTGTGTAGTGGTAACGCTGCTGCTCGAAGGTGCATGACGGCTGTGACTACTAACGGCAATATGTGAGCTCGAACTGGTAGTTCCCGATGTACTCGGTTGTTGATTACTAGGATCTTGCTGAAGTTGCAGATTTGGAGATGGTACATTTTGAGAGGACCCCTCAACACGTGGCGAAACTAGGGCAACAACCTGTTGCTGGCCGCCTCCTACAAGTAATTGTGATTCATTTTGTTGAGGCTGTTGAATGCTTTCTGCTTCTTGTGAACTTTCTGCTGCAGATGTAGAACCCATTGGTGGAATAGCAGCAACCGCAACCGAAGCTGATGTGCTCGTGGATGGCATATAATCAGTGTGCGATGAAGTTGGCGACGATGACATCGACTCTATTGAACTGCTGCCAGTAGTATGCACCTGCTGTTGTGGGGGAACCAATGCCGTGTTACTGCTGCCAGTCGAAGCGTTTGTAGTACTAGACGATGAAGTTGACGTCGACGTCGATGATCCACCGGCTGCAGGCTGTTGGCTAGTAGGTAGAATGGCTGCTGTTCGGCTATTCTGCACCGATATTGGACGAATACTAGCCAAAGGGGTTTCACTCCCACGCCATGGTGTTACTGTTGCCGATTGCTGTACGGTTGTGGACCCAGACATAGGCTTAACGTTCGCTGTACGTAGAGAAGATTCTGAAATGCAACCTTTATCGGTTATGGCCACCGAACTCGTGGACGGCTTAGCTGATTGTTGTAAACCAAGTTGTCGGTTTAGTTGATTAATGCGCATCAGCAAAGATTCGTTTTCTCTGGTCAGACGAGCAATTGCCTCTTTATTCTGGTTATTTTGTTCAAGTAATTCTTTCTCCAGCCTTGCTAAAGTCTCTTCATATTGAGTTTTTATATTATTAATAGTAGAATCTGTGTTTTCAGAACTTTGTAAAACATTCTGTAATTTGCTCTTAGTAGTGTTTAATTCCTGACTGATAGCATTCTTGGATTCAGTTAAACTCACAATACGTGCCTTCGCCTCTCGTAAAAGAGTTTTGGTGCGATCATCAATTTCTACTGCCGTTTTCAAATCATCGTAGTCCTTGCGTAGCTTATCGCTTTCTTCTTGCATTGTACGAATGACACCATTAAGATTTTCAATTGTAGTACGCTGCTGTTCTATTTCATTACTTACGGCCGTTGCAGTGGCTGCAGAACCATCAGTTCCACTGTTGCCGCCCAGATCCATGTTATCTTGCGTCGTTGCGGAACCATCCGATGAGGCGGCCGCGGTTTTATTGGATAACTCTAAATAGGAGTCCTTATAGCGTTTAGCTATTTTGCGTATCTGGAATTCTTTGTTCTTAGAATCTTGCAATTGAGCTTCTTTAGATTCCATTTCTTCAGTAAGCTTTTGTAGGGATTCTTCTTTTTGCAACAATTTATTGCGCAATTCCATAATCTCTTGCAACATGCGCATGTTATTTTGACGTACACCTGTGTAGTCGTCAGTGACTTTCTTTTTTCTTCATTTAGAGTTTGGATTTGCTTTTCAAGCGATGCTATATCGGTTTCACGTTGAAGCTTGTCTGCTTTCATGGCGTTTAGCTCATCGGTAGTTTGTTTCAGCAAGTCCTTTTCATGAGTCAACATTTTAGCCAAATTTTCCCGTTCCGTTTGTAGACGCTTAAATTCCTCAGGATTTTTATTGCTCTTTTCAACCAAAACGTTGGCACGTTGCCGCCACTTAATAGCTTCTGTGCGTAGAGAAGTATTTTCTGAAGTGAGTTCCTCAATCTTTGTGGAAAGTTCTCGATTTTGATTTTGTAAAGGTAGCAAGTCATTTTCAATAGTGTTAATGTGATCGTTGAGCTCTTTTACACGTGCAGCAAGAGAGTTACGTTCTTCACGCAAGATTCTATTACTATCAGTTATGGCATTTAGGTTTTCTATCTTACGAAGAATTTCTTCGTGTTTCGTTGCTGAAACCACTAAGGTCTCAGATTTAGCTCGCTCCTGGTTAAAGCTTCCCTTTAATTCGTCCATTTTTTTCTGTAAAATCATATTCTCCGACTGCAATCGCGCATTTTCGGCTTTTAATATGTCCAATTTTGCGTCGATAAGGTCCTTTTCTTTTCGTAAATATTTTATGATTTGTAATAATTGGTCATTATTCTTGGAGTCATCTTCTAATTTGGAACGATTTAAATCTGAACAAGACGTATCCATATTTGATTCATTCAATGAATTCGTAGACAAGTTTGGTGCTTGTGATTGGCTGAGTATGTTTAGTTTCATTGTTAATGCTTCAATTTGATCGTGCAAGCTGGAATTAAGTCCATTCAGATCCACTATTCGCTTATCCATTTCATCTCTTTCATTTTGGAGTAAACGTAACGACTCATCATGTGAGCCTTTAAGCTCTTCGTACATTTTTTTGGCACAATCTCGTTCTATGATCAATTCATTTATTTGATCTTGTACTTTAGTCATTTCAGCCTTAACTTTTGTAAGCTCTTGTATGTCGGCTGAATGCAACATCATTTCATTGGCATATTTTCCTTGTACTGAGTTTAGTGTTTCTGACAAGGAAGTATTTTCTGTTCTCAATGTGCGAAGATTTCGGTTACACTCACTTAACTTCTGTAGAGCATCTTTCAGTTCTTCTTTAGACCTCTTCAGTTGATCGGATTGATTGGAGTTTGGTACTTCTGTTACAGATGCCAGTTGCACCTCTGCTTCCAGTTCGCTAATACGAGATTTTAGATTCAATTCGGCTAATTTCAACTCATTCAGTTGAGACTCAGCTTTAGTGGTGTATGCGGTATGCACTTCATGAAGATTTTTAATTTCGGCCTCAGCGCTTTGAGACATTTTAAAATATTGATCCGCATGTTCTTTAGTCTTTGCCAATTCACTTTGCAAAGAATTTATTTCAATTTTAGCTTCTTCAAGTTTTACTTCAAATTCGCGAGCTTTTTTGTTGGCCAAAGCAATAGGATTGTCATTTTTGGAGGGAGTTAGGCTTTCCTGTAATTTCTTGCTAAGCTCATCGATTTGATTTGTTTTTGTTGCGAGCTCTTCCCGAACTAAATGTAACTCATTTCGTAGTTTTTCAGATTGAGATCTTTCTTCTTCCATATGCTTCTTTGCCGATTCAGCTTGCCGCTTAAGATCACTTGTGGTTTCGCGGAAGCGATCCTCCTCCTCCTGGAATCGACGACGTTGGGCGGACAATTCGCGTACTGTTTCGTCCAACCTTTGCTCCAAACGTGCACGTCCTTCCATTTCGGAACGTTCTAGATTAGATTTGATCAACTCCAAGTTGTTCAAAAGTAAATTTTGATTTTGCTGTTCACGGTGATAACCTTCCTTTTCAGCTTGCAGCCGATTTACAGTGTCCTTAAGTATGCGATTTTCACTTCGTAAATGAGATGCTTCGCTCTGAGCAGAGGAGAGTCCATGCTGAGACTTCATGACTTCGTCTTTTAGGAAATGTACAGTTTGCTCATGTTTTATAATGGTATTCTCATAGTTTTTGCTACGATCTTCCAGAGCTGTAATTTGTTGCTTATAGGTGGATATATTCTTCTGTTGTAGTTTTATTTGCTCTTTGCTATACTCTAGAGAAGACATAAGTTTACAATTGGTTGAAGTTAATTCCCTAACTTCAGTACGCATTGAATCAAATTGTTCATTCATAATACGTTCGTTATTTTTTTTCTCCTTTGTATAATATTCATACTGTTCCTTAAGTGTTTTATGCTGTTCCTTAACTTCTTGTAACTGCTGCTCCAAGTCTCTTATGCGACGTTCTGCATTTGAGTCTATAGATTTTTTATTCTTACTTTGGATCGAAGTATTGGTTGTATTTTTATTTTCAGTTTCATCTAGGTCGACCATTTCAGCGTCATCGGCAGTACTCAGTTCTAACTGTGAACCGCACTTCTGAACATTTTTTTGAAGATCGAAATACATTTTCTTGTAACGCTCACATTTTGAAACCAATGTTGCCACTGTATTATTTTGTTGATTCAATGTTTCTTGCATTGACTGGAATTTCTTGGCGTAGTTTTCAATTTTCTCTTGATATGCTGCAGCATCCATTTGTTGTTTCAATGTTTCGGCCTCCTCTAATTTGGTGCTTAGATCGCGAACCAAAAGCAATAGCTTTTGATTATTCTCTTGCAATTCGACAATACTATTGAATGTGACCAATTTCTTTGATATAACATCATCGGTGGTTGAAAGATTTCCACTTTGATTGGGGCCGTTGTCTGAAATTAGTCCGATTCGCAACTGCTCAACTTCTTTAAGTAAATAACACACTTGACGACTAAGATCATTCTGTGAATTCTTTAATTTTTTATTTTCTCTTTCTAAGTGATTTATTTTGGAATGTGCGTTGTCCATAAGATCCTCCATATCTGCTTTCTTACTGAGTAATTCATCACGCTGGTGAGTTAAAATATTATTGGTTTCAATTAATTTTTCGTACTCGAGTTCTTGTTTTTTAATTACAGGAGCATTTTCGCTTAATTCTTGCAAGATTGTTTTTAGTTGAAGGTTTAGTCGGGCATTTTCTCGTTTTTGAAGTTCAAGTTCTTCCGAACTCTTGACATAAAGTGAATATAATTCCGTCAAAGACATATCAGTTCTTATTAATTTGCTAGCAATTGCCGCAGATGGAGCAATTTTCGATATAGCACTCTCGGTAGTTTCATTTTGCAGCTCTTTTAACAAATCGTTTGCGTGTTGAAGCTCAGATTTCTGAGACTCAATGATTTTGTCGCGTTCTTCTAATTCTTGATCATGTTGAAGGACAGTAGCTTTGAGTTTTGTCTCTATTTCTCCATATTGTTCACTGGCCTCAGCCAACATGCGCTTTAGATCAGTTATTGCCGCACTTAGTTCATTACGCTCAATGTCTGTGTCTTCGCAATTACTTTTGTATAATTCAGCCAATTTCGTTTTTGCCTCAAGCTCTTTTTTGTAGAAATCCATCATTTTGTTCGCTTCTTCATTTTGTGTTAATATTTTAGTTGACAAATCTTGAACATTTTGAGTTAGCCTTTCATTTGTTTCTTTGTATTGCGCACACTGATTCTGTGCTATTTTCAGTTCCTCAGTTTTGTCAGCAAGCTTGGCCTCAAGATGCATACCCTGCACTGTATTATCTCGTCTAATACTCTGAAGCTCAGATATATTGCGATTCAAATCGTCTGTGAGAGTTCGAATCTGATTATGAAGCATTGCTCGTTCTTGTTCCATTCGTCGTTCTTTAAAATCGAGCGCCACTTTCTGGCTTTCTATTTCGTCTACTCTAGCAATAGCTTCGCATTTTGAAGATATAGCATTTTTAAGTTGTTGTTGATAGGAATGAATTTCTTCCTGTAGCCTATCTAGCTCACTCTTTTGACGCTCGATTAACTTCAACAAAGAATCCCGTTCCTCCGCTACAGAATTTCTTTCAGCGCGTAGCTCTGCCAATTCTCTTTCGTGATTACTGCACTTCTCAAGAAGATGAACACGCTCCGCAGAAACACTGTCCAGTTGAGTACGAAGTTCTGCAACATTTTTATCTTGACTCTCCAATTTCACCTCATAATCCTGAATTTGAGCTTGTAACTCCTCAGATTTTTGTTCATAATCATCTAATTTTAAAATAGTAAAAACACCATGTTATATTTTTATACTTATATATATACATGTATATACTAATTATATATGTACAGCGTCGAAATAATTGCAGTTTGCAAAATGCAAGAGACGCCATTTGTTTGAGGTTAGATTATTTGCTATCTACAGAATTTGACCCAAAGCAATATTGTTATTAAATTATACACGAGAACATATTTACTTACGAAGGCGATTTGCCGCTGCTTTATTTTTACAGAATTCATCAACAAATCCGTCTAGCCATGTCTTTAATTTATCTTGCACCACAAGCGGTGTTTTCTCCAGTTCCTCACCAGACAAGATGTTTGATATCAAAAGTGGACCCGACAGATCCATTTTGTATTATATCTAATATTACACACAAACAGCTGAAACTATTCAATATATTATTATAAAATCCGTCAATCTAATTTCTTCAGAGGCGAAAAAACTTCCTTATATACAGCGGCAAGCTCTAACCCGGTTGTACGCAAAATAATAACCAACTGCAATTCACAATAGATTAACGAGGTTGCCAAATGTATTTTTTGAGGTACAGAACTATTTTGAGGATAGGTGATATACTGAATAGACGCAGAGTTGATAGCAAATAGTTATTGTGCTGACATTTTTTTTTGTTTTTGAATATACTCTAAATTAGTTTACACCGAAATGGGTTTCTAAACACATCGCTCTCTTTCCATTAAATTATAAGTTTCGTGCAAAAGTTTCAAGATTTTTACGTTTTTTCCTAGACGACGGCATCTTGACTCTTTGATTAATTATCAAATTCCTTGCTGCCTACGACATAGTTGTCAATTTTGACAAGTGGCTTGTGTGATTGACTTAAAAGCAAGTTGTTATCATAATAATTCATTCATATAGCTGTATATGTGCAAAATGATATCATAAGTTACCTAAAGGTCCATTTTCAGCTCTCAATTCCTTATTTATTGAGCTGGAGTCAAGTAATTTTGACAGCAGGTTGCGCATTAGGCACCATAGATAAATTGATCAGATTCTCTTTTCTTGCTCTCTCGCTTGTCAGCTGACAGCGAACCCTGATCTGTTTTCTGAGCTGGCAACAAAACACAATCAGGGTGCCGTCAACCAAGGCGTGACAGGGTGAAAAAGGCGGAATGCCAGAAGAGCAGCGCTAAAACGAACTGCCAAAATTAGTGCGTTGTTGAAGTTTTGTAAGATGTCAGGTGTTTGTAAAATTATTTATATACATGGGGGGTATATGGGTGATGTAGGCCTACTGCGGACTGAGCACCCAAAAATAATATCGGTATTTGCTATTCGCATACCTCAGTGGTAATGTGGAAACTGCAAAGTACCCAAAAGTTGTTTATAAAATGCCCAATTTAATATTTTTGAGCAGTGGCATTTTTGGCAAATGTTATAAAAAATTGGAGTTTTGACATCTCTCTCTCTCGAACCAAAGAGACTCGTATCAAGTTATCTTTGATTGCACGATATAAAAATATATATGTAGCGAAATATGCAAGGCCAAGAGAGCACCCGTTGCAGAATCTAGTGATATATCAAGGATTGATTATTGAGAATGAGTTGCAATTATATTTTCACATGTCATTGCACGAAAAAAACATGGGTTTTGGTCTAACATATTTTACAGCCATTGAAAATAATTTTCTGTGTGTTTTGTTGTTATGCCGTTGCATCAAGAGGAAAATTCTGCAATTCGTCCAACCTGCAAGGATTTTGCAAGAGCGAGAGTGTCTCCCTATTGTGAATGATTCACATTAGAAGAGCAAGAGAAAATAAACAAAGAAAATTTACTTAAGTGTGTAAGTATATTGATACTTTTATAGCGATTTAAGGGATGTGGTTGATGATTGCTAGTTTTATACAATATTTCAAAATGTTTCATTACTTCATAGTAATGATTTTAACTATTTTAGGCTGAATTTAACGATTATTTTAAATTTCCTTCAAGAATAAATTGTTGATTTAATGCTTCTTCCCAAAACCAGCGTTGCCATATTCGCATTTGAATGAAAAAATTTATTAAAATTTAGACCAGATTTCTTTAGAGCCATTTCTTAAGCGTTTTTTTATATGAAGTTTTTACATTTATTGAGAACTACCCTTTATATATATTTATACAGGAGCATTTTCGCTTTATTCTTGTTTAATTCGTATTTTATTGCAAAAATGTTTTAAGATTTAGTACTAGATTTCTGTAGAGCTGCATACCATTTCTTAAACGTGTTTTATATGAAGTTTTTACATTTCTTGAGAGCTGGAAACTAGCCTTTAATAAAAAAACTGTAACAAATCTTTATAATTTAAATAGAAATTATAAAATTTATTTAAAATTTACCTTCCTCAACAACTTAACGTCAAAATATGTATTTCAGTATAATGACAGCTAGCACAGGGTTGCAATTATTTTTTTCGTGTCATGGTACGAATATAAAGATGGGTTTTGGTTTGACATATTTTACAGCCATTGCAAAAAATTTTCTGCCTATGTTTGTTGTAGTGCCGTTGTACTAAGTGGAAATTTTTGCATATCGTGCACCGTGCAAAGGATTTGCCCCTATTGACTTTTTCTAATAAAATTAGCAGTTGATGCTTGCCATAGCCTGAAAAGTGAAAAGTTGCTCAATATTTTACTTGCCTTCGGGTTGAAAATCTTTTAAAATCAGCTGTTCTATAGATTTTGCATGGCGCACACCCTAATAAACGCTGCGGCAATACTAAGGGTTGAAAATAATTTTAATAATTTTTTCGTAAAAGTTTCTTGGCACGTGATGTTTATTGTTAGAAAATTAATGAAAGTATTATTAATAAAGTAATTTGTTTTGCACTCCATTAATTTTATACTAATTTTAGAATTTAACTGAGAATTTGGCTTAAGGTTGGCACTTCATTTGGAGATGCGGCATCGGCAGTAACTCGTTAAAACGCCGCTCAATGCTTTCATTTGTATATTGGTATGATGGTCCCACATTTTGTTTACTTTAAATTACCCTGAATATGGTACAACTACTATTAATAATAAAAAAAAAATTATAACGGGAATTCCCTAATCCATCAGAATGTATTGAATACCGCTATTAATATATTCATTATATTATTCATTATTTATAACTAGAATTTCCTAATCTCTTGGGAAGTATTAAAAGCCTATGATTTTTAACTTCCCCTTTTTAGGTCAAAATTATAGCGGGATTCTGTAACCAGTCTCTAGTCTCTATTTGAGACATTTTGAGGTAAAGTCTCAATTTGTGACTGTTACTATTCACTAACCAGTCTCTAGCTTTATAGCGGGATTCTGTAATCAGTCTCTAGTCTCTATTTGAGACAAAGTATCAATTTGATACTAGTTACTATTCACTAAACAGTCTCTAGCGTTAGTCTCAAAATATTGAGACCTGGTAGTTAGCTGGTCACAAAACTAAAAAGAACTCTTGCTGCCATTTTCAATGTACTGAATAGAGATCATCATAGATATTAATCGATTGTCGTTTTTTTACATTTTGTAAGCAATTCAAACACGAAAAGGTTAAAAATAAATAAATTTTACATAAATTTCGTAAATATTATGAAACAAAGTCAACATATATTTTTATTTTTATTGATAATTATGTTTTTTGACCATGTTATAGAAAAGTTAATAGTTGTTATCGACATATTTATTATCATTCAAGTGTAAAAACATCTCTGAATAATGAAATGTAATAGATAGAGACTTGATACAGTCTCACGTTACAGAATCGCACGGTTAGTCTCAAAATATTGACTCAAATTTGATACCTGATCGTTACCAGGTCACAAACTAAAAAGAACTCTTGCTGCCATTTTGAACATACTGAATAGGGATCATAATAGATATTAATCGATTTGTCATTTTTTATATTTTGTAAGCAACTCAAACACGAAAAGGTTAAAAATAAATAAATTTTACATAAATTTTTTAAATATTATGAAACAAAGTCAACAAATATTTTTATTTTTATTGATAATTACGTTTTTTTACTATGTTGTAGAAAATTTAATATTTGTTTTCGACATATTTATTTTCATTCAAGTGCAAAAAACATCTCTGAATGATGAAATGTAATAGATTTTGAGACTGTCACTTACAGAATAGCAAAATCGTCTCAAGTCTCAAAAGTTGTCTCTAACTTAAAATCTCACGGTAAGAAATATGAAAGCATTTTAATATTTGACAGATGTCGCTTGAAGTCTGTCGTTCTCTATGTGTTCAGCGCTTTATTATTGAAAATTTTAAAAACAGTTGTCAGTGTTGCTTGTTTTTCATTCACAATAGATTACAATTTGCCACTTTTAACAATGTTGCCAACGAAAATGCAACTATATCTCTAAAATTTCAGGATAAATTGGGATTGATTGGAGTTAGCAAAGAAGTTGCTTATAAAATAAAAAAAAACGACAATCGATTAATATATATGATGATCTCTATTCAGTATATTCAAAATGGCAGACAAGAGCTCTTTTTAGTTTTGTGACCTGCTAACTACCACGGCCTCAAATTTCAGGCAATATTTTGAGACTAACGCTAGAGACTGTTTAGTGAATAGTAACTAGTCTCAAATTGAGATTTTACATCAAAATGTCTCAAATAGAGACTAGAGAGTGGTTACAGAATCCCGCTATATATCTAATTTTTAACAATTACTTTTTACACTCGTAGTAAGCATCATTTATGTGCTAACAATTATGAGGAAATGGATAATAATAATAAGCAAATATGAGCAATTCGCTGAAATTTCTCTTTTTCGCTATAATTCCTCTTTCTTTATTTAGCAATCTTAGTTTTAATAAAAACAGTGTCAAATGAAATTATATTTCAAACTAAAATGTGTATGAACAATCTTATCTTAATTGTGCATAATGATATTTTCTTATTTAAATATAATAAACAACTAAGTAATATTAAATAATAATATTACGTAATAAAATGTTTAGGTTTTTAAAGGAGTACTACGCAAAAGTACTTCAATCACCCTGGGCATTGGCCTGGCCAAGGTTATTTTTTTAAAGCGGGGCCGCAAAGTACTTCAGTCACCCGATGTGATATAAATTTTATAATATTATCATAGAGTTTTACTTATTTGTGGTTATTAAATATAAATAACATATTATACATATGTATGTACATATGTATATGGTATGCAATGTGAAAAATGAGAAAAAATTTAATGAAGCATTGTGAAATACTATGTGTTATTATTCGAGAATAAAAATATATAGGTGTTAACAACATTAGATTTGCATATTCCTCCTCTGGAGAAGCTCCACTATCCGTACATGCCCCATTTATACCGAATCGTGCCAACGATTGTATGTAGCACCTAAAAATAATCGAGTGAGATTTAGGTTTATATATATTATATACATATGTATACTTATAAATGATCAGGGTAATGAAATCCGGGTGACTGTCTGTCCGTCTGTCCGTTTGACCGTCTGTGCAAGCGATAACTTGAGAAAAGAAATATATATTATTAAAAGTGTTTCTTGGCAAAAATATTAGGACGAGTTCGTAGATGGGAGTAATCATACCACTGCCACGCCCACAAAACGCCATTAAACGAACACCTATAAAGTGCCATAACTTAGCAGTAGATTAAGATATGGAACTGTAATTTGACACAGGGGATCACATCAGCATGGGGCACCTGTTGGCTAAAATTTTTGAAAAGGTGGTTGTGTCCTCGCCCTCCAATAGGTTTAAAGTACATATCTCCTAAACAACTAAAGCTATAACAACCAAACTCGCCTACAGCATATGTTACAAGAACTTCTATCGACAGTTACTAAAGCGTGTCAGAAAATTTTATGGGGAGAAACATTGCACCTTTTTATGTAACCCTAGCAAATATGAGCCCTTAATATGGAGGGGTGCGTTGGAGGGAGTTCATCAGATTAGAGAAAAAAAATCGATCCTACGGGAAACTCGAGCGCGTCAGATTAAGAGGTGGTAAATTAAATACATTAAGACGAGTGTATATTTCAATATTCTGACAGTTTGAGGGTGACTTAAAGAAATAGCAGGGTGACAAATTTATAAAAAAAAAATACGTCACTTTAAAATACTCCAGCGCGATAGATTTTTTTGTTTTTCATTTTAAAGGTAATTCTGTCAGAATCACGAAAAACCTACAATCTGACAGTTTCCATGGCGTACTGATGCTGAGAGGTGTGTATTCCCCACTCCTCATTTTCTTTCTCACTCTCTCTCACCGTCCTCATACTAGCGTCTGCCGCCATGATGCCATCTCAGCTGATCACCATAGCGTGGTTGTTGTTAGTAGACGCTTGACACTTTTGTTTGTTTGTGGTGTTTTCTATTTTTTTTTTCGTTTACAGCGATCAGTTTTACATCCATTGAAAAAATGACTGACGTTAGTGTCAAATGTGTTTTCTGTGGCCAAGAAACGTATGAAAAAATCAAAAAGTTTACACCACAAACTCTAAATAAGTGTATAACTTTTTTGGAGCATCGCAAAGCGAAGACGGTTGTCAGGAAATCGAGCAACGCTTATGCTACTGTCGAACTGTCAGAAGAAACCTCATTGAACGATGGCCATCATACCCAGGGTTATAAGCTTTTTATAGCACTTAAAATACCATCTGATTTTCGAAGACAAATTCAAATTGGTACAGAAAGTGAGCAGGCACATGTTAATGTACAAGAACTTTCTGCAGAGAGTCTCGAGATATCTACTCCTAGCACTTCTATAATAGGGGCTTTTGGTACAATAAACGAGTAAGTGTTAATGTATTAGAGTATTTATTATATATTTTTTTTTTTCGTTGGATTTGGCTCGTCTTGGAAGACCCACTTGGTCGATTGCTGTTTTGTTTCGGGCTCATACGCATAGATCCATGATTCGTCACCTGTGACGATCTTATAAACGTCTTTTGAAGCACCGCGATCGTATTTTTTCAGCATTTCTTTACACCAATCCACACGAGCCTTTTTTTGAGCGATTGTCAAATTGTGCGGAATCCAACGAGAACAAACCTTTTTTACGGCCAGATGTTCATGCAATATCGAATGTATGCTGGTGGTAGAAATGCATAGGCATGCCTCTATCTGAAGGTATGTTACATGACGGTCTTGTATTATCAGTTCAGGTACGGCATCGATGTTTTCTGGCGCAACGGCTGTTTTTGGACGACCTTCACGGAATTCGTCTTTGAGCGAGCGTCGACCACGATTGAATTCGTTGTACCAGTTTTTCACAGTGCTATAGGATGGTGCTTCATAGCCATACAAAGATTTTAGTTCATTGATGCACTCTTGTCGTGATAATCCACGTCGATGTGAAAAATGATCGCACGAAAATGTTCACGAGTTAATTACATTTTTTGGCCGAGATGAATTTTTTAATTCCCTGTAAATAAAACAATTCACGATTAAATGACAAAACGTTCTGAGTGATGTTATGCTAAAAAATGTCAAACTTTCCAATGGAAATGTCAGATTGCACCTGGCAACACTTAGTGTTGCCTAGTCCAGAAATATGTATAGCAACCTATGTATACACACATATATGTATATTATACTATATTTATATATTTACTAGCTGACCCCGCTGCCATTTTCCTGCGTGAAATTAATGTATTATATGTGTTTTGAAATGAAAAGAAAGTTAAATTTATCATTTCTTTTTTTTCAATGTAACGCAGCTTGATAAACAACATTTTTGGTTTCTGTTCCGGTAAATGTACAGAGAAGATAGTTTTCCAACTCGTGAGCCCGCCACGTATTTTTGCCCGTGTGAAAAACCTAGCAGTTCCAAATTTATGCCACACATTTCTAGCGACTATCCTTGTATCCTGATGATTGTCATTTCAAATGAAATTTTTACCGGAAACGGAATCCGTTTGAACTGAAAGGGCAAATCGATAGAACTCAAAGGAATTCGTAGAATCAAGCATTCTGGCTCCTTGTATTTGATAGGTGCGTCACAATCAGTCGGGTTCCATTACACAGTTTCGGCGCTTGCAGATTGCGAAACATAATAACGACAGATCCAACTTTGAGACGCAAATGATATCATCGGCCTCAACACCCGCGCCATTAGTTCTGCTTTCTCCAGACTGAACAAGGAAGCAACGCAAATGGGTCTGGCAGTGAACGAGGACAAGACGAAATATCTCCTGTCATCAAACAAACAGTCGTCGCACTCGCGATTTGGCTCTCACGACACGGTTGACAGTCATAACTTTGAAGTTGTAGATAATTTCGTCTATTTAGGAACCAGCATTAACACCACCAACAATGTTAGCCTGGAAATCCAACGCAGGATTACTCCTGCCAACAGGTGCTACTTTGGACTGAGTAGGCAACTGAAAAGTAAAGTCCTCTCTCGACGAACAAAAGCCAAACTCTATAAGTCGCTCATAATTCCCGTCCTGCTATATGGTGCAGAGGCTTGGACGATGACAACAACCGATGAATCGACCTTAAGAGTTTTCGATAGGAAGGTTCTGCGAAATATTTACGGTCCTTTACGCATTGGCCACGGCGAATATCGCATTCGATGGAACGATGAGCTGTACGAGATATACGACGACATTGACATAGTAGCGAATTAAAAGACAGCGGCTACGCTGGCTAGGTCACGTTGCCCGGATGGACGAAAACACTCCAGCTCTAAAAGTATTCGACGCTGTACCCGCCTCGGGAAGCAGAGGAAGAGGAAGACCTCCACTCCGTTGGAAGGACCGAGTGGAGAAGGACCTGGCTTCGCTTGGGACATTCAATTGGCGCCACGTAGCGAAAAGAATAAACGACTGGCGCGCTGTTGTTGACTCGGCTATAATCGCGTAAGCGGTGTCTACGCCAGTAAAGAAGAAGAAGAAGATATGTACATGTATACACTGTTTTTATTACATCCTGTAACAAAAACAAGAACCAAACGGAATTCTTCCACTTTTAAATCGTCAGATTAACGATATCCCTCTATATGATTGTCAGATTATCTTTTGGGAAGACTCTGACATTAAGTTCACGCGCTCGACTATCTCAAGGTCACCTTTTTTTTACAAGTTTTAAAATCAGTCATGACTTTTGGTCACGTCGAAATCGTCAGAAATTTCGCTTTAAAAATTTGACACGCTCGAATAACTTTTTTTTTTAACCTCTCATTACGGCCCTCCCCCTTGAAATGATTGTCAGATTAATATATATCGACTATCAGAAATACAATGCGCGTGTATACCATAAATGACTGACGCGCTTGAGTATTTTTATGTGACTGTTTTTTTTTTTAAATTTTTGAAAATAATCACCCGCTCTTCCCCCACTAAAATGGAAAACTTGACTTAGACTTTCTTTGTTTTTTAAATGTTATCTTAACAATCTAGTTAGTCTCCATGACACTCCAGTAACTGCAAATTTAGCACTCCAGGCTCCCCTACTATAACGATATTCTTAAAAATTACTAAAAGCTCAAATAACAAAAAAATACAGCAGAGACGTTAAATTTTACCTCCGCAATGGTAGGAGAGGGTTTTAAAGGAGCTGAGGCCAATATTGGACAATGGGCGTGGCACCGCCCTCCTTTATGCGAAAACCCATATTTCGGGATATTCTTCCGACATTCTTATATCACAGTGTGGAATTGAGCGACATCGGGCTGCAACCAGGCCTAATTCCCATATAATAGAATTTTAAATTTCAATTTAAAGAGAATCATCTTGCTGATAGTAGTATGTCCCTTAGCACCCATAAACCTAATATAAAGATTTTCGAACTTCCAGGTGACTAAAATATACCGCATATATGTATGTATCACCCAATGTGTGAGTTATTGTCATAAAATTGAGAGAGCGCATGCTTCCAATAGCGCTGCATATTTGTGCTTAGAATGAATAAAATCGGATGAAAACTTGCCGTAGATCTCACACTTGGTAACAAGCCTTGTGTATCTGAAGATATTACCATAAATATTACCTTGAGCAACTTAGCTTACTAAGAACATTGGCATATTTGAAGCAGTAAACATTTATGTTGCAAAGGAGCGTAGACATATGGCAGCTACTGTATTTACATACAGAGAAGCGTTCTTGCACAACTCGTCTCGATAAAGCTGATTTTTTTCAAAAAGAGTACCTTAAACAGGTCTCTTTGGACATTCTTGATCGTGCGAATTCCGAACCTACATTCATGGAGAGCATTATAACTGCCGATGAGGCATGGGTTTATGAGTTTGACATGCAAAAGATCGAAGAGATAAAACAAAATTCGCTGAAGGAGCTGAAGGTCATCCCAAATGTGCTAATGAAAAGTGTTTCGATGAAAAAATTGTTGGCATATGTAGGTGTATTACATTTGATGGGGATTACTTTGAAGGCGACAAAATAAATATTAATGTTTCTCCGATGCTAGCGCTGCGTTATCTTTAGTTTATGTAATAATTTTATTGTTATGTAAACTTTTATAAAATAAAATAAAAATAAAATAAATATTAATGAACAATTAAATATTTTGAGTTTTATTTACAATTACGGGTACTTATTTGTCACAATATATGTATGTATAGTATATATAAAATTAGCTTGCTGGTCGTGCAAATTACCATAATGACTTCATAGAGTTCGAATTTACCTTTTATAAGATAATTATATAAGAAGGAAATTCAACCGGATGTTTGAAAGTCTTTATTATAGTTATATGGGTATGTTTTCTTCCGATTTTATCCAATTTAGGCACAGAGATGCTTCGCTGAGAAAAAATACGTCCACCAAATTTAATTGAGGCAATTCACATATTGGCCGATATATGGGGTATAAAGTCAGAAGGAAGTTTGAAATTAGGTATATGGGGGCTAAGGGAAATATTAACCTGATTCAAACCATTTTCGGCATATGGGCATACCATTATCAGGAAAGGATTCTCTTCTACAAGTAATTTCAATTATATACATATCTCACATATTGACCGATATTTTCACCAAAAATTCGGAAAATTTTCAATGATACACCTCAAAGGCAAAATTCGTACAAAGTTTTATCCGGATATATTGATTGGTTGCTGAGTTATAATCTAGAAAGTGAATGAGGGAGTGGTTCCTCATCATTGATATACATAAATATATACATATGTATACATAGGTTAACTCGATAAGGTTTAGGTGATACGCACAATCGTTAGGTGAATAAAACCATTCCACTCTGTGGCAACTTGTTGCAAGAGTTTAATAACGTAAATACATACTCGTACATATATTAAAAACACCATTTGTCAGCTAATAGATAACTAATAATTTTCGTAAAAGTATCGGTTGTAACCATACATTTTATGCTCTCAAAATGTTCAAAGATTAAAGCCGGAGGCATAAGGGAATTTCTGGACTGATTGCATTAATGTTTGACATTACTTGTATACACGATAACTTGATTCCAAGCGATTTTGTGAAGAAAATTTACATACTGGACGACAGATAGGGCGTAATGTCTGCTAGAATAACAAACGACTTTTTGCCTATGAAATCGACACATTTTCTCAAGCAAACTTCACAAATGGCAGAAAATTAAATGGAACAATATGTTGTCTAGCGGATGTATTGTATGTAGTATTTTCCTTGCAATGACTATTTTTCTTTGTTTTTACCTGTTTTACGCACTTTAAGCATTACGTTTTTAAGAATTCTGATTTTCACGCTTTCCACTTGCCCTGGACCAAGTCGATTAAAATAAATTCATTGTCGTCTCAAAATACTTGACTGTCATGGGCCTTTTCAGGCAAGGAAACAAAAGAAGTCCAGTGGCCACATCTGGGCTGTATGGCGGCTGTGTACGCGTTGAGATGTAAGATGTTCACATTTTCTTGACACACTTCCACTCGCCGCAATTTCTGGTCGTCAGTGAACACTTTTGGGACCATCTTCGCGCGCACCTTGCACATTGTCGGTGTTTGTCGAAGTCGCAGGTCTTCCTGGTGATGAACACCATCAGCGACATCTTCCCGGCACCGAAACACACCACTTTTTGCTAAGGCAACATCATGAAAGCTTGATCATATCAAACATCTCTGTCGCAGATTTACCGAGTTTCATACAGAATTTAAACGCGGGCGTTTAGTACGCCCGTTCTTGAGAGTGCTATTTACTACTAACAGATATACATATTTTATCTGTCGGTTAATCACTATCTTTTCAATTTAAATTTTAAAATCCAGTTGACTACTTTAAGAGCAACCCTAATGTTAGAATATACAAAATAAATATTTACATACAAATGTATTTATGCGCAGCATCAACAATATGCCCCATCTTTGGAGTAAGTCAATAAAGAAATGCTTAGCATTGCTAGCTGCTTGGCGCACATAACAAATTCTTTCGCCGCTCCCGGTGGGAGTGAACCGTTGCCGACCGTACTAGTAGATTATTGTGCCAAGCTATCTCTTTACATACATACATATATACATACATACAAACATATATGATTATGTAGATATGTTCACATGCATTTACCATAGTCAGCTGAAGACTTGGCAATTGCACCAGCAGCACTGGCGTCAGAGTCATTCCTATCAGCTTTGACTTCATCGTCGGTACCGACAATCAGACCGAAAGGGCACCGAATTGCTCCAAAAAAGTGGGCGTGTGACATTGCGGTTCATATCGCTCATCGATCTTTGCTCAAATACAAATATAAATATATTTTATAAACAAAACAAATACAAAGAATTGATAAGCTCATAATGGCTTTAAAGCTGAAGTTGCCGAAAAGAAGATACAGTGAGAAAAATTATTTTGAACGGTTAGTCAGACGTATACATATGTACATATACTATATATATTTGTATAGAAATTTCGTACATTTGATGAGGACTTACGAACTAGCAAAGATTGTTCAATACGCTTTTGCCGACTAAACCTTGGTTCAGTTAACCAGAACATAACTGACTGATAATTGCTAACTAGACATTGAGAAAACGGCCCTTACAAACAAAATGAATATTGTTCTTCTGGAACTGCAATTCTTCTTTTTGGATCAAAGTTGAGCGGTTCGACTCTTGAGCACGTCAGAGAGAAACATGTGCTGATTACAATAACTCACTTGATTCGGTGCGTTTGTTCTTCACACTGCACACGGAAATTTAGCAATGATCAGAAGTTAAAGTTTGGATTATTTTTCAAGTGTACACATACTCGCCTGAGGTGCAATTTTGTCTTATCAAAGATTGAAACCATACTACTCCAAGTATAAGGAACGGTTCGTAGGTTATGTAAGCAGAAATTTGATATATGTAATATGGTTTATACTTAAACGCCAATGCAGATGGACATCGCTAAATATTTTTATGTTGTTTCAATGCTGCGGTAGGTACGCACATACACACATCTGCATCTATGACTTCTAAACTGTATGTGAGTGCTTGAGTTTCTGTACTGTTCGTCAAAATGTTGTGTTATTAGCGCTAATTGTATAAATTTTTAAATAATATAAATTATTATATGAATATACTTATACAGATTTTTTTTGAATACCAACAATTCATTCAAATATCAGGTTCAATTTTGTTTAAAAAAGACTTTGAAATAAATGTTTCTTAAATAATGTAAATAAGTAAAGAAAATACAGCAAACCTGTCATAATTAATTAGGGTATAGCAGAAGTGTAAAAATGGTCTGACGACCATTAAATATTGTGTGTGCTCCCAACGTCAGCTTCGAAGGAAAGAATATGGAACAATTTTCAAAGCAGGCTTTCTATTGGCCTCTGGAATATGTACTATAGTTTTGTATAGTATTATTTAAAAGGAGTGAACTTTAAGATATGTATCTCGGTTAAAACTTTCGACGTTGATATACTACAGAGGTTGGTACTCCAGATAGTCGCGCCCACAAAATGCCGTAAACCGCAGTAAGAAGCGCGGATTCAAAATGTTTTAAAATTGCCGTTTTCCCGCTCTTAAGAGGTTTACTATTTCACATTTCTTCTCCTTTAATTGCGTAGACACCGCTTACGCGGTTAAAGCCGAGCTAACAACAGCGCGCCAATCGTTTCTTCTTCCAGTAACTTAGCGCCAATTCGAGACACCAAGTGCAGCCAAGTCCTTCTCCACCTGATCTCTCCAACGAAGTGGAGGTCTTCCTCTTCCTCTGCTTCCCCCGACGGGTACTGCGTCGTATACTTTCAGAGCTGGAGTGTTTTCATCCATACGGACGACATGACCTAGCCAGCGCAGCCACTGTTTTTAATTCGCTGCACTATGGCAATGTCATATAACTCGTATAGCTCATCGTTCCATCGAATGCGTTATTCGTCATTGCCAATGCGTCGACTCATCACATGTTGTCATCGTCCATGCCTCTACACCATAAAGTAGGACGGAAATAATGAGTGACTTATAGAATTTGGCCTTTGTTCGTCGAGAGAAAACTTTACTTCTAAATTGCCTACTCAGTCCGAAGTAGCATCTGTTGGCAAGAGTTATTCTGCGTTGGATTTCGAGGCTGTTGTTGTTCGTGTTAATACTGGTTCCAAGATAAACGAAATTATCTACGACTTCGAAGTTATGATTGTCAACAGCGACGTGGAAGCCAAATCGCGAGTGCGACGACTGTTTGTTTGATGACAGGAGATATTTCGTCTTACCATCGTTCGCCACCTGACTTGTTTGCTTAGCTTCCTTTTCTAGTCTGGAAAAAGCAGAACTCACAGCGCGTTTTTTGAGGCCAATCATATCCATAGATACGCCAGCAGCTGTACACTCTTATAGAAGATTGTACTAGTTCTATTGACTTCTGTAGCTCGAAGCAGCACATTGTAGAAGTTTAGGCGATAGGGAGTCGCCTTGTCCGAAACCTCGTTTGGTATCGAGCTTTTGGTGTTGCTCAACGTCAGTTTACATAGCCGTATTAGTTTTGCGGGTATACCAAATTCAGACAAACATACGAGTAGCTTCATAGAGGCAGCTCCTTTTCGCCCTGTTAAAAGCAGCATTAAAATCAACGAAGAGGTGGTGTGTCTCGATCCTCTTTTCACGGGTCTTTTCCAAGATTTGGCGTATGGTTAATATCTGGTCAGTTGTTGATTTGCCAGGTATAAGCCACACTGATAAGGTTCAATCAAATTAAATTTCGTCCCTTTGGTTGTGTTTTAATTGAAGAATAATGTGCATTAATTGAAGAATACAGTGTTAATGATGATATAATTTGCGTAAACTAGATAGATTTTAATATAATGTTCTAAGATATAAGAGTGTATACGATTTTTAGCAAATTTTAATTTGATTGCGGTTCATTCTCCGTTTGGGCAAACACGAATATTGTCAAAAAGTCGAGCGGCTTCAGTTCTTATATAAGCTGTATATTTTGGTTACTTAATAAGGAAAACATATTTTATCATCGCTAATAATTATATCAGAGCTATACAATTTCGTACAGGGATACCTGTTTAACAGAGTCAATACTGTTATTTTATATTTTCGCACTATCCAAGTATAATGTTGTTGATTCATTTTCTTCTTTAAACAAGGAGCATCATTTGTATAGTTCTCAAAAGTATTCCTATATTTACAATTCTTAAAATAAATTATTAAATAACAAGTTATTGATTTTTGAGTATTCAGTTCGGCGGAGCAAGATATAAATTATAATATGATATTAATCCATTCATACATATGTACATACAAAAATATATGTAAATGTGCTAATAACATTTGGGTTTTCACATTACCACTCAAGTCTACAAGTGTGTTTGTACTGCCGTAGATAACGTACTGCTACAAAGCTGAACGACAATAAGCAAATCAACCAATTGCAATTGACCAATCGCTCGTAACTTTTTTCTCTAATCACTCCCCATGCGCTCCACTCCACTCTTCAAAGCGTGAAATACTCCGAGATGCAGAATAACTCTCAGCACTAATTTCTGTATGTACATATGTATGCACAATGCCTGAAGAATGAATTGAATGCTTGCAAAAGATTTTACACATGGATAGCGTTTACAAGTACATACGGGTGCCGGTCAACCATATATTTGTATACAATCCTATGAACAAAAAAATAATTAAGTTTTTTTTTTTAAGTTTGGCATCTGCTGAGCATTTATTAAATTAACATAATGTGGTTACGACTACAAGTAAACTAACTTCGTTCAAAAGTTGTAGAATATACTTGTATGTACTTGTATAACTCATGCAAATGCTAGTTTATACATATGTACATATGTAAGTATGTATATGAATATAAAAACTTATTCATTTATTTACAATTTCGACTTGCACGGCTGATATATTATATTACTTTTGCTCTGAGCCATGGTTCAGAGAGAAACAACTCAATGTGACTCGGTTCATCGCCACTCACCTGGGTTCGCTTCACTTCAGTTAAGCTCTTTTTGGGACCGGTTGCGGACATTTCAACATACTAACGTGTACATATGTAAATGCAATGTATATATTTGAAAGTAGAAGCGCAGGTTGAAGTTTAACCATTGAGTGAATTTCCCATGGCCAACTTGAACTCGGAGATGTGTGGAACTTGCAACCCAATCATGGTACTCTGCTGTTATACACAGTCAGTCGCTTGATTCAGTTTCGAACGGTGCGCGCGCGCATACACTTATTGGTGCTTTCAACTAAGAGTATATTTGGCCATCGAAACCGACAATTAAGCAAGACAGAGCTTCACTTGCGACCGCTTCTGTATGTGTACAAGTATATCGGGACTTTTCGTATTAAGCTGTAAAGCATATACTTATCGGTCGTAGGTACTAGAAGTGGATAAATAAATGTAAGAGGAAGCCCTGCAGCATTTCATTTTTTATGCGGGCAGAGCAGCAACATTCCGCTAAGTTTAACTACACGCTTCGCAAATATTAACAAAAGTGTGATTCGTCGCTATAGTGAAACAGTGTTCGTTTAAAATATAATGAAATACATACATATATGTACATATGTAAATAAAATTGCTTGACGAAATATTCTCATATATATATGTGTGTGCTATATACTATGTAACAATAAATCTAAGAAAATTTAAAAGAAAGTGATGTATCCCCCCGTGTGATCATGGAAACACATACTAGACTCTCTAACGAAGCTTACATATATGTACATACATACATATGTATGTTTAGTCACAAATAAGTGCTTGTTCTATATCTTATATCGATACATTAAGATACATATTTACATATACATATGTATGTATATACACACACGATTCTAAAATTTATGCATAAAACTTGAGATCTGCGGGCTTGAGCGCAGCTTCATTTTTCAGAAAAGAAAGTAGTGCAATCGATTGAAGTCTTTATTATAATTATATATGTGCATATACATACATATACATTTTTCTTTTCAAATAAAAAATGTTAAATATTGTTCAATGGAAAAAGCAATGGACTTATATCACTAAAAAAATTATGGAAAAAGCATAACTAATTTCTGCGTAATTATAAATGTGTTTTTTGTTTTTTTGATGCACATATGTATATACATACATACATATAATTCTGCTCTCATAATAGTAGTGCGCGTAATGCAAAACAATGTTCCGTTATAGACTAATTATATAAAAATTAAAAAATGGTATTTTCAGCTTAACATACCTAATAATAGAGAGTTGTTACTAATTCGGATTTACTTAAAGTAGTCGTAAACGTATTTACGAGCACATTTCACTTGGATCGACCTTTCTTACTTTACTTTAACTGTTTGTTGTGTAATAATTCGGAGTTAAGCCTAATATTACGGTTAGGACAGTTTAATTAGAGTTGTTTATAACAAAAAATTAAATTAAATTAACAAATAATGCCGCCTTAAAATTGTGAAGAAAACATGCCAGTAACTTAAATATGATTGGTATTCTGCGAAAGTGGTTCAAGTTGCTTAAGACTGAGAAATAAAGTGAAACTTCGATTCGAATGCATTCTATTATTTAAGCCGCCCTCCTTAAGGTTTTTAAATTTCTTTATTATTTCTTTTATTTTATTTGAATGTACATATAACATTTCAAGAGCTTTAAATCGTTTTCCCACAACGCGCGTTTACGAAGTCAGTGCACCCATAACTTCAAAACCTACAACACCGATTCCTTTGAAATTTAGAACACTATTTCTGTAGATAATTGTATATATGTGACCTGGTCTACGATAAGAGGGCTTAGGTCTCAAAAAAATCAATTTTCACTTTTTAGTTCACGTGGAAAAGCATCTCATCTTCCATCCGAATCAACTAAGACTTGTCAAAGAGGATCACAGTAGCAAGGGTACCCGTGAGCTGAAAAAGTGGGCGTGGATCCGCCTTTAATAGGTTTAATGTACATGCCTTCAAACCAAAATAATCAAATTAATCAAGATGAATCTTATTAGAACTTCCATCAACAGTGTGAATGAAATCGAACCACAATCAGGTCCACTCCCCATATAACGATACAGATACGATACTTATGAACTACTAAAAGCTGGATAAATCAATAACCAAAAACTCCAGAGACATTAAATTTTACCACCGAGATGCTATTAGACAACTAAAGCCGGTGCCAAAATTGTACAATGAGCGTGGCACCGCCCTCTTTTAGGTGAAAGATCGAAAGATTTTAACCAACATTTCGATGTCAGATTATGAAAGTAGGCGAAATCGTACCAAAACGACGCCTAATTCCAATATAACACGATTTTAAATACCTTCCGATTCTTTTATACAATCAAACACCAGCTATTGTATCGGATTAAAATTTGCTCGAATAGCGCCTTTCAGGGTGGCCATCTTGTGACCAAAAATTGTCCAAAACCGAAACTATTCAACACCTAGGAACTGAATATGTGTGCCCCAGTACCCATAGTTGAGTTTGGATCGAAAATATCTGTCAGTATGTGAGATATGTACATATATAACTAAAATTCAGCGATAATGCTTTACTGAGGTTGAATCGGGTCAATACTTCCCTTAGCCCTAATATTCCCAAAATAAAGGTTTTAGAACTTCTAAGAGATTTATACCGCATATTTCGGTCAATATGTAAGTTATCTCCATGAAAATTAGAAAGCGTATTTTACTCATAACGGGTACCTTTTGCCCAAGTGGATAAAACTTAAACCAGCCCCCTAAATTTTCGAACATCCGGCTGACTTTACTCCATAGGTGATTGAATGTGTACCTTAATTAAACCCTGGGAACATTTTACTAGTCTGTGGCATATGCATTGGACCTTCAATATAAGTTAAGAAAATACCAAATTTGACTGTAATTATTGACGATTTTACATTATTTAATGGGCTATACCAGTATAACGCATGAAAAATTAGGCGATTTTCGAGAATTTTTTTAAAAGAAAGTACTCGATTGAATGTTTCGAACTTCTTGAACGTAATAAGATATATTTTTAGCTATATTTTAAGATTTTTTTTAATTTTCAAAAATAACGGAGTTATGTGCGGTCTTCGGAGGTGCCAAAAAAAAGTGCCCCAACTTACATGATTCCGGCCGAATGAGTAGCTGAAACAAAAAAAAAATCAAAAATTTTATTAAACTAAAATATATTTCCTATACAGTGGTCTACGATGTTTGAAAAATATCTAAAATTAACAAAATTTCGTAGTTTTGAAAAAAAAATGTTTTTTTTAGGTAAAAAATGGTCGTTTTTTTAATTCCAATTTGACAATTGCCAACCAATCAAAAAGATCGTAGGTCATTGTATGGTAAATGTGTTCAATGTGTGTACAGTGTTCAAAAATGCTCGGTTTGAATTTGAAGTCGATAGGTTAATTTTTCGTTGAGTTATGATGTCAGCAATTTTTGGTAAAGGTCGTTTCGAGAAAAGCGCGATAAGTTATAAGTTTCACTTATATAGGTTTGTGCCCCCGGCCGGTCGCTTTTTAGAACACTGCCATCCAAAATCTATTCAAGATACGACCTTGCCGATTTCATGGGATATTTTTGAAAATATAAGTTATCGAAAAAGCAAAAAAAAAATAAAATTTTTAAAGTGTCACACTGGTATAGCCCCTTAATAAAAATACTTACTTGTTAGTTATAGACTTGGAATTAAATCAATTTTTTCAACCCGGTATTTAGGATTAAACATTACAATTTGAAACCACTTTTTGTGTTAAAAATTGTGTTCAAAAATTGTAAATCATTTGATTATTAAACTTAATAACATCAAGCAGGTCTTGTTACCTGGTTTTAGAATCAGCCCCTCGGGATATGATACTTCTTGAAATTAAATGAAATATGTAAATCAAATTATCACGAAACATATTTAGGAAGTACATATGTGCATATGTTTTAGTCAAATTTTTATTTGTCCACCGGACAAAAGTTGTTGGACCGTCAGTGTCCGGTTGTGAGAGGTTTCACTGTATATTTATTTATGCATATGATACAAATATACATATGTATATTTATATATAAATTCAAAATTCTTTAATGTGATATTTTTCAATAATTAATAGATAATGTATGCGCGTTTCTATATTCATGTATGTATATGTATGTGAAAGAAAATTACGTAGATATCAGTTAGCACAAGTGAGAGAAAGTATTAAATTAATACATGTAAATATGTATGTATGTATATGTGCAGTACATATGTATTTGTATGAAAAGCCGTCATAAAGCTCCGTTTAAATGGCATCTTCAAATGAGAAATTCGACAAGTGCATTTGTATTTAATCACAACTATGCATTAGCGTACAATTAGTAAATTGTTAAACTAAAAGTCTCTTCTTCTTTATGTACATTTTTAAGTGAACGCGGTCCAAATTTAAGCGCGTACATAAGTGTAACGAGTGTGTAAACATTTGTATATATGTAGATACGTAAATGCATGAGCGTTCCCGTGTTTTAGCCTTTTGGATGTGCCGAGGGTAATAAATGGAAATTGCAGTCAAACTAGAGCACATCGCTTCTTTAGGGTACTGCCTTGCAAATAATCTAACTCTAACTGTATGTGTGTATGTGTTTATGTGAGTGTCAAGATATATGTATATACATATACAAGTGTGTGTAGGAGAACCACAACAGCGAATGCCATTAAGACTGCAACATTTAGTACGGGCACCGAAACCACTTGTTGCTGCTGCTAACCAACATAGCTAGTAGCAACAACAACAAAACGTAGCATCAGCAACAGCTCCATCAGCACAGGCAGAGTCAGATAGACAGTGAATAGTGAGGGAAACCTAACGGAATAATGCAGTATTAAACAAAATGTTTCTGGCCCAATCATTTACACACAAAGGCAAACAAATACCAACTCAAATACAACAAGTTGCCGTTGTTGCGATTGCCACCTTCACAGGAACGAACACATTTACTAGACCGTCAGCAATAAAAACCCCCGGCGTCGCGTATAAAGCCGTTGCTAAAGTCAAAACTGACGCCAGCACTTACAACAACACGACCAACAACGTCCGCACCAGCACCGCCACCGCCACCGTCGCCCTCACCATCACCAACAACACAAACACCGCATACAACGCCAGCGCAGCTTTTGCCGTCCCTTCAAGAGCGTTCAAGACGTAGTAGTAAAATGGAACCCTCATATGATCACGAACAACCACATCATCTGCTAACAAATTACAAGTAATATTTACATTTTTCCCATGGCATTTTTTTGTTTAATTACACCCAACTGAAAAGTAGTAGTAGATACATATCTTTTAGATAATAGCTATAATGAATGAAAATATAGTTGTGAAAATCATACATTTGTACGTACATACATGTGTATATATGTATTTGCATATGTATGGTATGTGTATGTACATATATACACATGCATAAAGTAAAAAGTTCACTCGCAAATAGTTGTGAATTTGGAAACCTGTGCATACAATCTCAGATTTATGGGTATCCATATATAAGTTAGTATATGTATGTATGTATGTATGTATGTACCATCTTTAATTGGCATTTGCATTAGGAATTTCATATAACTAAATACACGTACGTACGTATGTATGCCTATTTGTGTGGAAATCTTGTATACTATATGTATGTCTGTTTTTGTGTATTTTCCCTTGTGTGAGTATATAACACATACATGTCTTTATATAAGTAAACACAGAAAAGTTGCTAGCCGTCCAAATAAGTTTATATATTAACTGACGATGTATGTATGTATGCATGCATCAAAATTTGCCCACAGTTTTACATGTTTACGCTTTCCATTAAGTACGTACATAAGTCAGAAAAAGTTCTATATGTACATACATCTCCATACTAATTTGTTTGTATTTGATTTTCTATACTAAACGTAAAAACTAATAGATTGACCAGTGGCTTCTTGAAGAGCAAATCTGAGCGAAATTTTACGGCAGAGTTGTTCTTTTGATCCTATTCAGATTAGCATAAATTTATGTATAATCATTATTTCACAGCAAGACCTTGAAGAGTTTGAATTACCGTTTGTCAAAGCATTTTATAAACATGAACTGATGCTTTTAATTTCATAAGAAATAGTTTTTAGTAATTAAATTAATCCGAACGGTAAAAATATTAGAAAACTATTTTCAAATCCAAATCTGAAAATTTCAATGAATCAAATTAATGGAGGCTGTTGTGATATGAAAATCTATGAGAAATGGCTGTGGTCTCGCCCTCTAATAAGTTTTATAAGTTTCCAAACCAAAAAAGATATAGCACGTAAAATCGCACGAAACAGATTCTTTTAACTAATCCTACGATAGTGTAGTAGGTGAAATCTGATGATAGCCACATCCACTTCCCATTTAAGGGTTTTGTTAACAACTACTAAAAGTGTGATAAATCAAAAAAAAAACAATGCGTAGAAACACTAAATTTTAAATTTAGGATGACATAAGAAGGCGTTATAGATGACGGATGCAAAATTGGACGATGGGTAATGGCATAGCCCACTTTCAAGTGAAATCACTTAACTCGGGACCTGCTCGACCGATTGCTATGTTAAGTGCTCAAATGATGGAAATCGGGCTACAACCACGCTTAATTTTCATGTAACAGAATTTTAATTTCCAACTGTTTCTTTTCCTTCCAGTGCATAAATCAAGAGACAATAAATAAGATTACTGAACTTCCGGATAACTTTAGCCCACATATACATACATATGTATATATCGTCTAATATGTGAGATGTCTCAATGAGAGAGCGTACTTTACTAATAACAATATATCTTTTAATGTCAAATGGATAAAATAGGGTGAAAGCTGGACTTATCCCCTATATTACCAATCGGGCTAACTTTACTCTATATATACTTGTAGTACATAGTTTGGTGAGATACCTTATTGGAACCTAGAGAGCATTTTAATAGTATGTGGCATATTAACAGTACAAAAAATCGTAGTATATAAAATCGGGTCGATACTACCCCAACTCCCATAATTCAATATAAAATTTTACCAGCGCCAAACTTAGCTTTTCCTTACTTATTTTAAATAAAATTAACTAAATTTGAGAAGGTTTCACAAAGAACAAAATATGTATCATGGAAACAATGAAGCAATTGGGAGTTCCATGGTGTAGGGCACTGGAAGAGGTATCGTTGGTGAGGACACATAGCCCATTAAAACTCGTGTCCAGCATAAGCATCCTAAAGGATGACTACTCCTCATGGATGGCACTCCATCTGGTATGACAAGGGACCAACACTGTTAAATGCGTGGCTGTTTAACTTAACCAGACTAACCTAACTAAGTTCTAAATCAATATCTGTTAAATATAAAATATGCAAACACAATTAAAGGGAAATCTTCTGAACACGTCTGAGTGAAGAGGTTTTGCAAAAATTTTGCATATTTCGGATTTTATATTGAAAATTTTACCGAATAGTAAATGATTGGGAAAGTAGTTTTTCTCGACAGCAAGACTTCTTTTTGATCAATCAAAACTAAGCGATAATAATCGGAAATTCGAACCAGAAAAATAAAATAAAAAAAAACAAAATAAAGAATTTATCAATGCTAAATTATTGGATTGTTTAGAATTCGAAAAATTGTTTTACTTTCTGATAAATTGATGAACAATATAAGAAATTCAATAACATGAGAAAAGAGCTTAATGCCTAAAATTAGTAAGAATAAATATATAAAACATTTTGGAAGAATATATAGTAAAAATTACATTGTCGGGGAATCGGTAAATGTTATAAGTTATATTGTATGTTCTAAAAGAGCTGTTAAGCGTATAAGTATGTATAATATATTGAAGAAACGTATTTGTGCGCAGTTTTGTTCATAGAATTTTCGATTCTTTGTCATTTTTTAGATGAAAATTTTAAAATCAGAAGGAAATTAGAATAAACTCGTTTTATTATAATATGTATATGTATATACAAGTTATATAAGTGAAGTATTTGTATCTTATTTCTGTGTTCAATAGGGTGTTGCTTTAGATTTGATCAACAGTGGTCATATAGACGTACATATATATAATAAGACACCAAATGATTTGATTTGAAATAATTTACCGAAGTATACCATATCTCTCAAAAAAGGAAAGTGGCCTTTATTCAAATTCGTTCGAATATAAATTTGTTCAATAAACTAACTTTCGTATTTTGGAACGGCTGACCTTTTGACAAAAGGGCGAATCGTAGCAAAAAGTGACATAATAGTTTGAAAATTACTAAATACTTAATTAACAAGCAAGAAAGGGCTAAGTTCGGGTGCAATTTAAATATTTTTTACTCTTGCAACTTGCATGAATCAAAACCAGGAAAATACTTTAAGGTGTAAAAGCAATCATATAGAGTAAGGTCAACCGGATGTTCGAAAATCCAGATATTAGTTATATAGGGGCTTGGCCAAGTTTTTGCTCGAATTTATCTATTTTAGGTATAAAGATACATTGTTATGAATAAAACAAGCGCTCTTATTTTCATTGGGATAACTCTATTGGCCGATATATGCGGTACAAAGTCACCCCGAAGTTCGAAGTAATGGTCCAATTCAACCCATTTTTGACATACAGATATATCATTACAAGAGAAGGATTATCTCTTAATTTTAGTTATAACTCTATATCTATCTCTATTAGTGTAAAAATGCTTAGTAGATTAAATGTACATATCTCACAAGCCGCTAAAGCTATATCAACCAAATTTGCTAAAAACAAGTGATTTTAGTTCTCTTCTATACATCGTGAAAATGGTACCAGAACTGGACTTCAACAGCGTCCAATACCAATAAATGTACATATATTTATTTTAAATTAATTATACTCATATTTATACATTCATTAATATTCATACTCTAAATAGAGATTTTCGACTCTTCGGATGACTTTGAACCCGACATAGTGTTTCCGATTTTTCATTTGACTTTAAACCGGTTATGTTAGCAAAATGTGCCAATGTTCAATGTTTTCTTAAACATAGGGTGGCGTTGTCAAAAATTCTCTTTTAAGTTTTCGTATCGATGATATCTTAAAATTATATTATACAAAATTTCATTATTTTGACATTTGCAAATATAATATCCCATCTCACCTTGACGTATGTACATATACGTTTTGAAATTATATTGGTAGTCTTCGTTGTGTAATGAGTATGCACCGGGGTAACAGGATGTGATTCAGACTCAATTCCCGATCAACTTAGGATAAGTTTTCTCTTAAATTAATCGTCATTCGGCAATTAGAAACTTACAAAAGATGAATCCGAAACATTTATGCCATTACAAAACATGCAGATTTGTCGAAGACTGAAAACAGAAGGAAAGGCAAAATAAGAGTCAAAGAATATTTAGAATTAATTAAAAAATTTAGATTTGAATATATTTTTTCAAATTTAATATATTAAATCTATTTCGAAAATATTTCGCTATGCTTCGCATTTGGCATAAATATGATAATATTTGCAAACTTTCACTTTTCTGAAAGATGGCAATTCTGTTCTCAAACAGCGAAAATTATTGCTTGACACACATTTTGTAATATTATATATTATATTTACAAGTATGTATTTTGGAAAATTGGGATTCAATTTAATTCATAAATATCTAAAAAACTACTTCGTAAAAACTGAAAAACAATTTTTATCAAGTACAAATTCAAGTTTTCTTTTTTGTTTTGAGTTTAATATCCATCACGAAATAGCAAATTGGATTAACATATTCGAAATAGTTCGCCTTTATACTTTTAAATTGTGGTCTGGTTTGTATTGTACATATCTAAGTTTATACCCTGAACAGGGTACATTAAGTCCTTGTATGGAAAACGGTTTAAATTGACACAATATCTTCACATTTGACACAGATACTAATCCAAAGCAGCGCTACATTTTCCAATCAAATTGATTTTCAGTTCGGACCACTGTAGCATATACATATGTACATGTGTAGCTGAAATAAGAACTGACCGATCAAATGCTATAAACAATGCACCTTTGAAGGGTGTTATGGCTTTGGTGTAGCTGAATATAAACTTGTTTTTGTATACAATTTCCTTTTAACATATTTTCAGTTGCTATTTATTAAAATTCGATTTCAAGTCATTCGCTGTAAAAAGAACCACCGTTCTAACTGGTTTCACTGGTCGTATAAAGTAGTTTTAACTACAAAAAGCTAAGCTCGAAATAGTGCAAAACTATTTAAATACCAAAATAAATTACCAGAAACTTTATTTATTTGACATAATTCTAAAGTAAATGAAGAGGAAGAAAGCATAATGGGCTGATTTACATTACTAATACTTTACTCTTGGTTAAATAAAAAAAAATCGGTCGTTAACTATTCAATCCTCAGTTGCCGAATATGAGGACCCGGTACCAGACCTTGGTATCAAAATTAGATACATGGAAACCTCTGACCTCTGAGAATATTTCTGGCCTATAATCTCTGAAAATTGTGAGAATATGGAAGTTTCCTAGAGCCGAACTTATGTAGTTGTTTTTCAGTTAGGTTCATTTTACTATGTGTAACAAATTAGGTTGGGAAACAAAATATAGTAAAGAAGCTAAGTGAGACCATCACATAGATTATAAGCTAAAAACATAATATTGTAACACCCCAATTACAATTTCGTTAAATAACGCATGTCGAATACTTAGCCAAATTTTTTATAGTATAAAATTTGTGTATCTTTAATCGGCCAAACCCACTTTTGAAAAACTGCAGATGGCTCTTTTCTCTATGACAGTTTGGACAAGTTCTACGAAATCATTTACACAATATCCAAAATAATAATTTTCATCCTTGCCATATGTTCGAGTGACTATCCAATAAAAGTCTGGTTGGCTTAATATCCTATATTTGATTTGGGGAAAATATTGTCGGTATATACGAGTATTTTCTTCCGTACTAATAATATTGTAGTAGATATGTACATGTGTTATGTTGGCAATTAAACAAGATATGTATTTATAGTACATTAATAAATCTATGTATCTAAGTAGAAAGTGCAATAAACAAAAAATAGTTCAACATTTGACCTAATGCGAATATTGTTTCAGTAATAACAATTGGGACTTTTTATCTAAACGGAATGAAGTATATGTACATACATATATGTATGTATGTACATATGTATGTATGTTTCGGACTTAAGTCCGCTCCATTTTCTTCTATTTACTAATTTTTTATACATCATATACTATGTATGTATGTCCATTGGTATCTAATAATAGATAAGCGAGTCACATATACATACATACATACTATGTACAGAAATTTAAGAACAGTTCACATACATACATACATACATATGTATGTAAGTATACATATTTAGTTTAACGTTGTAAATACATACATATGTATGTATATCCATATGAATATACTTATAGTATTTTCAATTGAAGATACTGCAATTCAGGTTGGTAAGGTGGAAGCATTAGTGTTGGGCCACGCTACCACGCAAGCTGTGAGAATTAGGTCGAAACAGCAAGGCTAACAAATTCCGACAGACAATGAAATAAGAGAGACTAAAATAAGTTAATTATGCTTAAGAAAACACACATACACCCACATAAACTGGATAGAATATATGAATGCTACAGCTTATGTTCATATGTATGTATGTATATACTAAGTGTATGCATAGACTTATATAGTTTAGATATTTTTACTCTTATTAAGGCGTCATTGGCATACAAACATATGCACATGTTCAAATCCTAAGCTCACAGTCGCTCGTTCGAACATCAGCATTGAAAAGTTGTATCACAGCTTTGATTGTTGCTCATCGCTGACCTCAGCTAAAAAAGTGTATCACTCGCTCTCATTACCATGTATATATCTCTATATGCACATCTTTATATGTACATACATGCATATGTGTATATATGTATATTCGAAGTATATACACATTCAAACGCTAAGCGTCAGTAAAAACACAGCAATCCACTCTAAATACAAAAGAAGGCTATGCTTATTGGTCATTTGCCGATAAAACGGCGTCAAGTTATTTAAGCATATCACACCTGGTTGCTTGAATGCCGAATGGTTTCGTTGTTCTCTAAGCCGTAAACCGCATGATGAAACAATAACAACAGCAAGCTATGGCGGCCGCACAGCGCGCACAAGTATATGTGCATATACAGATCTGTATATTAACGCCAGACTGGTTTCTTGTGAAACGGTCATGCGCGCACTTTAGCACACGTCAGCCAACGAACAAATGAGCCAACGAGCGAACGAGCCTCAGCTCCGAGAGCGCACCAATTTACCATTAAGCAGATGCAGCCAATGAACTGCAACTATCGCTGGATGCTGTGCTGAGGCATTGCCTTGCTTATTGCACGCTGGACACACCCACCTCATGTCTGAAAATAGCTCAACTATTTAGTATGTAAATGGCATTTAAACCATTTATATAGTGTTTATTGATTAACTAAATGGTCACAAACTCGATGGTTATCACTAATATTAATTCTGTGGTATACAATTGCATATATTCTTTATATGTATGTATGTACATATAAATGATCGATATTTATTTATATAATTTGAACACAATATATTATTCAGCCTCTAATTCAAGATACATATAGTATTATCCAGCTTCATGAGTGTAATTTTATGAACATTATTTTACGAAAAAAAAATTATGGGCGCCTGGGAATATTACGAACTCATTTGATCTCAAAAGTAAGAAAAATTCGACCTAAGAATAATTAAGTTCTGGCGTTTTATTACTCCTGAAATCAGAGATAATCATGTTGCCAGTGAACAAATTAATAGTTTTATAGACCAAAACATTGGGTGATCCATTTCGAAGTTCCCTACTTTTTTAAAGAAAAAAACACAGAAACTTCAAATTTAATGGGGAATGTTTACTTATTACCATTTGGTATTTAATTTTTGAAGATGATCTCTTCCAATTGTTGGCCGCGGCCAAGCGCATATGATGACTCGTTCGAGCATTTCGACTGTTAACTGGTGAATGATACGCATGATGTTTTGCTCCAAGGCCTGAATCGAAGCAGGATTGTCCGCATGTATTTCCTTTAAACTTTACATATCCCCACAGGAAAAAGTCTAACGGTGTGAAATCACACGATCTTAGTGGCCAGTCGACGGGCCCAAAACATGAAATCATTTGCTCACCGAAGTGTTCTCTCAATAAATCCATTAATTGATGCGATGTATGGAAAGTGACGCACTCTACTTTAAATCAAATGTCTTGAGCCAGAAATAGGCATCATCGCCGAATAAAATTTGGCTCGAAAACGCTGGGGAATGCTGGGACTCAGGGTGAGTGATACTGTTGCGTATAGTACGCTCAGTAGACCGATTACACAGCTCAACAAAATTAAAAAAAAAAAAATGTTGCTTCTTTGAACTGACTCTAGTTAATTTGGGCGCGCTGAATTCAAGTCTGTAATCAGTTTCTCTTTATCAGCTCTAGTTTTCATGATATAGCCTTTTTATACCCCCCACTTTACTTATGACCTGAAAAAAAAAATCGCTAATAAAAATTTTTAAGGTAAAATTAAAATATTTTTTTCGTTTCATAAGTATATTTTACCTTCCAGTCAACTTATATGTAGATATCAAACCGGCTCGCTTAAGATATGCTTTTTTGATGAATTCGGTTAATTTAACTTAGTAACTCATTTACTGGATGGTATATAAAATTCGTAGTTGCTAGCTGATTAACGGGAATTTTATTTGTATAATATTATTGAGAACGTTATTTTTTCTTATTGCGCTCCTCTTGCATATCGGAAGTTAGTTGCTTGTAAGAAATTGTTTATTGCGGTTGGCAAAGTTTATTAAAAAGTGTTGATCTAAATAGAAATGACTTCCAATAGAAGACGGTGTAACAATTACGCTGACACATTTTGTTACATTTGAGGAGAATATACCTTTAAAGAAAACATAAGACCTATTTCGGAATTTGTTAAAAAATCGGAAGTCTTATGCAGGAAATGGGGCTATCCAAGTATCTACCTATTGGCGTCTCTTCGTGGACAATTCCAAGAGAAGTTTGAAGTGCATCTTATTGCACAATGGCAATGTGTATGCATCAATTCCAATTGCGCACTCCTCAACAATGAAAGAAGAATATAACAACATTGCATTAGTGATGAAAAAGATAAAATACCAAGACCATCAATGGATCATTTGTGTTGATCTTAAAATGGTCAATTTTCTTCTTGGACAACAGAGTGGTTATACTAAGTATCCTTGCTTTTTGTGTCTCTGGGATAGCAGATCCAAGCAACAACATTGGCGGCAAAAATATTGGCCTACAAGAGAAAAAATGATTGTTGGCGATAAAAATATTGTAAATGAAGCTTTAGTTCCACGTGAAAAGATCGTCCTACCACCGTTGCACATCAAATTAGGACTCATGAAGCCGTTTGTTAAGGCTCTGAATTGCGATGGGGAATGTTTTGCATATATTTGCAGCAAAATGCCTAATCTGAGTAGAGATAAGATTAGAGGAGGAGTTTTTGACGGTCCCCAAATAAGGCAGTTTATGAATGACTTTGATAAGTCAATAATCGAAACTGAATGAAATGCGTGGGCATCATTCGTGCAAGTTATAAAATATTTCTTGGGAAATAAAGCTCCAAATTATGTTCAATTAGTGGAGAATAAGCTGGATAAGTTCAGAGACCTTGACTGCAACATGAGTATTAAAATCCATTATTTGCACAGTCACTTGGACTGATTTCAAGAAAATTTGGGTAATTTAAGCGTAGAACACGGAGAAAGTTTTCACCAAGATATCAAAATTATGGAGGATCGGTACCAGGGAAGGTGGGATACACATATGATGGCCGACTACTGTTGGAATTTGCAAAGAGACTCTGATCCGGCTGTTCATTCCAGATTGTCTCTTAAAAGAAGCATTACCTTCTGCAATTAGAATTATATATATCGCTCATTTGCTGCAAGACCGGCATAAATCAAAAAACGTGATTTTTGAGTTAATACTGCAGAATTGTTCGTTATATCATACTTCATGTTGAGTGAAAAATTCATATGAATACCTCTTATATGCTCCGCTTGAGAAGAGAATATATTTCCTGTTTTCCGTGTAAGGTTATAGTCAGTTGAAAACTTTAAACACGTTTTCTGGCAAATCGATTTTTTTGACTTATGCCGGTCTTGCAGCAAATGAGCGATATATACTGCTATACTGCCCAAAAAATAAGGTGACATTGTATTTATTTTGAAAATTCTTTATTTATTCTTCCAAATCAATTTCATCGCCTTCAAAGTAATCCCCTCCCGATGCAATGTACTTATGCCAACGGATTTTCCAATCTTCGAAACACTAGTTGTAGTCACTTTCCGGGATGGCCTTCAGTTCCGTCTTCCCTGCGGCTTGAATCTCCTCTATCGTATAAAAACGGTGTACTCGGAGCGGTCTATTGAGCTTGGTGAACAGCCAGAAGTCGCACGGCGCCAGATCAGGTTAATACGGTGGTTGCGGAGCGATATGGGTTGAGTTTTTGGCGAAATGATCACGAATTACGAGGGCAGTATGGGATGGTGCATTATCGTGGTGTAAAAACCAAGAATTGTCTTTCCACAATTCCGGCCTTTTTAAGCGGATAGCGTTACGCAAACGACGCATAACGTTCAAATAATATTCCTTGTTGACTGTTTGACCGGTTGGAAGGAATTCATAATGCACAACACCACGATAATCGAAGAAAACAGTCAACATGACCCTGATTTTTGAGCGACTTTGGCGCGATTTTTTGGGTCTCGGCTCTCTTTTGGCACGATATTCGCTCGATTGATCGGTTGTTTCGGGGTCGTCAGCATAGATCCAAGTCTCATCGCCAGTTATAATGCATTTCATGACACCCTAGTAGTCGGAAAGCATAGTTTCACACACTTCAACGCGACGCCTTTTTTCCAAAAAATTCAATGTTTTCGGTACCAGTCAAGATTTGACGCGCTTGAGGCCCAAAACATCCTTCAAAATGGGATTGGCTGAGCCTTTCGATATGCCAACTTCATCAGCAAGGCCTCTAATTGTTAATCGACGGTTTTCAACACCAAATCTTTGATTTGTTGAACGTGAACTTCGTCGGTTGAGGTTGATGGACCGCCCTGGACGCTCTTCGTCTTCGACACGTTCACGGCCGGCTTGGAACTCACTATACCACTTGTAAACATTTTTTTTAGACATAGCCTCATCACCAAAGGCTTTCTGCACCATCTTCAACGTATCCGCAGCAGAAAATTGATTCCGTAAACAAAATTTAATGCAAATTCTTTGCTCAACAAATTTCGACATCGCAAAAAACGAAAAACTCACTTTTAGCAGCTCACAAAACGACACGTATCTCAAACACTAAACTAAGGAATATTTTGACATGAACTTTGACATAAATGTGGCTGACAGTACTACCAACCTAAAAAATAAAAAATAATTCTCCAAATCCTTCGACGCGCGCAGTTTAAATTCAAATGTCACCTTATATCATATTATATTTTTAATGCTTTGTGAGAATTTTTTTTATTTTAATAAATCTGTATGAAACAGTTTTACTTCGTTTTATTTTTTATATTCCTATGGAAAAGTTTTACTTTTTAAATACTTAAAAAATTTGGGCATTTTGTCATAATTGGAGGGTATAAAAAAGCTAAGTATATCATGAAAACTAGAGGTGATAGAGACAAACTGATTACAGAATTGAATTGAATCAGCGCACCCAAATTAACTAGAATCAGTTGATAAATTCAAAGAAGCAAATTTAGTGTTGGCCTGTGTTATGTTTACCATAATTTTAGCGAAGCACGCGAAATACATTATTTATAGAACGTGAATTTTCGTAATAAAGTTTAACGATTTGTAAACGTTTTTCAGGCGCAAGTCTTTCCATGATCAAATGCAAAACAATACTGAACAAAACTAATATGATAGCTTGACACGACTTACGCGTGATCTGTCAAAAAAAGGCTATTTAAAAAGGTACATCTACTTGGATCACCCGTTATATGTATAAATAAAGTATTGAATACAATATAAGTGAAAGCAAACAACATTTTTACACTGTTTATTAAATAACTTGGTAGAGGTCTGAACTGAACCTTCTACTGATTGCATAGAAGTAATAAAAAGAGCTGACTATTATTGTAGAGCGTAGATTTTGAAGAAGTTATCCCTACTACTTTCGAAAAGCGGAAAGTTTCTTAAACAGAGGTGGTAAGAGAAAAGTGTCATAAGAAAAAGATGATTACAGTCATCTTCTTAAAGTACATCTGAAAAGCAATTTTGGCGATTACAAAATATAGCAAATGTTTTACCGTTGTTTAATTAAAAACGAATTTAATGTTTCTCCATTTCTAACATACATACATATATATTATTATTTAGCCGGCAAGATTACGAATCTTTCGGCGCCGCAATTTGATGGTACGGATGGATAGAGGAGGTCCTCCGGATTGAAAAATGACATACGCATATACCGTCCTCAGACTCATAGTTTTCAAGATATTTCACTTTAAAGTTCAAAAATTTGTAAAAACAATGCTCGTTATTTCAATATGTTTAACCCACTTTTCACACATTTTTTATTTAACATAATTACACTTATAAATTGCTAATTAGATCGAAGTAGCTAATTATTGTACAGTTGTTTTGTGGGAAATACCACTTTTCACGTTCGGATATTCTCCTCCACAGCATTAATGCATTGAATAGGATTTGTGTTAAAAGAAAGGAAACAAATTGAGTCCATTAGGCATATTATAAAGTAAAACAAAAAAAAACGTTAACTTCTGTTGCACTGAAGCCATAACCACCCTTTACAAATACAAAAGATTCCTTACAAGAATCGGTCAGTTTGAATGACAGCTACATACTATGGTGGCTCGATCTGAACAATTTGTTCGGAGATCACAGCGTTGCCCTGGACAATAACTCATACAAAATTTCATAAAAAATATCTTTTTAAATGAAAAAGTACAGAGCAAGCCCCTGGTTGCGATCGTTCAGTTTTTATGGGCGCTAAATGTTTTAGTGGTCCAATATACAGAAAGGCCGCTCCAATGATGAGAAAAGTTCGGGAGAAAAATTTCAGAGCGAATTTCTGAAAAAGTGAGGAACTAAATCGCATATATACAAACAGACTGACTGCAAATAGCGAGAGTATAAAATGTTGGAATGCATTCGAACTTAGCCCGCGGAGAGACTTGTTATTTATATTTTCAAGTAATTTATAATTAAATTAGTATCATTCGCTTAGGGGAAATTTGTGGAGGTTCACGGAGGATAATGAAAAGATGAACAAATAGACACAATGAGAGTGTCGACGATTAATTTTTGTCGTTTAAATAAATTTACACTCTACTTTTAATTATAATTAAATTTGAAATATGAAACAAATGCTCTAAGTAAATTTTATTAAGATTACTTACATAACTCTCGAAATACCTACTAAGGAACTAAGGAAGATATTGATCGGTTTCACATAATGTTACTAATATTCCTCTACATATTTAGTATTTGGTGGGTTAAAAATTGTATAATGGTAGATTATGGACTATTGGAATGGGCCGCAATCAAGGCCTTAATTTTCAGCGGTACACCATAATATGCTCAATATACCTTTACATACTATGGTCACTATACAAATTGCATGAAAATATTATTGGAAAATCGAAGGTCACTATATTAAGCATATTAGGGCTAGAGGAGTCTCGGAATATTGCGTTTTTTTGTAATGGACTCACATATGCTTGAGCACTGCGTCGAATACTTTCAGAGCTGGAGTGTTTTCATCGATTCGGACGACATGATCTAGTCCAGCGTAGCCGCTGTCTCTTAATTCGCTAACAATGTCAATGTCGTCGTATATCTCATACAGCTCATCGTTCCATCGAATGCGATATGCGTCGTTGCCAATGCGTAAAGGACCATAAATCTACCGCAGAACCTTCCTCTCGAAAACTCGTGGCTTCGACTCATTAGATGTTGTCATCGTCCATGCTTCTGCACCATATAGTAAGGAATGGTATATTGAAGAAGTCGCACGATGGGGAGTCGCCTTGTCTGAAACATCGTTTAGTATCGAAAGGCTCGGAGAGGTCCGAGAGGTATTGCTCAACGTCAGTTTACATAGCCGTATTAATTTTGCGGTTATAAATTTTCATTGGGGTCGTTTTTTAGGTGGCGGATCACAAACCCAGCGGACATCCTTGGCGAGGGATGTTTCGCCTTCTCACTCAGAGAATACTTGGTCTAAGACCGGAAGTCGTGAGCTGCTTGAGTCATATGTAAAATAATTGTTTCTGACCACTCCCAAGTGAATGGCGCTCAGAGAACTTTCCTCACTTGCGTAAACTTTTTCACATGACTTAATCTGCCATAAGTAATTCATAGATTGACATATTTATGTATATATTCAGCATAAAGCAGTATATGGGCGCTGAGTTAGTTCGTGAGTTTTAGGAATAAAGCTTTGCAAAAATGACGTCGAGTAAAAAATCACAAAGAGAACTTGACAACTGGCTTCGAAATTGTTGTGCTTATGAAACTGTCTCACAATCTAACGAATGGCGCTCAATGGCTGTCAGTTTATTTAATTACCGGGATGTGGTTCCTCATGATAGTACCCCGCCACATTTTATCATTATTATGACTAACTTTTTGACAAAGCACGAAATCAGAGTCATCGCTCAGATAGAAAATTCGCCAGATTTGGGCCCCTGTGATTTTTTTCTGTTTTCAAAATTGAAAAATTCAATTCGCCAAACGCGCCATAAAATCCATTAACAGAAAGCACTGAATGCATTCCCATCTGAGACTTACAAATGTATGGAAAATTGATTGCCGTGTTAGCTTGTTTCTCGACTCAAAGGTCAAATCATACGATAAAAGCCATGTTTTTGTGATTTTTTTCTTGACGACACAGTTAAAATTTATTTATCCAACCAATGGTACATTGAAGTATGACATTCGAAAAATGTCTTATAAATTTTTAACAAAGAAATATTAAAAATACGGGTCTCGAAAAAAAGTTGAATTGCGGTGCCCCTCATAACTCGTTGCTGGATCATCTGAAATAAAGAAATGAAAGTTCATTCGTTAGATAATAGTTTTCCAAATTCCAATTTTTGAATTTTTTCGAAGACTTTGGGAATTTGACTTTGTCATTGCGAAATCAAAATTATGAACAAAAAAAAAAAACAAAAAGAACTCTGCAGCGTTACCTCGTAAAATATGTACAGAAATAGTGAATTTTAAAAATTTCAAAAGGATCGGTTGAAGTAGTTTTGAAGTTATGAGAGCACCTATTGAAAACAAGACTTGAAGCATTATTGCAGAAACACGTGTTTAAAATTTCAAAAGGATCGGTGAATAGTTTTGAAGTTATGAGGGGCACCGACTTTAAAACGTGAGTTGTGAAACACGTTTAAAGTTGACTCTGTCATTGCTGAAATCAAACTTATGAGCATAAATAACCCAATATCTGAACTCATTTAGTGTTAGGCCTCGTACAAATATGTACCGTTATAGTGAACAAAATTATCAATAGGCTCGGTAGCAACGTTGTTTTGAGAGTATAAAAATCGGCTAATTTGATTATTGCAAAATCGTAAATTATGAACAAACACGTTTAAAGAACTCTACAGACGCTCACCATCGTAAATATGTACAGAAATAGTGTTTAAACTTTCATCGGTGCAGTAGTTTTTGCAGCAATCACCAGACGTTTGACATCATGAGCTTGTTGGAAATAACGACGTTTAAAGGTGGTATCACAGAACCTTATGCTTAAGACCTTGACGAATAGTTGAGACTGTGAATCTTATGGCGAGTATCGTTTAGAACCTGAGCAATCTTGACAAATTTCATGTGAATTCTTTTTAATTATGAGAGGCAATTTTTTGAAGCAGCTAGAAGCGAGTTTTGAATTTTCTATCTAATAATAAGAAACAATGCTGACTTCGGTCGCTCCGAAGCTATACAGGTAATATCTGTCATATACAAATATAAAAAATTCCTTACAGGAACTTGATTATTCAGTTTGAATGGCAGCTACATATATGTATGCTATAGTTATTCGAACTGAATAATTTTTTCGGAAATTTCATTATTGCTTTAGGCAATACCTCTTGCCATGAAGACAACGCATTAAATGAAAAAGGTTTGACCTCGATCGTTCAGTTTGCACGGCAGATATATACTACAGTTATCTGATCCAAACCATTTCTACGGAGGTTGTATTACAAGGTTCGTTCCAGATCTTTTTGAATCTGGCGCTCAGATTCTAACGAGAATCTGCTGTCTTTATCGATTGTCCAGTGAGAATTTCATGACATTTTATTAATTGGAAGTGAAGTGGAGCGAGCCAACATCAAATTTTGTTTCAAAATTGGTAAAACTTTTACCAAAACGTTTCAATTGATGAAACAAGTTTATGGCGATGATTACCTATTTCGCAAAAATGCATTTGCCCATGAAAGGAAAGCGTTATGCAGACGTAGAGGCCATTCAAAAGACTTGCACCGGTTTACTGGCGGTCATACCGGCCAACGAGCTAAAACACTCGTTCGACATGCAAGCAGAAGGAGACTATTTTGAATAAAATATATTGATTTCGCCGAAAAAACCAGTTGTTGCATTTTTTTACTAAAGTCCTGTTTATTTTGGAAAGCACCTTGTATTTGTAAAACCATAAATGAACTCAGCTCTTCACGCTGATCATTTTGATTTATATTTTATAAGGTTTGCGACGTTTCCTCTTGGGTGTTACAAATCTCGTGGCAAACTTAATATACTCTGTTCAGGAACGAGAGCATAAGATTTGCTCCATTGTTTTCCTGGTGCCTTGCTCTTGACATTCCGTGCAGTCTTTTCGATCTGTCAGCCTGAGTTCGCGTGTAAATGAACATTTTATGTGTTATTTTGGCAATATTGCAAAATGTATCGAAAGAGTTAAACTTCATTCTTCGACGAAATCGTTACAGTCAAAGTGAAAATTATGCTAAGTTCTCCTCAGTCTTTTTGATCTTTTTTAGCCAATTACACATACTGTTAACGTGCCAAAAACCAATTAAATGCTCTCTGGGTTTCTTAGGGCACCTCACATACTATCACCGATATACACTTGATCTCGGTTTTTTTACACGGTATTTTGTACACCTCCTATTTACCTTTTTTTACACGGTTTTACTTTTTTGCACGAGTTTTTCATTTAATTATGTACCTTTTTGCAATAAACCCTACATTCAATCAGAAGTTCGAAAGTCTTAGGTATGTGGGGGTTAAGGAAAGTATTGGCCCGATTTGACCAATTTTTGACATTCAGGCATATTATCATCAGGAAAGTCTTCTCTCCGAATTTTAATTATATATCTCACACATTTACCGATACTTTCAGTAAAAAGTAAACTATAGACACTGGGGTCCTCTATTCAGGCCATAGGGGCTTGAACAATTTCGACTCCACTTGGAAAAGTTTTGGTCATAAGACGGTACACTTCAAAGGCATTATTCATCCAGAGTTTTATGCCGTTATATTAATTGGAACTTAATCTGTACTTAATTTGGTTTAAATCGATAGAGTAGGTTCTGACATATGGGTGGATGGTGCCATGCCCATCGTTCAAATTTGATAGCGGCTCCTATAAAGCCTTCTCGCACCACCTCAAATGTAAAATTTAATGTGTTTGACAAATTTAGTTATTGATGTATCGCTCTTTTAACATTTTTAAACAAAACCGTTATATGGGGTGTGGGCGGGTTCATTAGCCGATATCTCCTACTTTCACACTATCGTAAGAAGAGTTGAAAAGATTTCTTCTGAGCCAATTTGGGTGATATGGCTTTATTAGTTCTGAAGAAGTGGGCCACCCCAACACTTTGAAGATTTTAGAAACCACAACCTTTATGTGATTTATTGTGCAACATTTAAATTCTTTATCTTTTTTACGTCTTAGTTATAACACTTTATACATTTTCGATTAACGACGTTTTGAGGACGTGGCAATTGTCCGATTACACCCATTTACAATACCAAACTTCAGATGATACATGCTGAAACATAAACATAAAAATTAGAGGGCGCTTTGTAAAGTGTTATGAGTATTGTATGTATTTAATAAAATCATGATGTTTTGTAAAAAAAACTTACTGTTGAAACAGCTACTTATTGCTCGAAATTGGTCGTTATGCATGTGTAGGTCTTCTCTGTCCTTTTAGTTTCATTATATAGAGGTTCCCCTGTATATACGAGATGCATATGTGTGTAAGTGTATAGTATATAATCTTTAATTTTTCCCGATAAAGGATCCTACTGCAACTGACAGAAGCGGTAGAGATTTCTATGCTGCTTTCACAAAATATAACAGTTGTCTTAGCTAGTCGACCCCATAAATTATCCTGTCTCAATTGTCTCCGGCCGAACGGCGAGTGTAGCGAATAACTCGCATGCCGCGTCTTTGGAGCGCTACACGACAGTTTGCCCATACGAGCACAGAATGGTTAGCCGCTTCGTTTATAACGATTTATTTTAAGTTACTCAACGCAGAAGGCCAAAATGCGGTGCTGCTGTGAAATATTCAATTAGGCTAATTGATGGCTAAGCTTATGCATTTCTTTCGGCCCTGCTATTCTCTTGGCGTACATGTGATATACGAAGAAAAAACGACACACACACGCACATGCCCATAAGCACACATATTCCACATTTAGGTTGCGCTCATATACATGTCATTGTTTTTGTTGTTGTGTACTTATTTTTGCATGAAAAGGGAAAATCAAACAACGATAAATGGAGCAGAACATTTTCCCCACTGACATCTGGCTAGCCGCCTCAAAGGGGTAAGGGTGAAGGTGAGTGATATTTAAGGGGAGCTGCATTCTCATTCGCAATTGCAGTTGTCGTTCCACTGTTTCACATTCTAGTGGCTACTGCGGGTTGTCGAGCTGCTGCCGAACTGCCAAACTGGAGTGGAATATATTTTATTTGCCAAATTCTCGGAAGGCGAATTACTTCGAAATGTGTCGATGTGTCGCATCTTCTAAAAGACTTCGCTATTCAGCCGCTTATGATATCGTAGCTCACAGTTCGGAGCTTTCAGCTCTACGCTTGTTGCTTCCAACTTTATGTACGTCCGTGCGTCCGTCCGACCGGCGGTCTGTTGGCTGTTGGTCGTCTGGCTGCTGGCTGTTGGATGTTGGCCTCCTTGTCTGCGCGTCTGACGACCGTTGGCATGCAGTGGGGCAGCGACGCGGCCTTCTTTGATAATACAATAGCTGCACGCGCCCAATTTACATTTATGTCTACCGAAGAATGAAATTCATGGCGCACATCCACATTCATATCCACACAGCAAATGCCACACTACCGTTGATGCCGCCACCGTTACCGTCCCCACTATTGACACCAAGGCCTCGACCAAGCCGGCACCGTCTCCTCTTATGCATGAAGTTTGTGGGGTAATATTGTCGCAGCAGCGGCAAGCATGACAGAAGGCAAAGCGACAGTGCCGCCATGGTGTGGTAGCAGCTTTGCGAGTGGCGTTGTTGTTTCTTTCTTTTCTACCCTCTTTTGTAAGATTTAAAGGATACTGTCAATATATCTGTTTTGAATATATTTCGCCGACTTATAAATCGATAGTCTTGTTTGCTCAATGCTTTACCGATGCCCACGATTGTTGCTGGGCTACTACTGTCCATTTTATGGGGACATTTTTGTTCAATGTTAACTGTGCCTACGAATTCATCCAACTGAACTAGCAACACAGTGGGCCTTCCATGTATTCGAAACACATTAAAGTATGCACTGCCAAAGCTTTTGAAAAATCCCCTGTTTTTTGTTTAAATGAATCAACACCAATTACATATTTGTCATATCTGTTGCTTCCTGCAATTAAGCTAAAGTCAAATTTGTATACACTTTTATGATACTAATTAGACATTATGTGTATAAAATCGTCAACTTTGTGGAGCAGGTCTATTGAAAATCGTTTAAAAACTGTCTTTATAATACATTTTTTAGAACATACATATGTATATATATATTTTTTCTAGAAAGAATACAGGAAATTAAAGGTGATAGACGCACATAGTATTATTACCATATTTTACTTATAATCATATACATATGAGTTAATGCGAAAAACGTTAACTAAAGGGTGGGCCATCTAACGTTTTAAATTTGAATTATCTATATTTCGACATTGGAAACGTCAAATACCATTCGGAAAGTGACAGATATTCAGTAAAAAAAATACGAAATTGGTTGCTATTCACTAGAAGAAAACTGGGAAATATTGAAAAAAAACGAGTATGGTCAATTTTACCCAAAAATCATCTTTTCGGAAGAGGCTCATTTCCACCTTGATGGTAACGTTAACAAGCAGAATTGTTTCATTTGGGGCACAGGACGGCGCTACGTGCCATACAGCAAACGCTACACTCAATCTTTTACGCCCTATCTTCGAAAATCTCATAATCAGCAAAAGAGGTGATGTGAATTGGCCTCCCAGAAGCTGCGATTTAGCTCCGTTGGACTATTTTCTGTAGGGAGCTGTTAAAGATAAATGTTACGCCAACCATCCAGAAACAATTCAAGATCTAAAGTACGAGATTCAAGCTGCTGTAGCTGCCATAAGGCCTGAAACCATCGAGAAAGTACTCCGAAATTGGGTGGATCGGATAAGCTACTGTAAGCTCAGCCGTGGTGGTCATTTGTCCCAAATTGTTTTCCAAAAATAAATTTCATAAAACAACCTTTCAAATAAATGTTAGACCTTTGAAAAATATTAAGCCGTTTTTTTATTGACTTTTTAAATTTAAAATTTTATATGGTCCACCCTTTAGAATGTCGGAATTTATCATATTAGGAAAATTAGACAAAGGTCCATTCATATTCATCGCCAAATCAAATAATTTTCAATAAAGATTGTCCACTTAAGGGGTCAGTAAGGCAATCTGGCCTGTGTTTATTGACATTTTTTTCATAGAAATTTTTGTTCCACTATAGAACTTTTTTCACGTATCATGAGGTATGTCGTGGGGTGCATAAACAAATTTTTTCGGAATTGTTTGATGATATCTGGCGGAGAAATGTCTGGGTGAACGAGATGCGTTTTTTCACTGGCGGACACGATTTCTCTATATTTGGATCATCTGAAACACAAAAGCCCAATTTATTCTTAAAAAGTAAGTGAATGACTAGACCTACTAGAATCATGAAAAAATGGTGATAAATAAAAATGTAATTAACGTTTTTTTTTAATTTTTCCCCATGTTTTTTACATAAATTTTGTCATAACATTGTCAATAAATTATACAAAATTATGAATCTAGTAGGGACGATAGCCAGGCGTTTCGTGAACATTTAAAAATTAAGCAAATCGGTTAAGTAGTTCAACCGGAATCATGTCCGCCAGTCTAAAAAGAGTGTTTTGAGAAAAATAAATTTTACACATTACATTAATTCTAAGGGTATAAGGGAACAGAAAATGCAAAAAAAATTAAAAAAGATCAGAAAGGAAAGTCGAAAACCATTATGTAGGGTATTTTTGGGGCTGGAGGAAGATCTAGACTGATTGCATTGACTTTTGACGTTTCTCAGTTATGCTTGAGAACATCAAAAGATTGTCCACCTATTTTTTTTTTTTTTTTGAAGAAGGCACACACTGATCGATATATTCCGCAAGAAGTATCCTATAATAACGGAAATCGTATATGAAAGCTGAAGTAATTTGTGGACCGATTTTACACATTTTCTGCATATCCAATATTATCCGTTGACTTAATTTTGCTAAGATATCTTACAAACTTTCAATCACTAACATCCGGATGTTAGAAAATGCTTATATTACATGTACATATGTATTTATATAAGGATGTATTGGAAAGAGACCCTTTGAGTTTCATAAAGACAATGCACATATTAACCGATATACAAGTATACGGAATAAAGTCAACATAAAGTTCGATAATCTTTATATGACGTATGTGCAGGGCGGGTTCACCACCAAAATCAATAGAGTAGACTCGCGAGAGATGTCGAACTCTCTTGCCATCTCTCTAACACTTTCCTGACTATTTTCAAACACCATATCCCTCACATTTTTTAAATTTTTGTCAGCTGAAGAGGTCGAAAGACGTGCGGAACGAGGCATATGTATGTTCAACGATCTCTCGACCGTCTTTGAAGGCTTTGTACCACATTCGCAATGATTCCGAATTTTGGTTAGAAATGCGATATTTATATCCAATGTGAAAATCGCAACGCACTACTAAGGTGTACCGACTTATGCAGCCACTGCGAACATTTTTTACTACACCAAAGGACAGTCCTACCAACTTAGCAAAATACATTTTTTTGAAATATCATTTATCCGGAGAATTTAATTACAATTTCTGGGTGCACTTTTGTCACAACGTAGGTACTAATTGGAAGAACTAAATGGAATTTAAAATTTTGTTGTATAAAAAGTAGACTATCTTATTTTCGCATTACGCCATTGGAATGTCCGAATAATGCTATCTTCCGAATTTGGTTGTAATCGGTAGGGCAGCTCGCTAGATTTGGGTTTTCAATAAATGTGTAGGTATAAAGCCATATGTTTATGATTTAGGTGTAAATGTTTCTTACGAATGGACAGACAGCCAAACAGTCACTCGGATTTCATAACCCTATATCCAACTCGATCATTTTTAGATACAAACAGGTGAACAAAAATTATTATTCTACCATAAGTAGTATATGGATGATGGGGGTAGTATTGAATCGACTTTATCTACTTACATATTCTTTAGGCACAAAGATACACTGTAATAAGTAAAACACGCTGTCTAATTTTCATTGAGACAACTCACATATTGACCGATATGTGCGTATAAATCAGACAGAAGTTCTAAAATCTTTATATAGGCATGTAGGGGCTAAGGGAAGTATTTACATGATTCAACACATTTTTGACATAAAGACATACCGTTGTCAGGAAAGGATCATCGCTAAGATTCTATTATGTGTCTCACACATTGACCTAAGTATATTTGCCGATAAGAGTCAACTATAGGTGCTGGGGCCCATATATTCGGGACCATGCCATGCCCATTGTCCAATTTGTACCTTAAAGTCCCTTTGTACATTTAGTAGTTTTTAACAATACCGTTATATTTGGAGTGGGAGAGGTTATCATCATGTCGGTATGTGTGCTGAAGAGATTTGTCCCTAGTGAATTTGGTTATTATATCTTAAGTGGGATAGCGGGGCCCTGCCCGCCCTCGTCTATGCCAAATTACAGTTCTATATCTTAACTTAGTGATTAGTTATGTAGCATATCGGTTTTTAAGTTTTTGTTTAATGGCGATTTGTGGACGTGCCTGTTGTCTGATTAGGCCCGTGTACCGTTCCAAGGGTATAAAAATGTTATTAATGTGTAGACGATTTTCAATACAAACGATTGTAAAATTAAATTTTACAAAAGGCAGGCATTAAAAAAATTTGAAATTATTCAAAAAAATAGAATGAAACATATTAAAAACCAGAAAAAATTCTAAGTTGGACCACACTCCAACTATAATTCCCTTCACGGGTGCATTTCGTATAGCATAATAAATATATGTATTTATCTTAACTTGATATTTTATTAAGCTTGTAGCGCTGCCTTCGGTAATAATCCATGCCAAATTTCGTGAAGATATCTTGTTAAATAGAAATGTATTTCATGCAAGGACTTGATTTTGTTGGATCAGTTTGTACGGCGATATCGGCGGTGCTGACAAATTAGCAGCTTTTTGGCGAGAAAAAAACTGCAAAACTTCAGATCGACATTTGAGGGACTAGTTCGCGTATATAGAGACGGATGGACAAACAGACATCAGCTTATCATGCAGATTATTTACCATATATATGTATTTACAGTATTAGACAAAATTTAAATCTTTGAAAAATATAACAGTGCTAAGAGGACAATTGTTATGGGTTACTATTATAGATATATTTATTCATAAAACAAAAAATAAAAACCAAAACACACCCAAATTCTTTTAAGAAGAATATCATTACGCAACTGTAAAAGTACGTTATTCGTTTGAAGGCGTTAACAATAAACAGTTACAAAAATTATTTCAACAGTTTTTTAGAGATTGTTGACGGCGTCACTGTTCAGTTGCGATTTAGAATTTAGGAATATAAAATGGCGAGAAATACTTGTTCATCCGACTTTAGAAACATAATAATAAGTGATTGGCAAAATGGCTTATGTTACATATCTCAACATAAAATTAGTGAAAAATATTCTGTGAATATAAAAATCAGTGGTGTGGCGATTAATAAATAAATTTCAACTAACTGGCAATGTACTAACTCGGCACATCTGAGGAAGACAGCGAAAAACTACATGAATAGATCATAATGGTTATACAAATTGATCCTATAGTCTCTTTAAATCGAATACTGGAACACTTTTGTTTTCCAGTTAATGCACGATTGATTAGAAGACGAACTCTTGAGGACGGGATGGTCTCTCGACGTCCCGCTAGAAAGCCTTTTATTTCAACAAAAACTAGAAAGGACAGACTCATATTTCAACTAGAGCATTATAGAATACAATTTTATTCTCAGTCGAATCGAAAAATAATATTGGAGATTCGGTAGGCATAATCCAGAAGAAAAAGAGAGAACACTGTAAAACCAATTATTAACTTTTTGAACCAAATAGGTTGAAATGGCTTACCATATGATATAATAAATAATTTAATTTCTTCTGTGCCTAAATTATGCGACTGTGCCTAAATACATGACTGAGTAAAACAAAGGATTTGCTAAATTCTGTTAATTTTTATACTCTTGCAACCTGTTGCTACAGAGTATAATAATTTTGTTCAAATTGTTGTACTTATGTTTCACCTAAAACTAATCGAGATAGATATAGGCTTATGTACTTTTATATAAATGTCACTAGAATAGTTGAAATCCATGTCCGTCCGTGCAAGTTGTAACTTGACAGTACAAAAAAAATTACGAGTTCGTAGATGGGCGAACTGCCACGCTCACAAAAAGTAATTAACCGAAAACCTATAAAGTTCTATAACTAAACACTCAATTAAGATATAAAGCTGTAATTTCGCACAGGAGATCTTAGTAGCAAGGGGCGCCGTTGGGCAAAAACTTTTTAAAAAGTGGGCGTAGCCCCGCTCTCCAATAAGTTTAATGTATATGCCTCCTGTACCACCAAAGCTACAGAAACCAAATATGCTGAGCGCTAATATTATTAGAACTCCTACCGACAGTGTGAATAAAGATGAAATCAGAAGATAACGCCACTCACTCCCCATATGACGGTACTGGTAACAACTGCTAAAAGCGCAATAAATCAATAACTAAATATTAAGTTATCCCATGTATCGGGACCCGAATACCGACCCCGACCGATTTCGACTAAATTTTGTATGTCGCTTTCTTGTTATATTCTTATGTGGGAGTACGAAAATCGACGAATATGGACAACAACTACGCCTACTTCCCAAATAGCACAATTTTAAATTCCACTTTATTCTTTCACTATAATCAATCTCAATCGGGTCAATACTTCCCTGATGATTTACTCTATATGATTGGTTTGTGGCATGTTAATAGATAAAATTGGGTTGGTACTACACCCCCCATATTAGATCAGACAAGTAAGTGAGGATTACTCCGCGATCTCGGGTCGTACGATAATTTTCATTTTCCAAAGAAAATGATATGTAGACACTGTCTGTCAATGTATTAGGTTGTCAAAAAAGTCTTGCGGTGAATTGAATTATTGAAATGGTTTATAACGGTTTGATGACTCATGCCCAGCTCTTGACCGATGCTACGGCGACTACTATGCCGGTCTCTTTCGACCAATTTAGCGATTTTATCGCAATTTTCGACGACAGGCCTTCCGGAGCGTGGCGCATCTTCGACCACCTCTACACCAGAACGAAAACGTTGAAACCATCGTTGTGAGGTGAAAATGGAAACTGTATCGGGTCCATAAACTGCACAAATTTTATTGGCGGCTTGAGATGCATTTTTGCCTTTATCGTATTTTCTCTTTATTTTGCTCCATGTTTGCGACGCTTTAACTCACGAACGACTTAAAAGAAACGACAATCAATCAAACACGTGTTAGCGCGTGAAATGAGATTTCCAAAAAGGTATAGCATGACCCGATGCGACGAATGAAACTAGAACTAAGCGCTTTCAGCGCCAACTAGCGAAAATACCGCAAAGACTTTTTTGATTTTTTGTTTTGAAATTTCAGATTAGATGTGGCTTTTAATTTTCAAAACTTTTGAATATCCATAATATACGTTTTCTCCATTAACGTGTTATCTTGCACCTGATAGGTATAAAATAGGAATAACTATTTGATATTGACATAGTGATAATTTTGTACATACATACATATGTGTATGTATATATGTATATACCAATACAAATTATGTTACTTATGAGAATGAGAGAGTAAAATTGATAGCGAGATGTCCTGTAATATTAAGTATGCCATATCATTTCGTAATTAATTATTGGTATTAAATGCCAATTGCATTGATGAAATTTTTTTTCAACCACTCTTTTTCTTTTCTCAGCCATAAAAAGTATCAGCCATTCATGTCACGTTTACCCGAATACAGTCTAGCACACGATCTGCAGGAGCAAAACATAGTAATCGCTAGTAGTGATTCGTACAGTGTCAGGCATGATAGTGAACATTCTTCACCAAGTCTCCATTCACCGGCCATACATCAATCCCAATATGAAACGGAAATAATTGATCGAAATTTACCACAAAGCGAAGCGAGTACAGCGTATACTTCGCCATTTCTAGCCAATACGTCGCCTCTGTTGAATTCGAATTTACCGCTACTCACAAATAATCAAGTCATGTTAAACAAATTTCTTAGTCATCCCAACATGCTGACCGTAAATGTACCAGTGCACGAAACCGAAGACTGTACAACGGGAACAGAAACCCCAGTATGGAACTATGCAGATTATAAGGAAGACATTTGCAGCGTAAACTGCTCGTACTTGGAAAGACAACAGAAAGTGAACGATGCGAAATTTCGCACTGGCGTCAATGCCGCAAAATGTGCCAAAGAGACCCGAATACGTCGACCAATGAACGCCTTTATGGTGTGGGCGAAAATCGAGCGAAAGAAATTAGCCGATGAAAATCCAGATCTTCACAATGCGGATCTTAGTAAAATGCTGGGTAATTTATTTGATTGTATTTGTATGTAGATATGTTTGTACACTTCTATACTTAAACTCATACGCAAAAATCTTTATAAAATAAATAGCTTGATCCTTTATTAATAAATATTAATATTGGTTTACTTTCAAAACATAAGTTTTTAAAACAAACATACACATGTAGTATATATCTTCTTCTTTACTGGCTACGCGATTATAGCCCAGTTAACAACAGCGCGCTAGTCCTTTCCTCTTTTCGCTACGTGGCGCCAATTGGATATTCCAAGCGAAGCCAGGTCCTTCTCCACCTGGTCCTTCCAACGGAGTGGAGGTCTTCCTTTTCCTGTGCTTCCCCCGGCGGGTGCTGCGTCGAATACTTCCAAAGCTGGAGTGTTTTCGTCCATCAGACGACATGACCAAGCCAGCCTAGCCGCTGTCTTTTAATTCGCTGAATTATGTCAATGTCAATGTCACCTCATCGTTCCATCGAATGCACCATATAGCGGGACGGGAATAATGAGTGACATGAGTCGAGAGAGGACTTTACTTCTCAATTGCCTACTCAGTCCGAGGTAGTACCTGTTGGCAAGAGTTATCCTGCGTTGGATTTCCAGGCTGACATTCTTGGTGGTGTTTATACTGATTCCTATATAGACGAAATTATCTACAACTTCAAAGTTATGACTGTGAACCGTGACGTGAGAGCCAAGTCGCGAGTGCGACGAATGTTTGTTTGATGACAGGAGATATTTCGTTTTGCCCTCGTTCACTGCTAGACAAATTTGCTTTGCTTACATGTCCAGTCTGGAGAAAGCAGAACTAAGGGCGCGGGTGTTGCTCAACGTCAGTGTACACAACCGTATTAATTTTGCGGGGATACCAAATTCAGGCATCGCGGCATAAAGGCTGCTCCTTTTCGTGCTGTCGAAAGCAGCTTTGAAATCGACGAATAGGTGGTGCGTGTCGATTCACCTTTCACGGGTCTTTTCCAAGATTTGGCGCATGGTGAATATCTGGTCGGTTGTTGATTTCCCAGGTCTAAAGCCACACTGATAAGGTCCAATCAGTTTGTTGACGGTGGGATTTGATCTTTCACACAATATGCTCGATAGAACCTTATACGCGATGTTAAGGAGGCTTATACCACGGTAGTTAGCACAGATTGTGGGGTCTCCCTTTTTGTGGATTGGGCAGAGCACACTTAAATTCCAATCGTTGGGCACGCTTTCGTCCGACCATATTTTACAAAGAAGCTGATGCATATTCCTTATCAGTTCTCCGCCGCCCTCTTTGAATAGCTCGGTTGGTAATCCATCGACCCCCGCCGCTTTGTTGTTGTTCAGGCGGGTAATTGCTATTCGAACTTCTTCATGGTCGGGCAATGGAACGTCTGCTTCATCGTTACCGATTGGGGAATCGGGTAGGCGAACCCGACGTTGTACTTTTACTGTCATTTAGCAGGCTGGACAAGTGTTCCATCCATAATTTAAGTATGCTCTGGGCATCGGTTACTAGATCATCCCTGGGGGTTCTATAAGAGTATGCTCCGGTCTTGAAACCTTCTGTTAGTCGCCGCATTTTTTCGTCGAATTTTCGAGCATTACCCCTGTCAGCTTGGGTGTCAAGCTCTTCATACTCACGCATTTCGGCCTCTCTCTTTTTCTAACTGCAAATGCATCTCGCTTCCCTTTTCAACTCTCGGTATCTATTCCATCCCGCACGTGTTGTGGACGATCGTAACGTTGGGAGTTAGGTCGTCTGTTCTCTCCGCTGCGACATAACCCTCCTCGTAGTACCAGCTGTTCTTTTGCATTTTCCGAAAACCAATGTTTTCGGTTGCAGCTGTACGTAGGGAGTTTGAAATGCCGTCCCACAATTCCCTTATACCGAGTTGTTGACGAGTGCTCTCAGAGAGCAGGAGTGCAAGTCGAGTAGAAAATCGCTCTGCTGTCTGTTGTGATTGCAGCTTCTCGACGTCGAACCTTCCCCTTGTTTGTTGACGTACGTTTTTAACTGCACAGAGGCGGGTGCGAATCTTGGCTTCAACAAGGTCGATCTATCCAGTTGGGGATGTTTCGTCATGGAGGCTAAATTTACCGACCGTAGTGCCAAAGATACCTTCTTTGCCCACCCTGGCGTTAAAGTCGTCAATCACGAACGGCGGGACAGCTCTCATAGGTGCGCTCCAAGCGCTCATAGAAGGGATCTTTGGGCACATCGACCTTCTCTTCCGTTGGTACGTGGGCGCAAATCAGCGATATTTTGAAGAACTTCGCTTAGATGCAAATTGTGGCTAGACGTTCATACACCAGGTGAATGACAGAATTCAGAGTCTCTCTCCCACCACGAATCCCACACCAAATTTGCGCCTTTATATGACCACTGTAATACGAGTAAATGCCACAAGGACCTACTCGTCGTTTAGTTTTCATTGGTACTGTTTTTGACGTACCACGTACCCAGCGTACAACCCTGTGAAGGGGATGTTTCGACTTCTCACTTTAGCTCGCCTTCAAACGGCTACCCAGAGGATACTTGGTCAAAAACCGGAAGTCGTGAGCTGCTTGAGCCATATGTAAAAGAATCGTTTCTGGCCACTCCCAAGTGAATGACGATCAGAGAACTTTCCTCACTCTCATGATTCCATCTTCCACCCTATATAGTTCGAAAAAGTTTTTTTTTATTTGGTCGACCACTTTTTGCCATTTTTCCGCTAGAGACATTATTTCATCAGTGTAAAACTTTTCAGGTTTCTCGGCGAAAAACTGCTTCTCTTGAAGCCAACTTTACTCCATTAAGAGAGTTTTGCATTGACCGAAACAAATGGCAGTCCGATGATGCAAGATCGAGGCTATATGGTGGATACATCAAAACTTCCCAGCCAAGCTCTCCCAGTTTTTGCCGAGTCATCAAAGTCTGGTGATGTCCTGATGGAAGACGAAACCCTTTCAGTTGATCAGTTCAGGCGGTTTTTTTCGATTGCTTGCTTCAAACTCTTCAGTTGACAGTAAAATGTGGAATCAATCGTTCAAACAGGCTGGAGCAGCTCAAAGTAGATGATTTCTTTGTAATCCCACCAAACACTCAGCAAAACTTTTCGAAGCGTCAATGCTGGCTTTGTGAGCATTTGTTGAGCTTCAAGACGATTTGACCATGATTTTTTTCGCACATTATTGTCGTATTTGATATAGATCGATTTCACTTCGTTTCAGCAAAGAATCGCAGATTTTAATTCGGTCCATTAAATTTTTCACAGAGAATTCAAGTGGTACCCAATTGCAAAATATAGTAAATTTCTTCATTATTTTCACTCATTTTTGAACTGCTGTAACTTTTCTTCAACTTCGCCGAATTTAGATTTTGGTTTTTGAATGAATAATGCTTAAAATCTCACCTTTCCAACGTTATATGGTATGACACAATGTGATAGGTAGTACATTTCAATTTTTTTGTAAAAGTTTGCTGCAATTTATTCCGATATTTGACAAAAGAATTGACATTTGCGTCGTATCAAAAGTTATCTCTAAAAGGAAGCTCAAGAATCTGCCCTGGCCAGATCAAATGCCAAATCTGTAACCACTAGCTTAATAATCAATTTTATTTAAAGTGACTTTACTTGACCAAGCCATGAAGTACTCGTCAATTTCACAACCGTCGCACAAGTAAGCTTAAATATTATATTTTAAGTGGAGGTACGTTTTAAGTATGGAATCACAAAATTATTCCTATTCCTAAACGACATGTTAATAAAATGGTTTTAAAAGCTAAAGGTGCTCTTGGCTCTGCTAAACGATGGATCTAAGAATTTACAGATCTATCTATATCTCTATCTGACTGAAATGTTTTTACTACTTTGCTTTGCTTAGGTCATTTCTGCTTGAATTATAGAGTAGTGTTGAAAAATTCACTAATCGTAGAGAAAGGATTGGTATAATGGACTCATTTGTTGCTTATGGTATAAAGTACCATTCAAAGAGATCTGGCTTATAAGCGTAAATCTAAATAATGATCTGTTGAATTCGTCTATAAAGGTAACTCTAAATTTTCAAGTGATAAACTTTTTGTTTCTATAGCTGAGCTGATTTATTTGGTATCAACACCTTTCCCTTAATTCAATATCAGTTTTCAAACAGGGTCGAAAACTGGTCACGTCGGAAAAGTATGCTATGATATGTATTATTATTTTATTATTTAAAGCAATAAGTATGTTATTTTTAATACAAAGCATTTAATTTATTTTTAGGTAAGAAATGGCGTTCCCTCACTCCTCAGGACCGTCGGCCTTACGTAGAAGAAGCAGAGCGACTGCGAGTGATACACATGACCGAATATCCCAACTACAAATATCGACCAAGGCGAAAGAAACAATCGAAAATACGTGCTGTGCAACCATCCGCAAAAGAACAGAATAGTTCGTCCAATCCAGTCGCCACTGCCAATAAACCCAACGCTGGCGCTCAGAAAATGGCCAACTCACCGGCAGTGAGTCAACCTTATAACCAATTCAACGAAGAGAATTCCACAACGCGATTCCAGGCACATCCGACAAATTGCTCGAGTCAAACTATTTACGACCAAAAATTGCGATCCAACTATTCCCCATCTGCCACAGCAGAATGCTGTAGCAATTCCGACGCTATTGAGCGTATGGAGACGATCAATTGCCAATCGACCTTATGTAATAATGAACCCATAGCTACAAATCTGCAAAAATCAAACACGAAGGGTGGCAATCAATTGGCCGGCAACAAAGCCACAAAACCAAATCGAAATCAATCGGCAAATACGCAAAATTCCGAAAAGAATATGGTAAAAGTACCTAGGTATGGCAAAATGGACTCTAAGCCGCAACAGAGCTCTTACGTTTCATACCCTCTGACATCCACACCTAAAGCGGTCATTACTACCCGTGGCATGTACGTAACGTGCAACAGTCGCGGATTACTCGATCATGGTTACTCAGTAAAAGGTACCTTTTATCCACCAGTTTCCGGGTCCGATAACCCTTCGATACGCAATACCAACACAGGGCAATCATTATCCAATTGCGAAGTTGCCACTGCATTTACTACTTCCACGGAAAGTACACTTAGCACTAATTGCGGTCCCAGCTATCAGTCAATTTATTCACATGATACGAGCTCCACAGCTGGCACGCTCCATCAAACAATTGCCAACACAGCAGACAGCTTTGCAACGCTGCCAAGCACCTACGCGCCCAATATGCACTTCGATGAATTCGCAAGATACTCGGGCGGCGTCGAAAATGACTTTACTCATGTAATCTGTGACAATGGAATGGATCATGACAAAGCGGATGGTGACATGAAATTCACTAAATATCCAGATACGAATCACAATTATGACGACTTCGAAGCTTACAATAATTCTTTGGTTATCCCTGCTGTCGCCTCCAATTACTATACTCAGCTGCCTTACACACTAGCAGCATCAACTGCATGTACTCCTCCGACGTCGCTAGCATTTCCCCTCCAATTGGCATTACCTCTACAGCAGCCAACCAGTTCTGTTTACGCTCCACATCACCACCATCATCATTCTCATCATCCTCACCACCCGCAGCAAGTGCACAGTCAACAACTGCAAAATGGCTACCCATCTTATAACCACTTTGTTTCCACCACAAACAGTACGGGAACCGTTCTTCCTACCAGCACACCATTAATGTCCATTAGTGCACAGAATAGTGTCATCGACGCCATGGCTACTCCTATGCAACAGTCGCCCATTGCACCATATACACGAAATGCTGCTGGAAGCGCTGCGACATTTGTAAATGCCGATAGAATATTCGACGCACGCAAAGACGATGAAATTAGTAATATATTGGCTGGAGTGAGGAAAACCTGCTACAGTAATTGACAGGATCCGTAACACCTAACGAAGCATTATTAAAACATTTTATGTAGGAGCACTTTGTTAAAACTATATGCATAAATAAATATTATTGAGAGACCTGCCTTGCGGTTATGCCATATCCACCAGATTTAACATTTTCCTGTGAAATATACTAGCTTCATTTCTAACCATAGTACTTCATTAGTAGAAGACCTAGAACCCCAGTATTTGTCATTAATCCAACATGAAAGGCCAAAGTAAGAGCGAAAAAATATATTATTTTTTATACTTTTCACCTTGTAATGATACTTATACATAAACACGTTTAATTTTGATTTTCAAAGTCTTTGAGAGTTATAAGGTTTTATTTCACTCGAACATAGCCCATCCTTCCAAGTTTTTAAGTCAAATTCGGATATAAGTATGTACATACTCTACTTATACATATGTAGGATATTTCCGGTCAGAGTCCAGTCTTTTGTAGACATATCTGACTTCTTTCTAAGGGAAGAACTTTCGTACAACATTTTTTAGCTTAATAATTCATAAATGGTTGTAAAAGCTTTAGAATCAATTTTACACATGTATTTTATTATTTTATTACCAGAAGAACTCTTGTACAACTTGTACTTACAATAAATTGCTTAGGAATTAATAAATCAGTCTAAAAATGCTAACTTTGTAAGAAGACAATAAATATTTGTACATATTTATATTTATATATGGTATGTTGTCTTTTAAAATTTGCGGTTTTTTATTGAGAAATTAAGTATGGACGTTTTTATTCTCGATGGTTGGTGTACAAAGGGCAATCAGGGAATTGTAAATTGATATTGAAAGAAAAAGTGGATAATTTTTACAATATCTAATATTGATTTTCAATAAATTGTAACATAAATAATTATCTTAAGTAAAAATATTATTGTAACATTTTTTAGGAGTTGTTTTTTTTTTATTCACCTAACGGTTATATGTATCACCTCAAACTAATCAAGATAGATATAGTAGGAGGGGAGCTTGGAGTGTTAAATTTGCAGTTACTGGAGCGTTCTTGTTTTTGTTACAGGATGTAATAAAAACAGTGTATACATATGTATATGCATATGTATAGAAAATTGAATATGTTATTAATATGAAAATAGATATAACTATTAAAAAAAGAAACATGTTAATTTTCGTCATTCGAGTTAAACACTTATTTAGAGTTTGTGGAGTAAACTTTTTGATTTTTTCATACGTTTCTTCGCCACAGAAAACACATTTGACACTAACTTCACTCGTTTTTACAATGGATGTAAAACTGATCGCTGTAAACGAAAAAAAATAGAAAACACCACAAACAAACAAAACTGTCAAGCGTCTACTAACAACAACCACGCTATGGTGATCAGCTGGCGGCGGACGCTAATAACGGGTGATTTTTTTGAGGTTAGGATTTTCATGCAGTAGTATTTGACAGATCACGTGGGATGTCAGACATGGTGTCAAAGAGAAAGATGCTCAGTATGCTTTGACATTTCATCATGAATAGACTTACTAACGAGCAACGCTTGCAAATCATTGAATTTTATTACCAAAATCAGTGTTCGGTTCGAAATGTGTTTCGCGTCCGTGTCCGATGAGCGATGAGGCTCATTTCTGGTTGAATGGCTACGTAAATAAGCAAAATTGCCGCATTTGGGGTGAAGAGCAACCAGAAGCCGTTCAAGAACTGCCCATGCATCCCGAAAAATGCACTGTTTGGTGTGGTTTGTACGCTGGTGGAATCATTGGACCGTATTTTTTCAAAGATGCTGTTGGACGCAACGTTACGGTGAATGGCGATCGCTATCGTTCGATGCTAACAAACTTTTTGTTGCCAAAAATGGAAGAACTGAACTTGGTTGACATGTGGTTTCAACAAGATGGCGCTACATGCCACACAGCTCGCGATTCTATGGCCATTTTGAGGGAAAACTTCGGACAACAATTCATCTCAAGAAATGGACCCGTAAGTTGGCCACCAAGATCATGCGATTTAACGCCTTTAGACTATTTTTTGTGGGGCTACGTCAAGTCTAAAGTCTACAGAAATAAGCCAGCAACTATTCCAGCTTTGGAAGACAACATTTCCGAAGAAATTCGGGCTATTCCGGCCGAAATGCTCGAAAAAGTTGCCCAAAATTGGACTTTCCGAATGGACCACCTAAGACGCAGCCGCGGTCAACATTTAAATGAAATTATCTTCAAAAAGTAAATGTCATGAACCAATCTAACGTTTCAAATAAAGAACCGATGAGATTTTGCAAATTTTATGCGTTTTTTTTTTAAAAAAAGTTATCAAGCTCTTAAAAAATCACCCTATATGAGGGCGGTGAGAGAGAGTGAGGAAGAAAATGAGGAGTGGGAGCTACACACCTCTCAGCATCAGTACGCTTGACCTTTTGTCGACGATTTAACCTGTATCGCCCCATGGAAACTGTCAGATTATAGGATTTTCGTTATTCTGACAGAATTATCTTTAAAATGAAAAAAAAAAAATCTATCGCGCTCGAGTGTTTTAAGGTGACGTATTTTTTTTACAAATTTGTCACCCTGCTATTTCTCTAAGTCACCCTCAAACTGTCAGAATATTGAAATATGCACTCGTCTTCATGTATTTAATTTACCATCTCTTAATCTGACGCGCTCGAGTTTCCCGAAGGATCGATTTTTTTTCTGTACTGACGAACTCCCCCCAACGCACCCCTCCATATTAAGGGCTCATATATGGTAGGGGTACATAAAAGGTGCAATGTTTCTCCTCACAAAATTTTCTGACACGCTTTAGTAACTTCGAAAATCCCCGCTTGGGCTCCTCTATTATAGGGTTATACATATATTAAATTATCATAATGACGAGACGAGTTGAAATCCGGGTGACTGTCCGTCCGTGTAAGTTTTAACTTGAGTAAAAATTAAGATATCTAAATAACGCACATGTTCCTTGGCTACGTTCTTAGATGAGCGTAATTGGACGTAATCAGACCACTGCGTTGGCCACAAAACGGCATTAAAGGAAAACCTATAAAGTGCCATAAATAAGCACTTAATTAAGCTAGGGTACTGTAATTTGGTACAGAGGATTGAAGTAGCAAGGGTCATCTGTTGGTTAAAAAGTTTGCAAAATTGGGCGTGGCCCCGCTCTCTAATAGGTTGAATATACATACATATCTCCTAAATCAGTAAAGCCTCAACAACTAAATTTGAAGCGCTCACTCCCAAATAACTGTACAGGTAACAACTGGTAAGAGCGCAATAAATCAATAACTAAATACGCCAGAGACATAAAACTTAACACTCGAGATGATGTGAGAGAGCTTAATAGAGACCGGGGTAAGAACTGACGATGGGCACGGCACCGCTGACTTTTAGGTGAAATTACATATCTCGAGACCCGCGATACCATTTCTACCAAATTTGGCATATTATATTCTACTCACATTCCTATGCAGTACTGCAAGAATGGGTGAATTCGGATAGCAACCACGCCTACTTCCCATATAAAACAATTTCAAATTCCATCTTGTTCTTCCCTTTCCAGTGTACAAATCAAGAAGCAATCAATATAACGGGATAAAACTTTACACAAATAATCCTTTTAGTGTATGCCAAAAATAAAACACAAAAACTGTTCAAGCCCCTAGGTAGCGAATATTTGGACCCCAGTAGCTACAGTTAACTTTTTACCGCACATATCGGCCAATGTGTGCGATATATAATTGAAAATCAGTGATAATTACGAGGTTTGCTGATAACAGTGTAACTTTGTGCTTAGAATGGATAAACTTGTGCGAAAACTTGCCCTATCCCCCATATAACTAACATATAATATCCGGGTGACTTTACTCCATGTGGTTGGTGCTGGTATGTGAGGTATCTTAACGAATATCAGAAATATTTTATTTATATGTGTCATGTTAATACAAAAGGTACTTCCTTACTTGTGTTTTTTTTTCGGAGTATTACATAGATTAGGTTAAATGGTTGATCAAAGATGGACTGTTATGTGCAGTTCTTTGTGAAGCCGTAGAAAAGGAGAACTCCCGCGTTCGAACTTATAAATTAGCAAAATGTTTAGTAGCCAAAACAAATTTGCATTTAATGTCCATTCCCACCGAACCGCGATGTCTGAACGTATGCGCTCCCAAATGTTTAAGTATTGACCTCCCACATGCGGTACAGTTAAGAAGAGTGTAAGTTGAGTGTGTAACCCATACCGGTCTTATCACAAAGACACACGATGCTATTGATAGCTTGGTTGGGTACTCCTTCACCAGCCCTGAATGCACTGTTAATACGGTCAAGCTAGTATCGTCGATCTACTATCTGAGTGGATGGTCAATTCTCTGAAGGAGGCTGCACTCCGGAGCAGTAAATATACTGTTACCTTAACGGCTGCAATCTCGGCCTGGATAGTCAGGAAGTCTGAAGCTGGAGTCGATAGAGAGCTGCTGACAGTAAACTCTCTACTAAGCTTCTCCTCAAGCTCTTCCATGCGTAAAAAAGATCACTACTCCTCGGCTTCCATGAAAGCTTTTTATCCAGGATGAGCCCTAGACATTTCACTTTATCCGCCTTGTATTTTCCAGTAAATAAGATCATCTCGGTTTTATTTGGTTTGATTGCGAGACTTTGCAACATGTTGCCAGAGTTCAAAAATTAAATGCGATGGAACAGGAATAAAAAAATTAAATAAATAGATATTCATAGAGGAAATCTTGATTGAATACAAAAAGATTAAATTTATAAACAAGAAGGAGAATCCAAAAAATTATTGAGCTTAAGATAATTGCGTCAAAGTGTATGCCTATATCCTACACTTTTACAATTTCTAAATCCTAACTTTGCTAAAGAACTAAAAATGCTTGCTTCCATATGGAAGGGAAAATATCTTCTTAAATAGCATTGTTAATGGTAAGTGGAGACTTTTTATATGCTATTATTTATTTTAACTAAATTATTTTACGGATTTAAAATTCGAATATTATGCGAATGAAACTATTTAGCGGCCAATGATGCCACCTACAGGAAATCCGTTCCGTACAGGACCTTTTTGAGCAGTATTCACCGGATACCACAGTCAAACACTTTGATTGGGGATACCTTTTATCCTTGTCAATTTAAATTTCTTAAAATTTTTAAATTTCACTGAAAATTTTGTAAATCATCGACTTTTTTCAGCAAATTATATGTTACAGCAATTTAGTACGCAGCGACAGCATCCACAAGAGATGCAGTCATATTCTAGCAAATACATACAATTTTTGGCACATGCGCAAATCCCATTTTTCTACTCGTGCACAGCATAAGCCTTCAATTCGTTTTGGGTCCTACTACAGTTAGTTACCGTAATAAGATTTCTGTTATATAAATTCGTAGTGGTTTTGTTTTAATTTTATTCAACAATAAATGCTGTTAATTTCATAAACGTGCAAGTAAATACGCTGATATCGAACAAGTTATAATACAACAAGTAAAACAACATACCACATACAACAGCACAACTTACAGGCTTGTAGAGTTTTCATAGTTACTTATTTCATGGGAAACTTACACACATATGTATACATATATACGCATTTGCTTTAATTATCGCTTACCGCTTATCGTTTCGTTTTTATTTTCGTGAAGATGAAATAAAGAACGCATTTGTGCATCCCTCTGTCCAGATTCGAGATGATCATTGGAGTTGATTACATAAAGCTATTGGTATCTCGGAGACATTACGCCCAAAGTGTTTGTTGGAAAAGTAGCTTACGGAAATCTAAATGAATTATTTTTAAGTCAGTGGACAAGAAAAAAAAATCAAAATTAACTGTCTGCTACGTAAAATCGATAAGCTCGAGCACATCAATTCGAATAGTGTAATTGTCTCTTGACATTTCCATAACCGCCACCGTCACCTTCACCATCAAAAACGAACGTCGCCACCTCATTGTCAAAACATTGATTTGCCAAAATGTCATTCATTAATAAATTAAAGTCCACACCATTGCCGCCAATTAAAAATATTATAAATGTTGCCGTGCAAACAGCTCGTCAGCACATTCCCGAGAAGAAGGACTACGAACAACCAGGAGGTAACACAACAGGAGCGGCAACGGCGCAACAAAACTTCAATTCACATCCACAAGGAATGTTTAATGGAGGGGCTGGCGAGGGCCAATATCAAGGTAAATGGAAAATCTAAATGCTTGTATATAAAATGGTAAATTATGTAGTACACACTTATGCATACAAACAAAGCTATAACAAGAATATAGTACATTAAGCCGATATACAAACATACAAGTATATGTGGCTGCTAAAACGATTATTTAGAGCAAATACTTTATCGACGTTATTATGCTCAAATGTAGGTTAAGTAGGGCGAAAATTCACTTTGAGAGCTCGAAATCATGCTAAAGTTCAATACTTCAATAGTTTTTCGGACTTTGCGTGTAATCATAACCTCACTTATTTAACATTACGATGGCTTTCTGATATTTAGACCACAGTACTAACTTTGTGAAATGTATAATAGTTTTGCGTTTATACGCAATATAATATTCGAAAACTTGTTTTTACTTTCATCTAAAAATTATTTGTCTTAAGTTCTTAACAAAGATTAAATTAAACTTACTGGTTGACTTTATATAAATCCCTTTTACAACAATTCAAACCACTAACTGTAATAATATTATTATACAAATCGTAAGAGATCATTTCATAGAACATTCAATTTTATTTTTAAACTAGCTGACCCCGCAGCCTGGGACAACGTGTGTTTTGAAATGAAAATGTGTTTTGAAATGAAAAGAAAGTTGAATTTATCATTTGTCAATGTAATGCAGCTTGATAAACAACATTTTTTGGTTTCTGCTCCGGTGTACAGAAAAGAAGATTTTCCAACTCGTGAGCACGCCACGTATATTTTGGCCGTGTGAGAAACATAGCATTTCCAAATGCATGCCTTACACTATGCGACTATCCTTGTGTCCTGTTGATTGTCATCTCAAAAGCAATTTTCACTGGAAACGGAATACGTTTGAACTGAAATGGCAAATCGTTAGAACTCAAAGGAATTCGTAGAAACAAGCATTCTGCCCCTTGTATTCGATAGCTGAGTCACAATCAGGTGGATTCCATTACACAGTTTCGGCGCATAAAGATTACAAAGCATAATAACGGCAGATCCAACTTTGAGACGCAAATGATGTGGTGGCATACCAAGCCCTTCCAAAGAATTTAGAAATTCCACTGCATAATTCAAGGCGTCGTCTTCATTGTTAAGACGATCCATCGATTTGTATGAACGCAAGTCTCCCAGAATTTGACTTTGAATCTTCCAGTTTAAGTCAACAATATCGGTATTTTTGGCAACTAACAATGCGCGTACACTTAAGGAATCGTTACGATAATTTGGCCAATGTCCAAACATTCGTGATGAGTTCAAATTTCGTGAACTGATAAACGACAGATGGAATTGATATCAAACCACCGGAAGTATCAACCGGAATTGATCCATTTCCAATTTTTAGCGAAGACGATGTAAAATGTCATCGGCAATTTCTGTTTTGTACGTATCGCATAATAGACGCGGATTTGAAGGCTGATATGTCGAAATGATTATCGCGAAAAGTATGCGAACTTCATTTGCATTCCAGTGAATATCATTTTCCAGCAATTGTTATTGCTGGCTTGCTTCTCAAAAAGTTGCACACACCGTACCATTCACAGTACGCAATGACTCAAATGAAGTTGAACCGCGAACATTTATCAATAGCAACAGATGGTAGAAACAATCGTCGTTTTTCGGGTGGATTGTGTCAATTATGCAATCCATCTACTGGTTGGCCTTGCTTTCTGCGTAACTATTTCTTCGACCATGTTTTCCTTCAAGGTATTTCCGAATAGAGCAATGTTCTCGCAAACGGATCACTGACGAAAGTTGAGAAAAAACTCGTCAATGTTAATTTTGTTACTGGCGGTGTTTCCACTGGCTGTACTGTATTCTCTGGGTTGAAATATACTCGTTGGCCATTCTCCAAATGAACAGCGAGACGCACTGTCGGAAAACGTTCATGAATTGCAAAAGTAAATATCCTACAAAGCACCTTATTGCAGTTCAGGTATTGTTCAAGACCAATAACCGCCATGTTCCTTCCTTTGGTGACGTACTTACCAACGTTTTTTTATCGATTTCACCGTACTGCAATTCTCAATATTGATATGAGTTTTGAATGTGAATTAGACAATAGTGATGAGTATAGTACGATCCATATGTTATCAACTTCGATATGCACACTTCTAAATTGAATGCTGAATGTTCTGCCATTGTCGTCTGGTGAGCGACGCCGATAGAGTAGATATCCATCATTTTAAGTTTGTGTTTCCGAAAGAAAATCACGTGGATAGTATTTCGTGCATTTATTGGTTTTCACCACTTCGTATAATACTGGATCTTTCTCTGGATCAGGAATTTCCGCAGAAATGATTTCATCAATTTGATCTGGTATAACACCATCCACCATTCAAAGAAGAATGTGTGCGTGCGGCAAACCTCTCCTCTGCATCTAACAGAGTACATCTAGCATCTCACAGCACCACAAATACATTGCTTCAAGATAAAGTCTATCAAACATCGTAACTGTTGTTTGAAAAGTCGTGCTGTGACATCGTGACGATCGCTTGCTGATTGACCGCGATCCATAATTCCGCACGTATGTCATCGCATCCTGGGAGTACTCGGTCATGTGCCTTGGGCTTCTAATGTATGTTGATGCCAAAAAGAACGCCGAACGATATTAGTGCGACCTCTTCGTGACATCGTAAAAAATTTCAATCTGTAATTGAGCCCTTTGTGTGAAAAATTTTCAATAATTTTTCTTTTTTTGTGTGATAATTTTCAATAATTTTTCTTTTGAATAGCCCAAATAAAGAAAGCAAATGACAAATTTGAATGATTCAAATAATTGAAATAATTTTTCTCACGAAAAGCATACGGTTTTTTATTTTTAAACCTTTCCCGATCCACAGTGAACAACCTCTGAAAATTTCATCAAGGTTGGTTCAGCCGTTCTCGAGCATTAGCGTTACTAACAAACCAACATCCATTCGTTTGCATGGGAAAAAGAAATAGGCTGTTTTTAGGGTTTTTCCGGCAATTGTTCGAATTTTTCTCGTCGTAAAAACCATCTTTGAACTTCAACGCACTTTAAAAAAAAGAATTCGCCAAATTGGTCCAGACGTTGTGGAGTTATGCGCTTAGCAACAAATTTCGCGATTAATTTTTATATATAGAGATCCGGCCACGCGTTGCTTTGGTATAAATTTTATACTATTCAATACAATGAAATTTTTATTTACGAAGAAAGGGGAAATGTTTTTGTCGGTATAAGAATCCAAGGGATTGCGCAATTGTACTCTAGTTTTGAATATGTTTATAAAAATAAATTTCATTAGAAATAATAACGAATTTAAGGCTGCTTTCTCAATGTCTGGTTCAGCGTTTCTGACCAGTTGATAGAGTTGTGCGCTTAATAGATTGCACTTAATACAGATCAACAATGTCCATGGTTAATGGAGATGTCCGCTTAACAGGGCATCCGTTTAAGAGAACTTTTACTGTATTCTTTATTTATGAATTGTCTTAACTATCCTATCTTTTAAATTGGTTCGAACTGGATACAGTGTGCTAAATTTTATTAAAATCGGTTCAGTAGTTTAGGAGTCCATCGCGGACAAACAACGTGACTCGTACTTTTTATATGTAAAGATTATTAAATTTTTCTGTCAGATAATAAGAAAAAATAGAAAACTATATGGTAGAGGACTTTCTCATTGCAATGAAGTACTCATGCCTGGGAAGATTTTCGTGGATGTGTCTAAGAACCTATTTTAATATTATTATTTTCTCTATCCACCCTAATATATATGTTGGATATATACGTGGATACATAGGTACGAGTACATAAGGCAAGTTCAACATCCCAAAATACTGCAGATTCTAAAACAATTTTGATAATATTTGTCTGCTGTATTGCATTCACGGAGATTAGAAAACTATGAGTAGTCATAAAAACTGCTGTGAACAAGCGGTATCTGTTAAACTGTATAGATAAATAAATTAAGATCATAAAATAAAGTACTAAATACAAAACTAAAATATCAAAAGATCTCTCAAATGTGCTTATTCTGAACTACATATTTTATAACAGCATTTTCATCTATTTTGAAAGACAATTATCGATTTAATTTCTTTCTAGCGCAAATCGCTGAAAGGCCAACCGAATTGAATCCTTTTCGCAATCCAAATGGATGGAAGGATACCGACAATGCAGAATACAAAAATGAAGAATATCAGAACACTTCATTCACAGCTAATGAATACGACGGACGATATCAACAAACGGATGGATTCAGGTAAATATAAAAAAGAGACTGACTGAGATTGACTGTCGTATAGTGTCGAAATGACATGATTTATTAATAATGATAGGATTCATCGAGGACGTTACACTGATTAAAGCAATCGTCATATTTTTTGATGCCATTTATAGGACATATAGTACCAATATTTGCTTCGAAATATTTCTCAGTCTCTTCGCATTCTTCTGAGAAAAAATTTTCTTAAGATCTGAGAATAAGAAAAATACTTCTGTGCCCTGATCTATAAGATCCAGTATTCATACAATATTTAGTTGTTTTAGTTGATTTGTGAATTGATCGATTAAGTGCACCCACGTTGCGTAGAGTTTTAACTCCATCCTCAAATATTTTTGAACAATATGTTAAACGTTATTTCGAAGCGTCACATCTTTTCTTAAAAAATAATATTACGTTTCTTACAGAAACTTTTTTATTTCTTTAAGGCACTGTACACAAATTTATGACGTTAATTCTTAACTCTCATGTGATGTGTGTTACTCATTGTTTAACTCTTTTTATTCTTTAGAGTAGTAAACAATAATCATTATCTATCTAACCTGAAATGTAAAAAGAGAAAAAAAAATAATTTTGTTTTTCTTTCAGACAAGGAAGTGTAGCTTCAGAGGGCAGCTCATTTGTGTGCGAAGGTGAAGGTGGCGGTGGTACAAATATCGACGAATTTCAGGCCGCTTGGAATGTCACCAATGCGATTCAAGGAATGTTCATCGTCTCGCTGCCGTTTGCTGTACTGCACGGCGGTTATTGGGCTATCATAGCAATGGTCGGCATAGCATACATTTGTTGCTATACGGGAAAAGTGTTGGTGCAGTGCTTGTATGAACCCGACCCGAACACCGGCCAAATGATACGAGTTCGTGACAGCTATGTTGCCATTGCAAAGGTTTGTTTTGGACCAAAATTGGGTGCTCGTGCCGTTAGCATTGCCCAATTAATTGAGTTGTTAATGACATGTATTTTGTATGTAGTGGTGTGTGGGGATTTATTGGCAGGCACATACCCTCAAGGTTCTTTTGACTCTCGATCTTGGATGATGTTCGTGGGAATATTCTTGTTACCAATGGGTTTTTTAAAATCTCTGAAAATGGTATCGACACTCTCATTCTGGTGCACCATGTCTCACATTGTCATTAATGCCATTATTTTGGGCTATTGCATATTACAGATTGGGGAATGGGGTTGGTCCAAAGTACGATGGAGCATTGATATGGAAAACTTTCCAATTTCATTGGGCGTGATTGTTTTCTCATATACATCGCAAATATTTTTGCCTTCACTAGAAGGCAGTATGATCGATCGTTCTAAATTCAACTGGATGTTGGATTGGTCACATATAGCAGCAGCGATTTTTAAAGCCGGTTTTGGCTACATTTGCTTCCTCACTTTCCAAGATGATACACAGCAAGTAATTACAAACAATCTGCACTCACAGGGTTTTAAAGGATTGGTGAATTTCTTTTTGGTTATAAAGGCACTACTTAGCTATCCTTTGCCCTATTACGCTGCCTGCGAACTACTTGAACGTAATTTCTTCAGAGGGCCACCAAAAACGAAATTTCCTACAATATGGCATTTGGATGGGGAACTGAAAGTTTGGGGCCTCGGATTTCGAGTCGGTGTGATAGTTGCAACAATTATGATGGCTATTTTCATACCACATTTTTCAATTCTAATGGGTTTCATTGGTAGCTTCACCGGGACTATGCTGAGCTTTATCTGGCCTTGTTATTTCCATTTGAAAATCAAAGGCCATCTATTGGATCAAAAGGAAGTTGCAAAGGATTACCTCATCATCGCTCTGGGAGTCTTGTTTGGCGTAATAGGCATTTACGATTCTGGCAATGCATTAATTAACGCCTTTGAATTGGGGCTACCATTTTAAGAGGGTCACTCTTACTAGGCACAAATACTATAGAATATTCCATAAGATTCCTTGGTGGGCTATTAAATAAAAAAATAATATTGGATAGCACAGATCGTATGTTGCCAAGGTGAATGAACTCATGAAATTTGTTTCGGCATTCCATATAAAAAAACTAATATAAGTATGTATTTGGGGAAATTTATGATGCATTAAGAAATTAATTAAATTTGCTTAGTATTTACTTAAACGATAAGTCAAAACCGACAATTTGAACAAAATAATACGAAAACGAAGTCTTCCAAAATAATGTTGTAAATGAGATATTTCATAAACATTATATAAATACTTATTTATAATTATACAAAGTAAGATAGCCTGCAAAAGGAAAAGTGAAAAATGTCTTCCAAAACGATTTAACACATATACATATATACATACTGTACGAGTACATATATAATATAATAATAATTATTTACATAGAAATAATCCAAATGCACGCGGATGTAAGTATGTATGTGTGCATAGTCTAAGATTAAAGTTGAAACATGTCTTCCATGATAATTGTATCAAATATTATAGATAGATCTTATATACATGTACATGTATTAAATTATATGGATAATTTTTTTAATGTTCAAATACATTAAAAGTATAGCCTTTATTATGTTGTTTTCTTGTGAGTATACAATGAAGTCCTCGAATAAGACTCAAGTGAAGCGATCTTGGTAATATAAATTTTTTTTATTGGTATATTGGTAGTCGAAAAAGTTCTTTCGTATTTCTAATCTAATTTTAACGTTTTTTTTTATTTATAATAATTAACAAATAAACAAATATGTACCATTTTGGTTCACCACTTTTTGCCATTTTTCCGCTAGAGACATTATTCCATCAGTGTAAATCGAAATTTCGAAATTTCCAGAACGGAAGCGAGCGAACCATTGTTGTGCTACACGAACTGATACTGCATCGTCTCCGTAAACTTCACAAATTTCAAAATATAGCGAGCTTCTTCATTATTTTCACTCATTCTTCAACAGCTGTAACTTTTCTTCAACTTCGCCGAGTTTAATTTTTGCTTAAAATCACCTTTCCAACACTATGTGATATAACACACTGTGATTGGTAGTTTTGGAGACATACGACTACAACGACATCTATTGACAAAATACGAAAAGACTGTTTCGACTGCTATGTATTTATTCTGTTCATTGGAGGCGTTTTTTACATGGCGGGCCCCAAACCAAGCGCGCAACCCTGTTTCGCCTTCTTACTTTAGCTCGCTTTCAAACGGATGTTCTTAGGCTACCCAGAGGATACTTGTTCAAAGAGAAAACAGACTGCCTAACTCGCAACGTTACGATCGACCAAAACACGTGCGGGATGGGATAGATTCCAAGAGTTTAAGAGGGAAGCGAGATGCATTTGCAGATTGAAAAAGAGAGAGGCCGAAATGCGTGAGTATGAAGAGCTTGACAAGCTGGCCGAAACCAAAGGTTTCAAGACCGGATCAAAGGTTTCAAGACCGGCGACTAACCAAAGGTTTCAAGACCTGATCATACTCTTGTAAAACCCCCATAGGTGATTTAGAAACCAATGCCCAGAGCATACATAAATTATAGAGGGAACATTTCTCCGGCCTGCTGAATGGCAGTGAAAGCATAACGCCAGGAGAAGCGAACCCGATTCCCCAATCGATGACGATGAAGCAGACGTTCCGTTTTACCCGTCTGAAAAACAAAAAAAAAATTAATCAGCTTCTTCGTAAAATGTGGTCGGACGAAAGCATGCCCAACTATTGAAATTTAAGTGTGATCTGCCCAATCCACAAAAATGGAGACCCCACTGTCTGCGCCAACTACCATGGAATAGCAGCGGGAAAAGGAGCTGCCTTTATGAAACTATGTCCGAAAAACTAATACGGCTATGTCAGTTATCTTTGAGCAACACCAAAAGCTCCGTTAAGATCGGGAAGGAGCTCTCCGAGCCTTTCGATAACAAACGAGGTTTCAGGCAAGGCGACTCCCTATCGTACAACTTCTTCAATCTGCTGCTTCGAACTACAGAACTTAATCGGGCTGGTACAATCTTCTATAAGAGTATACAGCTGCTGGCTTATGTTGATGATATTGATATCATTGGCCTCAACAAACGCGCCGTGAGTTATGCTGTAGCGAACGAGGGCAAGACGAAATATCTCCTGTCATCAAACAAACAGTCGTCGCACTTGAGACTAGGCTCCCACGTCACTGTCATAAGTGATAACTTCGATGTCGTAGATTATTTCGTCTCTTTTGGAACCAGTATTAACAGCAATAACAATAACTGCCTCGAAATCCAACACAGAATAACTCTTGCCAACAGGTGCTTCTTCGGACTGAAAACAGATTTATGGTTCTTTGCGTGTTGGTCACGGCGAAAATTGCATTGACATAGTTCAGCGAATTAAAAGACAGGGGCTACGCTGGCTAGGTATTGTTGTTCGAGACGAACGACTAGCGCGCTGTTTTTAACTGGGCTATAACTCAGATGAAATCTTTTACGAGTTTCAATGCGTGTTGTTGAGTTTAAGCGTTCATTCACCACTTTTATCAAAAAGTAAGTATGGACCATAAAATATAGATCCTTTTGATTCAGAATAAATTATTTCATTTATACTTTCTTCATAGTGCGTGCGAATAAACTTTGCGAACACACTCTTTTTATCCCTACAAAAATTTTTAGAATTTTTGAAATTCGTAACTTCATTATGCCACAAACCGTTCATACTAGTTATGGAATCTCAAATTTCTTCGTAGAATTTAACCATAGAAAATGGGCACTACTTTATTTTAAAATATCAGATGTTTACTGTGTTCCGTCTAATGGAGAAAAATCTAAAGGCGTTTCGTTCATACAATATCTTTGTCTTGCATTAAAAAGGATTGTGTAGTAGGCCATTCGGCTAGAAAAATATGTTTTAATAACATTCAACAATTTATTCTTAATTACATTTTAAACATTAAACAAATTATTAACAATTGCGTCAAAATACTTACGGTAGGTGAATCTGATGCTTGGGAATATTATTGATAAATTTTAATCATAAAATTCGATATTGTTGATGTTTTTATGCTCTTGCAATATATTGGTGCAGCGTATAATAATTTTGTTCACCTAACGGTGGTACGTATCACCTAAGCACTAAATTAAGACATAAAACTCTAAAATTAGTTCAATACGCATATCTCCTAAACCACTAAAGCTACTACATTATAAATCTGCAAACCGAATATAAATATTGAATATGTGGACCTAGTGCATATAGTTGACTTTTTACCGAAAATATCGGTCAATATGTGAGATATATAATTAAAATGCAGAGAGAATTCTTTCATGATAAAAGTATGTCTGTGTGTTAAGAATGGCTTGAATCCGATCGATACTTCCTTTAGCCCGTAATATAAGAATTTTCGAACTTTCGGGTAACTTTATACCGCATATATCGTCCAATATGTTAATTCTCTTAATAAAATTAAGAGAGCGCGTTTTACTTCAAACAGTGTGTCTTTGTGCCTAAAATGGATCAAATTTGGCGAAAACTTGACCTAGCCCCCATATAACTATTATCAGGATTTTCGACCCGCCCGGTTGACTTTACTCCATATGATTGGTTATTGTATGTGACGCACTTGGGAACCTTGGGAGCATTCTATTAGTTTGTGGCCTTTAAACTGCATGTAGTATTGAGAAAAAAATAGATAAAATCGGGTCAATAACTATCTCCTAGTTATGTACCATACCTACATATACATACATAAAATTGTTTGGATTTCGATCCTCTATTTGACGTTTTAGTATTTCCTGGTCCTGGCAAGTTGCAAGAGTACGAAATCTTCGGTTACTCCCGAGTTTACCCCTTCCCTAGTTGTTTTAGTACAATTTCTACTTTTGAAGACTCTTCTTTTTTTCTTGAACGATGTTCTACACCGCTAAGTTTCTCGATATTATCTCATTGTTAATAGAAAAAATTAAGTTCAGAATCTCGATAAATTGTTAAATAAATGTCTAATTCAAAACAATAATTAACTTATTCTTTAAATTTTTTACGATAAAATGTTGGTATATTTCTACGTTCTGAAACCCCTTAAATCGAACCGTAGACTTTCGAAGAAAATCTCTCTGCACATTCACAGTTCCATAGTTGTACATAAAACTCAAAATATAGTGGATGTTATTTTTTATATATGTAGTATAATTGTAGAATTTATTATTAAATACATTTATATGTATACTTGTATGTGGCAATTCTGCATGCTTAATATTTACATATAATATAATATTAGAGAGAAAAGATTAGTATGTCGACACATGCGTTTAAAAATTGTATGTGGGTTAGTTGGAAAATTAATTCTTAACAGTTTTAAAAAATTTATGTTCGTTCGTGTTTCTAGTGTGTTGGAATGCACCTTCTTTGATTTTGTGTATAGCACAAGTTGTAGATGGAACCGTTTTGTATTCACTACGGTATAGTGTTGTAGACGAAGCTCCATCTATACCTAGAGAAATCGATGACTGGTTGACATGTCTACGGGATACAGTTCGTTCGGAATGTTTACTGTATGATGGAAATTCTATACCACTGGAAGACGATGTTTTATGAACATTGCAGGACTTCGAAGTCTGATCCCTACTTTGCGTTTGACTAAGCGTGTTAAAGTGGCGGCGTTCACTCACCAAAAATGAGTTATTATTATCTTGTTGCTCTCTACTTTGTCTATGCATACTGCTATAGCTTTGACGTTCACTAGGGAAAACCGAACTTGATGGCTCCTCGTGCAAGTTTAAAATACTCTTGCGATGAATTTTACCATTCGATGTAAGACTACCTATCTGATTGGAATCGTTAGAAATAGATTTTCGATGAAATACTGAGTTCGTAACGTTCGTATCGGCAGTGAAGTCGCTTCTTCGATGATGAAAATGTTTAGATACTGTAGCAGCTGAAGAACTAGATTTCGTTTTTGACGAGGAGCTTTCAACGGCTGTGGACTTTTGTTGAGTGGAATGTGTTTGATCTGACATAAATTTAGCCGATCCAGCAACGTTTAGCTTTGCTGATGCGCTCTGCATTTCTCCAAACTTGCATTGGGTGGAGTGTGTTTGACCCGTGACTTCGCCCATTGTTGTACTGGATAATACTCTTTCAGAAGTGTTGCCAATTTTAGTAGTTTTGAATTGTGCCGAAGAGGACTCATGCGATGAAGCATTGATGCGGGTATCAATCATTTTATTTTCTTTTCTAATACGATTTTCGGTCATAGAAATTGCCTCGTCGTGTTTATTTTCAACGTTTACAATGTTCTTAACGTTATTGGTCTTTGCAACATTTTCTATGACATTCACTCTCTCTTGTCGTTTAACATATTCTGTTTCAGGTTCTTTCTTAACCCGACCACCTATTACTGTAGTTACCTTTTTCGTCGATACTACTACTAAACCGTCAACGGGTTTATCGGAACTTACATTTGCGGCAGGAATTGCTTGTTTGCCAGAAACAAAATTCATTTGATTAGTTGTTTTCAAAATGGCGTTATCCTCTCCAAGAGTTATCGATGATTTGTTATGAGAATACTTCGATCGGACAGTCTTTTGTACTACTTTAGTGCTGTCTAATCTTGAATTTTGTTTTTCATTGTAGTCATCTCTTCTGGAAATCTGAAGAGTGCCCTCTAGTTTGAGATTATCTACTGGACGTTTTACAACCACCTTTTCAGTAGCAGTTTTCAAAAGTTTAGAATCGGTTCTATCTGTAGATGAAATATACATGTGTCCTTCTGGCCTAAGATTATCTTCCGGTTTTACTTGTTTAGGACGCTCAGCTGGCTGATATTGTTCTTTTTCCTTACTGTAGAAAGTGCCTTCAGGTTTAAGGTTATTACGTGGCACAATTTTTTCTGGTCTCTTAACCCCCACGTGTTTTTCCGTTTCTGTAAAGGTCATCTCCCCCTCCATTCTTAAATTATCTTTGTGAATGACTCGTCTCACTTTTTCAGCCGGTTTAAATCCGGGTTTATCAGGAGTGTAAAATTCACCCTCCGTTCTTAAATTATCAGAGGGTACAACCTTTTCGGGCCTATTTACATACTGATACTGATTTTTCTCAGCAAACGTCATTTCTCCTTCCATGTGTAAATTATCTTTTCGGACAATGCGTTTTGTTTTCTCGGCGGGCTTAAATGATGTTTTCTCGGGTATGGTAAATTCACCCTCCACTTTTAAATTGTCCTTGGGTTTTTTCACTACAGGTCGTTCACCAGACTTGTATGAAGGCTTCTCCACTTTATAAAATTCGCCTTCAGGTCTTAGGTTATCTGTAGGTTTTATTTGATCCGGCTTTTTAACAAACTCATATTCTTTTTTCTCGGTAAATATAATTTCTCCTTCCGTACGAAGGTTGTCCTTTCTAATAATGCGCTCACTTTTTTCAGCAGGTCTAAACGCAGTTTTTTCTGGAACATAAATGTTTCCCTCTGGTTTGAGATTATCTTGTGGTTTTTTCGGAATAGGACGTTCGGCGGGTTTATACCCAGGTTTCTCTGGTGTATAAAATTCTCCCTCAGGGCGTAGATTGTCTGCATGCTTTACTTGTGATGGACGCTCTCCGGGTTGGAATTTTTGTTTATCCGGAGAATAAAATTCTCCTTCAGGCTTCAAATTATCCTCCGGACGCTTCTGTACGGGACGTTCGGCTGGTTTATATCCAGGTTTCTCTGGTGTATAAAATTCTCCCTCGGGCCGTAGGTTATCCGCATGCTTTACTTGTGATGGCCGCTCTCCGGGTCGGAATTTCGGTTTATCCGGAGAATAAAATTCTCCTTCAGGCTTCAAATTATCCTCCGGACGCTTCTGTACAGGACGTTCGGCGGGTTTATACCCAGGTTTCTCTGGTGTATAAAACTCTCCCTCAGGCCGTAGATTGTCTGCATGCTTTACTTGTGATGGACGCTCTCCGGGTTGGAATTTTGGTTTATCGGGAGAATAAAATTCTCCTTCAGGCTTCAAATTATCCTCCGGACGCTTCTGTACGGGACGTTCGGCTGGTTTATACCCAGGTTTCTCTGGTGTATAAAACTCTCCCTCAGGCCGTAGGTTATCTGCATGCTTTACTTGTGATGGCCGCTCTCTGGGTCGGAATTTCGGTTTATCCGGAGAATAAAATTCTCCTTCAGGCTTCAAATTATCCTAGGACGTTCGGCTGGTTTATACCCAGGTTTCTCTGGTGTATAAAATTCTCCCTCGGGCCGTAGGTTATCTGCATGCTTTACTTGTGATGGCCGCTCTCCGGGTCGGAATTTCGGTTTATCCGGAGAATAAAATTCTCCTTCAGGCTTCAAATTATCCTCCGGACGCTTCTGTGTGGGACGTTCGGCTGGTTTATACCCAGGTTTCTCTGGTATATAAAATTCTCCCTCAGGCCGCAGATTGTCTGAATGCCTTACTTGTGATGGCCGCTCACCGGGCTGGTATTTGGGCTTTTCTGAAGAATAAAATTCTCCTTCAGGCTTCAAATTATCCTCCGGCCGCTTCTGTGTGGGTCGTTCGGCTGGTTTATACCCAGGTTTCTGTGGAGTGTAAAATTCTCCCTCTGGTCGCAGATTGTCTACATGTTTCACTTGTGACGGCCGCTCGCCAGGTTGGAATTTTGGTTTTTCTGGGGTATAAAACTCTCCTTCTGGCTTTAAATTGTCAGTAGGTTTCACTTGCTCCGGTCTGCTAACAAATTCATATTTTTCTTTTGTTTCGAAAGTCATTTCACCTTCGGTACGTAAGTTGTCCTTCCTAATAATACGTTCGACTTTTTCTGCTGACCTATAACCAGGCTTTTCAGGTTTGTAAAACTCGCCCTCAGGACGTAAGTTATCTTGTGGCTTCTTCTGAGTAGGTCGTTCGGTGGGTATGTATTCAGATTTTTCTGGAGAATAAAACTCGCCTTCTGTTCGAAGATTATCTTCAGGCTTCTTTTGTACTGGACGCTCTGCGGGCCTATAACCTATTTTCTCAGGTATATAAAACTCACCTTCAGGCTTTAAGTTGTCTGCACGTCTAATAACTAACGGAGTCTCGGCTGGCTGATATTTTGGTTTTTCGGGAGTATAGAAATCACCCTCGGGTTTGAGATTATCAGTGGGTTTAATCTGATCAGGTCTAATGACAAACTTATATTCTTCTTTTCTTTCAAAATCCATTTCACCTTCTGAGCGGAGATTGTCTTTCCTTATGATACGTTCAACCTTTTCAGCCGGTTTGTATACTAACTTCTCTGGTACTGTAAACGCACCTTCGGGTCTCAAATTATCCTCAGGTTTAATTTGGGAAGGCCGTTCTGAAACTTGATACGTTGGCTTTTCTGGAGTGTAAAATTCTCCCTCTGGTTTGAGGTTATCAATAGGTTTGACTTGCTCAGGTCTATTAACAAATTGATAAACTTCTTTTACATCAAATATCATCTCCCCTTCAGTTCGCAAGTTATCTTTTCTGATTATTCGTTCTGTTCTTTCAGCTGGAGTGTAAGTGGTTTTCTCTGGAACAGTGAACTCTCCTTCAGGTCGTAAATTATCAAGAGGTTTTTTTTGAGTTGGTCTCTCCGCCGGCTGGTAACCAGGTTTTTCGGGTGCATAAAATTCCCCTTCTGGTTTAAGGTTGTCTTCATGCTTGACTGGAGAAGGGCGATCTGCTGGAACAAAATCGACTTTTTGTGGTTTATAAAACTCCCCGTCCGGTTTCAAATTATCTTCACGTCTAATAATCAATGGCTTTTCGGCTGGTTGATACTTCGGTTTTTCCGGAGCATAGAATTCGCCTTCCGGTTTTAGATTATCAGTGGGTTTCAATTGCTCTGGTCTAAGAACAAACTGATATTCTTCCTTTGTTTCAAAAGTCATCTCACCCTCTGATCGCAAGTTATCCTTTCTAACAATACGTTCGACTTTTTCCGCTGGTTGGTAAGGTGTTTTATGCGGAATAGTGAATTCACCTTCTGGTCTTAAATTGTCCTCAGGTTTCTTTGCAATAGGTCGTTCAGCAGACTGGTAGTCTGGTTTATCAGGAGCATAAAACTCTCCCTCCTGTCTCAAATTGTCTTGGGGTTTTTTCTGAGTTGGGCGTTCGGCAGGTTCAAAACCAGGTTTCTCGGGTGTATAGAATTCACCCTCCGGTTTTAAATTATCCTTATGTCGAATTTGCATTGGCTTTTCAGCAGGTTGGTATTTTGGTTTTTCTGGGGTATAGAATTCCCCTTCCGGTCTAAGATTATCTACCGGTTTAACTTGCTCTGGTCTATTTACAAATTGATATTCTTCTTTCTTTTCAAAAATAATTTCCCCTTCTGAGCGCAAGTTGTCTTTCCTTACTACACGAACAATTTTTTCGGCGGGCTTAAATATTTCTTTCTCGGGAATCATGAACTCGCCTTCCGGTCTTAAGTTATCTTCAGGTTTCAATTGAGTAGGTCTTTCAGCAGCCTTAAATTCCTGCTTGTCTGGTACATAAAACTCACCTTCTGGACGCAAATTATCTTCTGGTCGCTTTTGAATTGGACGCTCTGCGGGTGTGAAACCTGGTTTTTGTGGAGTATAGAATTCGCCTTCGGGTTTTAAGTTATCTTCGTGTCTGATTTGTAAAGGTTTTTCTGCTGGCTTATATATAGGTTTCTCTGGAGCATAAAACTCGCCTTCTGGCTTTAGATTATCAGTGGGTTTCACTTGATTGGGCCTAATAACAAACTGATATTCTTCTTTTGTTTCGAATGTCATTTCACCTTCTGTGCGTAAATTGTCCTTTCTAATAATACGTTCAATTTTTTCAGCAGGTTTATATATTTCTTTTTCCGGAACAAGAAACTCGCCTTCGGGCTTCAAATTATCTATAGGTTTCTTTTGCGTTAGACGTTCGGCGGGTTGATAAGTAGGTTTCTCGTGTTTATAGAACTCTCCTTCTGGTTTCAAATTGTCTTCTGGCCGTTTCTGAGTTGGACGTTCTGCTGGCGTATATCCAGGTTTTTCTGGAGTGTAAAATTCACCCTCAGGCCTAAGGTTGTCCTCAGGTCTAACTTGTGTTGGACGTTCCCCTGGTTGAAACTTTGTCTTTTCTGGTGTATAGAATTCGCCTTCTGGTCTCAAATTATCTTCTGGCTTCTTCTGAACTGGACGTTCAGCAGGTCTAAATCCAGGTTTTTCTGGAGTGTAAAATTCACCTTCAGGGCGAAGGTTGTCTTCAGGTCTAACTTGTGTTGGACGTTCCCCTGGTTGAAACTTTGTCTTTTCTGGTGTATAGAATTCGCCTTCGGGTCTCAAATTATCTTCTGGCTTCTTCTGAACTGGACGTTCAGCAGGTCTAAATCCAGATTTTTCTGGAGTGTAAAATTCACCCTCAGGGCGCAGGTTGTCTTCAGGTCTAACTTGTGTTGGACGTTCTCCTGGTTGAAACTTTGTCTTTTCTGGTGTATAGAACTCGCCTTCTGGTCTCAAATTATCTTCTGGCTTCTTTTGGGTTGGACGTTCAGCTGGTCTAAATCCGGGCTTCTCAGGAGTGTAAAATTCGCCTTCGGGTCGCAAATTGTCAGCATGTCGTACTTGTGTGGGACGCTCTCCAGGTTGGAACTTTGGTTTCTCTGGTGAATAGAAATCACCTTCTGGCTTCAAATTATCCTCTGGCCGTTTCTGAGTTGGACGTTCTGCTGGCTTATATCCAGGTTTTTCTGGAGTGTAAAATTCACCTTCAGGGCGAAGGTTGTCTTCAGGTCTAACTTGTGTTGGACGTTCCCCTGGTTGAAACTTTGTCTTTTCTGGTGTATAGAATTCGCCTTCGGGTCTCAAATTATCTTCTGGTTTCTTCTGAACTGGACGTTCAGCAGGTCTAAATCCAGGTTTTTCTGGAGTGTAAAATTCACCCTCAGGGCGCAGGTTGTCTTCAGGTCTAACTTGTGTTGGACGTTCTCCTGGTTGAAACTTTGTCTTTTCTGGTGTATAGAACTCGCCTTCTGGTCTCAAATTATCTTCTGGCTTCTTCTGAACTGGACGTTCAGCTGGTCTAAATCCGGGCTTCTCAGGAGTGTAAAATTCGCCTTCGGGTCGCAAATTGTCAGCATGTCGTACTTGTGTGGGACGCTCTCCAGGTTGGAACTTTGGTTTCTCTGGTGAATAGAAATCACCTTCTGGCTTCAAATTATCCTCTGGCCGTTTCTGAGTTGGACGTTCTGCTGGCTTATATCCAGGTTTTTCTGGAGTGTAAAATTCACCTTCAGGGCGAAGGTTGTCCTCTGGTCTAACTTGTGTTGGACGTTCTCCTGGTTGAAACTTTGTCTTTTCTGGTGTATAGAACTCGCCTTCTGGTCTCAAATTATCCTCTGGCTTCTTTTGAGTTGGACGTTCAGCTGGTATAAATCCGGGCTTCTCAGGAGTATAAAATTCGCCTTCGGGTCGCAAATTATCAGCATGTCGTACTTGTGTGGGACGCTCTCCAGGTTGGAACTTTGGTTTCTCTGGGGAATAGAAATCACCTTCTGGCTTCAAATTATCCTCTGGCCGTTTCTGAGTTGGACGTTCTGCTGGCTTATATCCAGGTTTTTCTGGAGTGTAAAATTCACCTTCAGGCCGTAGGTTGTCCTCTGGTCTAACTTGTGTAGGACGTTCTCCTGGTTGGAACTTTGTCTTCTCTGGTGTATAGAACTCGCCCTCTGGTCTCAAATTATCTTCTGGTTTCTTCTGAGTTGGACGTTCAGCAGGTTTAAAACCGGGCTTCTCAGGAGTATAAAATTCGCCTTCGGGTCGCAAATTATCAGCATGTCGTACTTGTGTGGGACGCTCTCCAGGTTGGAACTTTGGTTTCTCTGGTGAATAGAAATCACCTTCTGGCTTCAAATTATCCTCTGGCCGTTTCTGAGTTGGACGTTCTGCTGGCCTATATCCTGGTTTTTCTGGAGTATAAAATTCACCCTCAGGGCGAAGGTTGTCCTCTGGTCTAACTTGTGTTGGACGTTCTCCTGGTTGAAACGTTGTCTTTTCTGGTGTATAGAACTCGCCCTCTGGTCTCAAATTATCTTCTGGTTTCTTCTGAACTGGACGTTCAGCAGGCCTAAATCCAGGTTTTTCTGGAGTGTAAAATTCACCCTCAGGGCGAAGGTTGTCTTCAGGTCTAACTTGTGTTGGACGTTCCCCTGGTTGAAACTTTGTCTTTTCTGGTGTATAGAACTCGCCTTCTGGTCTCAAATTATCTTCTGGCTTCTTTTGAGTTGGACGTTCAGCTGGTCTAAATCCGGGCTTCTCAGGAGTATAAAATTCGCCTTCGGGTCGCAAATTATCAGCATGTCGTACTTGTGTGGGACGCTCTCCAGGTTGGAACTTTGGTTTCTCTGGTGAATAGAAATCACCTTCTGGCTTCAAATTATCCTCTGGCCGTTTCTGAGTTGGACGTTCTGCTGGCCTATATCCTGGTTTTTCTGGAGTATAAAATTCACCCTCAGGGCGAAGGTTGTCCTCTGGTCTAACTTGTGTTGGACGTTCTCCTGGTTGAAACGTTGTCTTTTCTGGTGTATAGAACTCGCCTTCTGGTCTCAAATTATCTTCTGGCTTCTTTTGAGTTGGACGTTCAGCTGGTCTAAATCCGGGCTTCTCAGGAGTATAAAATTCGCCTTCAGGTCGCAAATTATCAGCATGTCGTACTTGTGTGGGACGCTCTCCAGGTTGAAACTTTGGTTTCTCTGGTGAATAGAAATCACCTTCTGGCTTCAAATTATCCTCTGGCCGTTTCTGAGTTGGACGTTCTGCGGGTCTATATCCAGGTTTTTCTGGAGTGTAAAATTCACCCTCAGGGCGAAGGTTGTCCTCTGGTCTAACTTGTGTAGGACGTTCTCCGGGTTGAAACTTAGTCTTTTCTGGTGTATAGAATTCTCCTTCTGGTCTCAAATTATCTTCTGGTTTCTTCTGAGTTGGACGTTCAGCAGGTTTAAAACCGGGCTTCTCAGGAGTATAAAATTCGCCTTCGGGTCGCAAATTATCAGCATGTCGTACTTGTGTGGGACGCTCTCCAGGTTGGAACTTTGGTTTCTCTGGTGAATAGAAATCACCTTCTGGCTTCAAATTATCCTCTGGCCGTTTCTGAGTTGGACGTTCTGCTGGCCTATATCCTGGTTTTTCTGGAGTATAAAATTCACCCTCAGGGCGAAGGTTGTCCTCTGGTCTAACTTGTGTTGGACGTTCTCCTGGTTGAAACGTTGTCTTTTCTGGTGTATAGAACTCGCCTTCTGGTCTCAAATTATCTTCTGGCTTCTTTTGAGTTGGACGTTCAGCTGGTCTAAATCCGGGCTTCTCAGGAGTATAAAATTCGCCTTCGGGTCGCAAATTATCAGCATGTCGTACTTGTGTGGGACGCTCTCCAGGTTGAAACTTTGGTTTCTCTGGTGAATAGAAATCACCTTCTGGCTTCAAATTATCCTCTGGCCGTTTCTGAGTTGGACGTTCTGCGGGTCTATATCCAGGTTTTTCTGGAGTGTAAAATTCACCCTCAGGGCGAAGGTTGTCCTCTGGTCTAACTTGTGTAGGACGTTCTCCTGGTTGAAACTTAGTCTTTTCTGGTGTATAGAACTCGCCTTCTGGTCTCAAATTATCTTCTGGCTTTTTCTGAGTTGGACGTTCAGCAGGCCTAAATCCAGGTTTTTCTGGAGTGTAAAACTCCCCTTCTGGTTGCAAATTGTCTGCATGTCTTACTTGCGTGGGGCGCTCTCCTGGTTGGAATTTTATCTTCTCTGGTTTATAGAACTCTCCTTCTGGTTTCAAATTGTCCTCTGGTTTCGTTTGTACAGGACGTTCAGCAGGTCTAAATCCGGGTTTTTCAGGCGTATAAAATTCTCCTTCAGGTCGAAGGTTATCCTCCGGTCTAACTTGTGTTGGACGTTCTCCTGGCTGATACATGAGTTTTTCTGGTTTATAGAAGTCTCCTTCTGGCCTCAAATTATCTTCTGGCTTCTTCTGAACTGGACGTTCAGCAGGCCTAAACCCAGGTTTTTCGGGAGTGTAAAACTCTCCTTCTGGTTTAAGATTATCAATTGGTTTGATTTGTTCCGGCCTACTCACAAATGTGTATTCTTCTTTTACGTCGAATGTCATTTCTCCTTCTGTTTTGAGATTATCTTTTCTTATTATTCGTGTTGTCTGTTCCGCTGGTGCATACGAGATCTTTTCCGGCACTATGAATTCACCTTCAGGGCGGAGATTGTCCTCTGGTTTCTTTTGTAACGGGCGTTCTGTTGACTGATAGACTGGTTTGTCAGGAGTGGTAGAAATCTCCTTCCGGTTTTAGGTTGTCTTTATATTTAATTGGAGTAGGTTTTTCTGCTGGAACATATGTTGTTTTTTCTGGCGTAAAAAATTCACCTTCCGATTTGAGGTTATCAGTGGGTTTGACTGGCAGAGGTCTTATTACATATTGATATTCCTCTTTTTCTGTAAATATCATTTCTCCTTCACTGCGCAAGTTGTCTTTTCTAATAACGCGTTCCGTTCTTTCAGCCGGTTGGAATGGAATCTTCTCGGGAACTGTAAATTCTCCCTCAGGTCTCAAATTGTCCTCGGGTTTTATTAAAGTGACTTGCTCGTCAATGTCGTACAAAAGTTTTAATCGAGATTCTTCGAGATCCTTTTTAGACCAAGTGTTGGACCTTATTCGCGTTTGAGATTCGTCCAGCAAATCTATTAATTAACAAATAACGCAGTTCTTAATTCAAACAAAGGATGTATTGTAAATAATATAGACTTTACCTATAGTCTCTATAATAGCATCCGTCTTCTTAACGCTTGAAGCACAATGGTGACGACTGAAATGAGTATATTTGATATTATGATATAAAATGCGAATTTAAAGCCAATTATAAAGAACCAACATTTCTAAAAACTAATTATTTGTATTGCTTACCCACAAGTGCAGATTTCGCAAATACACATCTCTGTATGCTTTGAACCAAACGTTTCTTTTTTATCAACTCCACGCTAGAATATAAATATTTTAAGTTTAATTCTCATATTCAAAAAAATAGGTTTTTGCCTTACGATTCTTGAGCCGCTAGTAGTCAGCTTTTCTCTCTTAACATCATCAACTTCATCGTATATATTTGTAGTAACATCTTTGCGTTTTGATGTGTTAGTACGTTCATTGGTTATATTTTCACTGTCTTCTGTTATCTGCACATTTTTTTCGATTTCAACAAATTCGTCAATATAAATTGTCTTTTTGGGCGTTTCAACGATTCTCTCAATCACATCGGTATGCGTTTTCTCGTCTAGGACTCGCCAATCGTTCAAGCTGGCATCAAATATCTGAAACATTATTAAACAAATTTTTACAAATTAGTAATTACTTCGATATGAGATGTATTTACCAATAGCTGTTAAAAAGGATTATTTGCATCGGCCAAAAACCTAGCTTTGACCCCAGCATATAATGGTCATGTACTATGTAATTGTCTTAATGAATTTTAGTAAGCAAAATACTTTAAGTAGAGGTGAGCTTAGGTTTCAATACTACAACTATATACCGAGTTGAGAACATATACATATGTACTATATCGTCACCTAAAATGCAAAACAACGTATCATCAAAAAAAATTTGAACTGAGTTTTTTATTGCTTACGACTAATTACATCATATACATACATATATGTAGCATAAAATTTTCACCTGCCGCTGTCAGATATTACCAATATGTAACCATTTTATAACCAAAATATTTTTTCAATATGAGTGGTTTCTATTATATTGTTTTTCCTGTAAACTTATGAAAAGTGGTGTTACATTATTTTTGAATTTTAGGTGACAATATATAGAGAGATTTAGCATCTCTTTTACATAAAAAACCCAGATACGCCAAAAGCTAAAGCAAAGAAGCTTTAATGCGGTATGCATTACCACATTATTTTTATCGCTTCTTTTGATTGAGATAGCTTACAGACCAGTTCAGGACCAATTTTATCAATTTTTGCATGAACTGAATTACATCCAGTGATACATATTTATTCATGTTCTCGTTAAAATATCTCTAATGTTGAGCGATATAGGAAATGTATTGTCAATGGGAAAGAATTCATTTTATTCGGAGAATTGGAAACGGAAGTATTGAGCGATTTGAACGACTTGAAAGTGGCCATATGTAAGGAGCACTATTTGTGGCTTGTTTTATCTCGAATCGTTGTGTCGTCTAATTGTTTAACAAATCCGCGTGCAAGCCTGCTGATTCATCCTTGCAACTCCGTTTATCATTTTAGATTTAGTGAAATAGAGAGGTTGGTATATTAAATAGGTCACACCTACTAGGTCACAAATAAGCAATGAAACAAAAATCTGGTTCCAAAAATCGCAGTAGGGAAAGGCAACTGGAGTTAACATATTTGAAAAAAGGGCCCTACCCTCTTAATGGGTTAATGTATATGTATGTCTTATAGACTATTAAAGCTGTATCAACCGAGCTTAGAAGAACCATCATATTTTTTTTTATTTTGTACTACATTCATAGATTTCCGTATTCTAATGGATTTAACCATAATAAAATTGCGTGACACCATATTCTCAATGATTCTCATTTTGAGAAAGGATTTGGGCTTGCATCCGTATAAAACTTTTCTCACTCAAGAACTGAAGCCATTGAACCACCACTGTAGTGAATTTGTTGATTTCGTTGTTGATTTTTGGACTGGTTGAATTGAGACCGATAATACAGAATTTCAAACCATCAACCAAAATTCAGTTGGGTTGAAAACCGTAATAGCGGCCATAATTAAAACAATAAAAGTATTATAAATAGTAGTACAATAAATAAAGTTAATTACTTGTAGTAAACGCATAGCAATGTACACCATACATCAACTTCTATGTGTTACTGTTAAAAAATAAAATAATAATACTACTGTTATTGTTTATAATTTGTATTAGCTTGTGAAATTATGAAACAATGACTTCTATATACATATTATAGTCTGTATGACTTTTAGTCTGACTCGTTTATAGTCCTGACTGAGTTCACAGATCTAAGCGAACAAAAAGCAAGGATCCGCGGGCAAACACACCGTTTTAATCGACGAACATTCAAATGCTGGTGTCAATTTTCATTCAGTACCACCTTTTGTTATTTATAATTCATAATTTTTACTTTCACTCAGCTTATGTGATAAATTAGGAACTTTGGCCGGTCGCTTCAAGTAAAAACGCCAAAATATTTGCTTACTATTTGCTGCTAATTTATTCCAATAAACCAAAAGCTTATACCTTATTGATATTGTGACTCAAAGCTGTTTTTAATGTACATACATATGTATATACGTGTGTGCATACATAACATATACCATATGTACAAATGTTTGTTTGTTGAAATATAATGCATATTTTAATAAAGGCATGCATAAGGAAATAGATTAATTGTTTGTGTTTTTAGTATCTTTAAAATATTATACGTTCTGACTCCACATATGTACAAACTCATGCACTAATGTAGATATATGTATGTATTATACATACATATGTACGTATAGAGGCAAGGTGAGTTCAAAGCGGGTTTAGCAACACGCGATGGAATGTGTAAATATTTGAATGCTTGCAAAGGTTGCATACATACATATTTGCATAGGTACGTAGATAACTATATATGTATGTGCATACATATATATGTCGTTCATTGAAATAGTGAACTAACTCCTTGCATCTAAGTTTTGAGCAACTCCGGACTTACGTCACTTTTATTGTGAATAACGATACACATTTGTTCCTTGATTAAACTAATAGCCACATCTATGAAACTGTAGTGACACCGGTGCAATTGCTTCACTTATATATTGTAGGATATGATAAATTGTGAGCCCATTATGAAAAAGAAATACATTTTTTATATTATGGAGTTATACCAGTTTTGCAATGACCGACAAATACTTATGTATTTATATTGCTCATTTGTTTGTTTGCGTCAACGTGTTCGAGAGGTCTCTCAGTTGCTCATTTAAATTTTGACAACAATTACGAGTGGTAGTAAACTTTTCTCAGCACAGCAGTTTTTTATTGAGAATTTCATATTAGGGTGCACTTTTTGGGCAATGAAAACTTTATTCAGTTGCCCTACATCGGGTGTAAAGATTCAAACGAGTAAATCAGAAAAACATATTCGCTTCTTTTTGATCATTTTTATACACTGAACAGGATATATTTAGTTTTTCACGATGTTTGTAACACGCAAAAGGGTACGTCGGATACACTGTAAAGTGTAGTATATGTAGATACATATGTATATAAATGATCAGCATGAAAAGCTGGGTTTATTTAGCCTTGTCCGTCTGCCTGTATACACTCGAAATAGTCCCTCAGTTTTTTAGATATCGTTCTGAAAGATATATCACATGTTTTTCTCTTTAAGAAGGCGCTCAACTGTCGGAACTGTCCATATCGGACCACTATAAATTATATGATATTTGGCCTAATTATTATCTAAAACAATGATAAAATCTCCGAAAAAATTTTCAGGGGCATTCGGTGCAACCGAAGTAAGAGTTTTTCCTTGTTTTAGAATTTTTTCAAACCAATGATTATTTTACAATTTTATATATGTAACTAATAATTCTTCTTCATGCACTGCTAAAAATGCATCAAACAATTTTCGTTAAAACAAACAATACAACATACCCTAATGCATTTCTAAATACCTTGCCGTAATTAATTACCTTTGTTACTTCAGTGGTAGTAGTTATGTTCGCCACATCAGTATTGTCTTTTTCAATTTCACGAACAATGTCATTTGGCACGAAAGCTTTTGAGTCCACAAACGATTTCTCTTCAACGATTTTCCACTCTCCGGTCTTAGTGTCATATACTTTTGTTGTGTACGTTGTGGTAGTCGTATTGATGACATCATCAACTATTTCGGGGTAATGAGTATCATGAGCACTGTCCACAGTCTTCTCTTCGACGATTTTCCACTTGTTCGCACGCTGATCGAATATTTTTTTCTTGTACGTAATTTTGTAAGTGCCGTCGGATTCGCGACTAACGTAACGCTCGATTGTTGGCTGCTTTTTGTTTGTAGCACTAGTGCCGGTCTTTTCATTCAGCTCTGTCCATCTTTTAGTTTTCACATCATACACCTCCTTCTTTGACGTACTCTTGCTTTTCTTCAGCGAGCTTTCTTCAATTGTTTGTTCAGAGATATTTTGCTCTATTATAGAGGACTTTTTCGTCGATTTGTTTGTTACATTGGAGGCCAATTGCCTACTACTACCACTTACAACTACGTCACTCTTCAGGTTTTTCGCTGTTTCAGTCAGTGATGTACTATCACCTTGACTTGTAATTTCGGAGTGTGCGATGGAGGTAATGGAATGGCTGTCGTCATCGATTGCTCTCTGTGTACTCTTCGTAAATGCCGTTGACGTTTGTTGTGTTTTTGCAGGCGATGTGATTAGCGGCGCTATTACTGGTGTTGTAGCACCATTAATGGCTTTGCCATCAATCGTCGAATACGACGTATAGCTGTTTACTTCGGCGCTACTGTTGTTCACATCATTCGTTAAAAACTTGTTTGACGATGATGTCATTTCAACATTTGTAGATGTGACTTTGCCCGATTTTGCTGTATTCGAGGTGGACGAAATGGACTTTGAATTTTCGGTGGACATATCGGTGATCGTAATTCCACCATCAATGACCTTACTGCTACTGCTTGCGGACTCCATGAGTGCGAAATTGGAGCTGCTCGTGCTTGTCATGATACCGGTTTGTGATTGGGAAGAGGACAAATAAGCTTTATTGTAATTGCTGCCAATGCTGGAGCTACCGCTGCCAACTATCTCAATGACATCGATCGGCACCGAAAAAACTGGTTCCTTTTTGTCGCTTTCAAGCAGATCGATGGATGATATTATCTTAGCATTGGAAAAATCATTGGAGATCTCTTCATAGTATTCTGATTTCTGTTGAAATGAGGATGATGAGGATGACGCCTTCGTCGATTTCAATGTGTCACTCATTGTGGAAGCGATTGGCGCTGACTGACCGCCACCGATGCTGCCCACGTCACTGACGATCTCGTACAGCTGTTCTTGCTGCTGCTGTTGCTGCTGTTCAATTTGCTGTCGGCGCTGCTTTTGCTCTGACCTCGACTCCGTGTGACTGCTGCTGCTACTGCTGCTCTTGAACAAATTCGATTGCAACTGCGACTGCGTGCCGGAGTGTGTGGTTGCCAGCATCGATTTGTTGCTCGCCGCTGACTCTGATTTTTGCAGTGTCTGTGAAGTTTTCGTCCACGTAGGCGACGTCGTCGAAGTTACTCCCACCGTCGACGAGCTTGTTGATGCTGCCTCGGTGCCAGCGGTATGCACCACAGTTTTCGAGGAACTAGAGATGGTGCTGCTTGTGCTTGCAGCATTTTTGCTGTCGCTGACAGTAATTTGTTGCTGCTTTTTCTTGCTGCCTTTCGAGACCATTTTGACAAGTATGAATTCGCAGAAAGCTCAAAATTCGGTTTGTTTTTAAATTGAAAATGTTAGAAGATACGTTATGTCTTTTATCGATCACAGTCTATTTTATCCGACTAATTGGACACGCGTGCAAATTTCAGTTAAAAAAAAATACTAAAGGCAACGAAAAAACGCGATGAACTGGGCAACGTTGTTAGAAGCGATATACTCGTATAGTATAGTAAATATGAAATAGCCAATTTAAAAGCACTAGCAAACACTACTTATTTCAAGAAAAATTTCACACAACACTCAAGCGCAGAATCCGAAAGTACCACTACAAAAATATTCAACGTTTTTTAGCTTTTGATTTTTTTTTTCGTTTTCCTCTCTTTTTTCTGTGGCTATTTTTTAATATGTTAATACTCTTTTATTGTTGGATGTGTGTCAGTCGTTTCGTTTATCGTTTAAAAATCACAAGCAGTTTTCCGAAGATCGCGTGCAACGCGTACCAATGCCCAAAGCGAACTGATCGTTCAGTTAGTGGCTGGAACAGCTTTTGGCCGCGTACCACCACAAATCGCTACGTTTAGAAAGCAGAGTGGGCTTCAAAACCGTCCGCTCGCCTTCCCCAATACACTGCACCAAGTCTGAAAGAACGATCGTTATGTCGCTCCGTAAACGCATATACATATGTATGTATGTACACATTTATACACTTATTTGCATGTACGTACGTATGTATGTAGGTAAGCACCGACAAGTGTAGGCAGCGCACAACTTGGATTTTATACCGCTTATACATACACACACACTACAAGTATTTGTGTACGTGAAGGCAGCTTTATGTAGTCGAATGCGAAAGTTTTGTTTTTCTTTTGATGACAGTCTGAGTTTCAGAGCTTTACCTACACAGCTCAGTTCAACAGCGTTTTATATTGAGTCTGCAGCTTTTTGCTTGGCGTTCTCGAATATGGTAAAGCTTTGACTTTTATCAAGCGGTATTTTGCATCACCTACACGGTTTATTATTATTATTCTTTTTTAATTAAAGCCAAACCTTTTCTCTACCTGAAATAGTGGCATATTTAACAAAAAATTGGTTGCAGACATCAACATTGAATATTGAAATTAGGTGGAGCTGTGCAAAATATGTACATATGTACATGCAAACATAATATTATATATTACATACATACTTAAGTATTGTTTTTGATTTATGAAATCTTTTGAAAAATTAGTTAGAAATCGCGTACGTTAAAATATGCATCAGATGTCAGATGTAGAAGAGTCAATATCGTGAGTTAATAGTTGGAGAAGATTGTCTATTTTATACTTTGCGTCACTTAAATTCCAAGTATAGTAATATTCCCCAACCATATGTTCTGTAATCATGCCAAGCAAACAGCTGTCGAAAGTTCTGACCCCACAAAGATAGATGAGCAGATGTATTCCGTGCTAAATCTCTTGGGGATTTAATTCCTTCCGTATTTCAATTTCTTGTCACCCAACACAATTACCTCCAGAGTCTTAACAATTTTTGGAAGACTTAAGCTATAAACTCAACTGGTCTTTTAAGTATCCATAAACATGTGAATCGATCTTTTGCTAGATTTGGGCAAATGTCGGAATTATTCACCGACCGGCCTATTGCCGTAGGCAGTTTGATAGCCGCTCCGTAAGCCTCCAGTTTTGAGTTTTTCTACAAACAGACTTGCTTAGTTAAAGAGAGAGACAAAACAGAATGATCCCCTCGAAATGTTTAAGTAATTGGTGTTTTCTTTTTCAAGAGCATTACTATAGCTTACAAATTGCAAATTATGGGAACAAAGATGAATAAGTTGCTGTTCCGTATATTTAAAGTAAAGTATTTTATTTCCGTATATTTAAGGTAAATTACATATTCGAAAATTAATCAAATTACTTAAACATTTGTAGCCGACTATAGAGTATTCTGGCGTCTACTGGCGTTCAAACGAGGTATTAGTCAGAGTTAGCGATTAAATAAATTGTAATATGCATATACCACGAAAATGGAGTATGTGTCTGCGATGTGTCGCTCAACAACCTACGAGCGTTTCAAAACCGGCTGAAACACGTATTTATTTTATTCGTTTACAAATGACAATATGCAATTACAAACATATGTACATATTCATTCATGTATATACACAATTCGTACTGAAGGCAAGCAAATGTACAAATATCGACTCCGGCATACACGCACCTTATGAACACCTAAGCACGTACATATGTATGTACATACATATTTATGTATGTACACTTGTGAGCTCGTATTATACTAAATACTCGACGGAACTTTTTCTTCATTACTTCCAGCGGCTCTACGTGGGTGTTCATGACGGCATTTTTCATTTTAACGAGTTTTTGAGGAAATCATTTCGCAATTATATAAAATTACAATGCAATGCAGTTTCAATTCGCATCAAGGATACTTATATCCCACATCCCAAAAATAAATGCTCATAAATGTCTCGTAATATGTCGTTGCCATCTCATATTGCCTAAAAAGTTAAACAGGATTATTGTCAGTGAGAAAGCAACCTTCCTTTTCCGAATATGTTCATACAACATTTAAGATTGTCAGGTCAGGTGAACTTATTTCGGTGGTTACAAAGCTCACAAATTAAGTTTTTATTTAAATATATGTATGTACATATCTTGCGGATACGGAGCATCTCATTTGCGGACGTTGGGATGCACAAAAGCTACAGAGATCCCGATTTGACTTTTACATGCGCAATGCTATATTATTATTATATTGGGACGAATGCCTAAGCAGCCAGTTTCCATTTGTTTTCCTTGAATGTCTGTAAATTTATTTACAGGTCATATTAAAATAAATAAATATTATTATATACTACTGTGCCCAAAAAATAAGGGAACATTTGTATTTAAACTGCGCGCGTCGAAGGATTTGTAGAATTATTTTTTTTTAGGTTGGTAGTACTGTCAGTCACATTTATGTCAAAATATTCATTAGTGTTTGAGATACGTGTCGTTTTGTGAGCTGCTAAAAGTGAGTTTTTCGTTTTTTGCGATGTCGAAATTTGTTGAGCAAAGAATTTGCAATAAATTTTGTTTACGGAATCAATTTTCTGCTGCGGATACGTTGAGGATGGTGCAGAAAGTCTTTGGTGATGAGGCTATGTCTAAAGAAAATGTTTACAAGTGGTATAGTGAGTTCCAAGCCGGCCGTGAACGTGTCGAAGACGAAGAGCGTCCAGGGCGACCATCAACCTCAATCGACGAAGTTCACGTTCAACAAATCAAATATTTGGTGTTGGAAAACCGTCGAATAACAATAAGAGACCTTACTGATGAAGTTGGCATATCGAAAGGCTCAGCCAATACCATTTTGAAGGATGTTTTGGGCCTCAAGCGCGTCAGATCTCGACTGGTATCGAAAACATTGAATTTTTTGGAAAAAAGGCGTCGCGTTCAAGTGTGTGAAACTATGCTTTCCGACTACTAGGGTGTCATGAAATGCATTATAACTGGCGATGAAACTTGGATCTATGCTTACGACCCCGAACCAACCGATCAATCGAGTGAATATCGTGCCAAAAGAGAGCCGAGACCCAAAAAATCGCGCCAAAGTCGCTCAAAAATCAAGGTCATGTTGACTGTTTTCTTCGATTATCGTGGTGTTGTGCATTATGAATTCCTTCCAACCGGTCAAACAGTCAACAAGGAATATTATTTGAACGTTATGCGTCGTTTGCGTAACGCTATCCGCCGGAATTGTGGAAAGACAATTCTTGGTTTTTACACCACGATAATGCACCATCCCATACTGCCCGCGTAATTCGCGATCATTTCGCCAAAAACTCAACCCATATCGCTCCGCAACCACCGTATTCACCTGATCTGGCACCGTGCGACTTCTGGCTGTTCACCAAGCTCAATAGACCGCTCCGGGTACACCGTTTTTATACGATAGAGGAGATTCAAGCCGCAGGGAAGACGGAACTGAAAGCCATCCCGGAAAGTGACTACAACTAGTGTTTCGAAGATTGGAAAATCCGTTGGCATAAGTACATTGCATCGGGAGGGGATTACTTTGAAGGGGATGAAATTGATTTGGAAGAATAAATAAAGAATTTTCAAAATAAATACAATGTCACCTTATTTTTTTGGGCACATATTATTTTTTGTTTTAAAGGTACAATTTTCATTAAAGTAACACCTCATTACTTACTTCCATGCATATGTATGTTTATACGCGTTGTACATTTAAATATACACTATATATAATATTATATATGTACATACTCGTACTATATATGTAAGATTTTTTAAATCAATAGTCAAAAAGAAAGTTTCGAATCTAAAGAACGTCAGACATGATGCGTGGGCGATCAGAGTGTACAAACTACTGCTACCAGTATGTTTATTATACATATGTGTGTATGTGCTTTGTATTCATCAATGCCTGCAGACGTATGTATGTAAGTTTAGCAATTCAAACCGGATTTTTCCGTTACAGCAGAATTTGTTTACATGTAATTTCGTATACATATACAGAAATAAATCGTTAGATAACAGTTTTCTTTGGTAATTTTAGTCGTTTTGCAAGTGGCATCGAAGATAACGCCAAATAATTTATCCCAAAGGTTGATAGACCAGTAGCAAGAGGATCACATAATTTGTGCTGAATAAATTTCAACCAGTGAAAACTACACATCACCATAATATATGTATGCATATTCAGAAAACTATGAAATATAAATCCGTTTTGGGTAAAATCTGGACATTTGCAGTTTATAATCGAAGAAGAGAAATGAAGAAGTTAGTTGGAAAAGGCTTGTTATTTCCTTCCATTTTAAATTTTTACTCACATTTAATTTAATTTAATTTACTAAATGAACAAATTCATATATATATACATATGTACATGTATGTACTATATTTCAATTTTATTTGCTCATCCTACTTACATATGTTAACTCCTGACTTGCATTTAGGCGAAGTATAAGAGACAGTTAAATTTGTATAGGTGGGCGCCAGCGTCGAATTATTATTAAAAACTGTACTTATAGAATAGTCCAATTTAAACAAGATTTTTTCACTTTAAACCATGCTTAAATTATTTTACTTTTACCATTACCACTTCAAACCAAATAAATCCACAACTTTGTAAAAATATTGATTATATACATATTGTATGTATATTATATTGATCAATATATGAAACGTAGTTCAATAGATTCATATATGTACTCCCAAATGGCTAATCATCAGCAGCTATGAAACCAGAAATATTGCTTTTAAGCCACTGCTCAGTGGTTTCGACATCGAACACTGTATTGCTTAACGACTTTTTCACGTCTTGGAATAATCTCTGTTGCACTTTAGAAAGATTTTGAGTAGATTTTATCGTTTTGCATGTTAAAAACTTCTTCAACAAATAAAGTTTTTTCATCTGCAAAAACGTTGACCGCGTGCCATAGAAGAAGCCGCTTGAATCTTTTTTTAAAGTAGGGTGAAGCATCAAAAGCGGGAGTGCAGAACTTCAATTCACTAAAACTGACCTACTCCCACGGAACCACCTGATTATGTATTACTTCGTAGAGTGATAAGACATTTAAGTCTCCTCTATGGCACGAACCGACGGACGCCTAATCAGTTCTATACATCTCAGTTTTGTCATGATTGAGGCTGCCGCTTCGCTGAAAGCTATTCTCCCATTCTATCCCCATTCTATCCACCGTTCTTCGTGTGAGGTTTGCCACCGCCGTTGCCATATAGTTAAGCTTTTTACTCTCTCTTCTCTTTTGGCTCCTATAGATAGCTCTGATAACTTGTATACTCTTAGTGCCGACAGCCTGTGTATTGCGCTTATTTGTCTGGCACATGCTTTAGTGCCTAGTACCTGGATCCAAATTGGGGCGGAATATAATTGAAACAATTTCATTTTCTGTGCAAGTTAAAATCGCCGGCTGCCGTTATTGGTCATCATTCTAGATACGGCTTATAGGATTTTACTCGCTTTATCTACAGTGTATTCCACGTGATCCTTAAATTTGGGGCCTTGAGTACATTATTACTCGCAGATGCCTTAGTTGTGGCTGTGAAAGAATCTCACATTCCCCTATTCTTCCACTTTTCTAGTACTTATTTGTTCAGCCAGTTCTAAACTCATTGAGGAGAACTATTGCGCAGACCGTTTATGCACTTATTGTATTTGCTCCGGAGGTCATCGAGGTGTTTAGCCATTGCTGCCACCATATTGTTTGTTTGAGTTTGTTTACATAAATACTTATAGTACTATTGAGATGTTAGTTGTTTACTAGTAAATTACTATTTGGGTTGTTATTGTTTGTTGTACTGATAGTGCACTTCCATTGTTCCAAGATAATGTTGTTTTGATGATTGTTTGTTTAGGATACTATTATAAGGAATACGTTCCTTAGACTCGCGTATGTCACACAGAGCTTTGATTATATTTTCCCACTGAGTTAATGCATTCTTTACTTCCCGAGCAATGAGCGCGCAATATTTTTTTTTTCATCGCTTGGCACTTACTTCGGATTACGCAGTGTCAACAACATTGTTTATGTTTTTCATAAAGCTGTTTTCTCTTTCTGATAATACGCCACCTTTCTGGATTGCAACCTCCAAGCGGTTTCTTACTAGGCTTTCGTACACTTTGCCAATTGTGTCAAGCATGCACAGAGGTCAATATGATGAAGGTTCCTCCGGAGGCTTTTTTGGTCTAGGAAGTAGAACCAATCGCTGAACTTTCCACGGGTAAGGGAATATCCCCTCTTTTAAACATGCATTGTACATTTTTGCAAATAGTTTTGCAGTATATTCTGAATAGTAATCTAAGTATATGCAACAAGGGCGATAAGCCAACCTTTATTTTCCCAAGCTTTAATAGGTTTCTGGGGTGGGAGGAAGTGCTGGACCTCACGCTATCAACAGACACAGACAGTCTCGTTGTGGATAACTGGAGGGTATCCGATGAGCCTTCCATGTCGGATCACTCCTGGATACTCTTCAGCATCCGCGAGAATTACAGTGCTCCTCTCACATATCGGAACCCTAGAAGAACAACGTTAGAAAAATTTACCAGTGTAGCAACAATATGCCTTGAAAAGGGAGGCAATAAGAGTATTAGAAATCCTCAGGAACTAGATTCAGAAGTAGAGAAGTTGGAAAAAATCTTAACCACAATCTTTCAATAAATCCACTCCGCTAACAGTTTTGAAAAAGAGAAAGTCTCTTCCTTGGTGGAACAGTGAACTCAAGAATTTGAGAACACAACTAAGGAAAGCTTTTAATAAAAGTTTTAGAATCAAAATCTGGCAGCCATATAAAGATATTACGAGAGAATACAAAAAAGCAGTCAGGAAAGCTAAAAACTACTCATGGTGATCTTTCTACACATCGATAGAAACTTACAGAAAAACCGCTAGGCTGAGCAAAATGCTATTCACAGATCATATTAATACTACATAGGGTGGAGGGAAGTGATTGGACCTCCTCGGCAAAAATTCTCTGGAGGTACTAATTACAACGCACTTCCCCGGGAGTCAGCAAACACCTTCAACGAGGTTTCAACCAGAACCACCGTTGAACGCAGCTGATTATCAAAGCCAAATAGTAGACAAAAGCAAAATCAAATACGCCATAAATAGTTTTGCACCATTTAAGGCAGTAGGTCTAGACGGGATTATGCCCATAATGTTGCAAAAACTGGTAGATGGTTCAAAGGCTTGAAAATATATACAAAGCTAGATCTTACATCCCAAGAAGTTGGAAAAGAAGTAAAGTTGTGTTCCTTCCAAAACCAGGCAGAAGAACACACGAGAATGCCAAGGATTTTAGACCTATAAGCCTTACCTCCTTTATGCTGAAGGTACTGGAAAGGCTAATAGATCTACACGTAAGAACAATAATGGCGGAGAAGTTATCGAAGTCCCAACATGCATACATAAAGAGCCGATCAACCGAAACTGCCCTTCACGAGGTGAAAAGTGTAATTGAAAAATCACTACAACACAAACAATACACCATGACTGCTTTTCTAGACATAAAGGGCGCCTTTAATAACATAGAAGTAAATGCTATAATTAATTATCTGACACATGGTGGCATAGATGACACTGTGTGCTAATGGATACTATTGATGCTTGAGAATAGGAAGATTATAGCTTCAAACGGCGCTGCAACACAAACAAGTTATGTGAGTAGAGGGACGCCCCAAGGAGGGGTCCTCTCTCCGCTTCTATGGGTTGTAGCGCTGAACGAAATACTGCTCCAACTAAACGGTGGAGGAGTGAAAGCAGTAGCGTATGCTGACGATATAGTGTTGTTGGTATCAGGCATGTTTCCTTCAACAGTCAGCGAGATTATGGAAAGAGCACTTCGAAGGTTAAACCTATGGGCTAAAAACAAAGGACTAGGAGTTAACCCGAACAAAACAGAACTGATGCTATTCACAAGCAGAACCAAAATACCTCAGTTTCAACTTGGAGATGGACACCAAACTGTCCTGGAAAATAAATAAAGAAAACAGAATAAACAAAGCATACATGGCTTAATATACTTGTAAAGGAATCGTCAACAAGAATAGAAGCCTCAAACCAAGTATAATCATGTGGATGTATACGGCTGTCATAAGACCTATACTTACATATGGAGCTCTGGTATGGTGGCCATGCATAGGTACCATACAGACACCAGTCTTCATATTACAAATTTGTTTATTTGACAATTTAGAGTTTTTTCGGAAAGTAATAGGACTGATTTTCTTCTGCCGCGACTGTACTTCGGAGCGTGCGCGCACCGACTGGATTCGGTAGAGGCCGTTCCTAGCTAACGAACGAGCGACTGGTCAGTTGTCTCCGAGCATCTGGAGAGTCAGGACAAACATTTTCGCTCGACGTGTCTCTGTGAGCGGTGCATCGTTCGTTAATCAAGGCCGGCATCCCAGCCGCCCTACAGCCCAGATGCGAACTGGTTGACAGATTGCGCTCATATTTCGTGTAGTAATTAAGCGCAGTCCTACCAACCTAGCAAAATAAATTTTTTTTTTTTTGAAATATCATTTACCCGGGGACTGCAATTACAATTGCCGGGTGATTTTTTGTCAAAATGAATATACGTTTGAGTTCGACTAGTAAAAGAATATCTGAATCCCTAAACATTTTTAGTATAAAATAACAGGCATTAAGGGATCGTCTCAGTGTGACCCTCCGAAAAATCACTGTTTTTCGCGATTTTTTTAAATATTAAAATTAATCAGTCCGATTTTTTAATAAATAAATACATTCATGAAGAATACAAAATAATTTTTTATGCTTATTTATTGGGTGCATTATAGTTAAATAAATTGTTGAAATGACACGGAAAAAAAGGTCCTGTAAGGTGTCCCCGATTGCGGCCGTTATTTTGGTCTAAAAATAAATTTCAAAAAGATTATTAATCTGTAGGAAAGTCGCTATTGCACAATGGAAGCTTTTCTTGTTTTGTTTTTTTTTTTTTTTGAAATTTGACAAAATGGCGGCGGTTTGAACAAAAGTATCGAATTTTGCCCTTTTTTGGCAGTTTTTCGTAGAAAAAAGAAAGATTTCAAAAAAATTTAAGCTTCCATAGCGCAATAGCAAATGATGTTAAAAATGTTCTCTCCAAATTGGAACTAGATATCTTTAAAACTCCGCCTTTGAGAGTGGAAACCGTTTTGAAAAACATCATCCTGAGAAAAACGCGTTTAAAGATTGTAGTCGCTATGCTTCCCACTTTGTCCCCTTTCTACAAGAAACGCTATAGTAATCGTAATAATTTGAATTTCGATTTCAAAATTTGAGAGAATATTATTTATTATAGTGTATACTATATACATATCCATTTAACAACAACGTTCTACACTGAAATGATCTCTAACGTACGTGTACATATTGAAAATCTTAATTTTGTCATATAACGATACAAAAGTTAAAAAGTTTAATCGATTACCTACCAGTTTCAGCAATTAAAACCCTTCCCTCAATATAGAAAAAATAATAAATATTTAAATCAAAATAACTTATGGGTGTATGTAGGTGATAATAATAGGTAGGAAACAAATAAATATCAATTTGTACATAAAACTAACGGAACTAATTTTTGGTGTAAGCTTAACCCCAAGCAGACGCGAGTCGAACTTTGACATTTATTTCGAACTGAACCTGGCTTAAATATAGAAACATATAATGTTCATATACTAAAATGAATAACTTAGTATTTAAACAACCTCATTGAAAAACAAATTACAACAGGTGCTTTAGTTTCGCTGCACCAGAGTTTAACTTTTACTTACTTAGAAAGATCAATGAAAGTCATAATAATAAAAAATGTAATTTCATTGAATACTTTATGACTCTATTCATTTAAATAGCGACAAGGTAGATTCTGTGCTTAAGTTTTGTCGCACACTGTATGTTGTTTTTTTTTTTTTTTGTTACCGGAGGAGGAATCTTCGAAAGATACCGTCCTCTTTCAGACGGCATGCACAATGCCATACCATGTGCGGAACCTGCGGGGTAGGACTTGTTCCTCTCTTTCATCTTTATAACGGGGGCACAGAAAGAAAATGTGCCACGCGTTCTCATTCTCGTTTCCGCAAAAAATCAACGTGTGTGTCCTTCTACCTTTTGTTGTTTCATCCCATCGTTTTTGCCATTCATTAAGGCTGGTTTGTCTTTCTTGCTGTTTTTCTTGATTATTTAGTCGTCTGCCCGCGTTTTTCACTTTGTCATACATTTTTTTAGCTCCATTGCGATAATATCTGGAGGCATGATTCCTGGAATAATTCCAGCTGCTTCGTGTGACACAGTCCGGAATGCGCACTTAACCGAACCACTACTTTTGCCGCATTCGCACATGTTTTCTGCAGCAATGCTGGTCCCCGTATGGGTGCGGCGTACATTAGTACACTGATTGGCTAACTTTTGCCAGAAGAGCGCGTTTATTCTGACTAGGTCCACCTAGGTTGGCCATGATTCTACTTAATGCAGCCGTCACCTTTGCTGCTTTCTTACAGGCTTTCGCGATGTGGGTCCGATAATTTAGCCTGGCGTCAATAATTATACCCAGGTATTTCAACGACTGTTGCGTTGGGATATTATATCCATCAATGTTGAGAGTAGTCGACACCAGTTTTTTCCTACTAGTTATTAGCACCGCTTCGGTTTTTTGGCCTGCTAACTGGAGCTTTGCTTTCGTGAGCCATTATTTTATTTTAATCGCCGCGTGGTTGCATAGCTACTCTATCTGGTTTATTTCTTTTGCCAATACCGTTACTGCTATATCGTTAGCGTACCCGATTATCTGTATTTCTTTGGGCAATGGGAGACGTAGCACACCATCATACAAAATATTCCACAGTAGCGGCCCTAGAATAGAGCCTTGTGATACACCGCCTGTTACAATGTAGTTTTTAGGATCTTCTTCTGTGTCACATAGCAGTAATCTGTCGGAGAGCTACCTGGATATGATCCTCAGCAGGTAGAGTGGTGTCTTCCTTTGTTTCAGGGCTTCCATGATGTGCGGCCAATAGGCCGAGTTGAGGGCATTTTTTACGTCGAACGTCACTACCGCGCAGTATTCTTTGGAGCCATATAACCACTTGGTTCTTTCAATAGCCTAGCTTGCGACCTCTGTTAACTTTTTTATGGCATCTATTGTTGCTGCACACTGTATGTATACACTATGTTATGAGTCACGCCACGTCTGCTAATGCAGTGATGCATTCGCTATGCCAAATACAGCGCAATGGAACAAATTGCCAAACAAGATTTGCTGTCGGACACCAATATGGAGAGTTGGCGATTAGACGCTATTCTGATTATGACACACGTACTTATTTACGCAAACAAATAAGCCAAAACAATGAATATGCAAAAGTGTGTGTGAGTTCCACAGCAATTGAAAACATACATATGTATGTATGTTTGTGCATATTGGCTGATTCTTGCCGAATGAGTAATTAAATATTTTTAAGCAATTACTGAGCTTTAACGAGAAATTAATATATTTCTTCCAGTTAATGTGTGTTTGTATGCATATATGTATGTATGTACATACTTACATATGTATGTATAGTGACATTTTTTTGCAACCGAAGTCACACCAAATTTCATTTGTTGGCTTTGTGATCAATAAATTCCAAAGCTATAAAATATTTACGCTTTCTTATCATTCCCGACGATGTTATGAAACGTTTTTTCGTAGTATAATTGACCGCAACAAACAACATTTTTTTGCGGATAACAAGTGATAGAAAGATATGCATATAGTGGTATGTGGCGTGTCCCCCCCTTAGTTTAGTTATAATCACACCATTAAAAAAAATGTGATCATACCTACAAGATTACACATGTGTTCCCAATTATTTTTTACATTCATCGCTTTTTATACTCTTACAGCATGTTGCTGTGATGTCCATGGCCATTTCTTAGGACCCTCTTAACCGATATTGACCAAATACGATATATGATATTATCTTCATATTCCATATAACACAATTTTAAATTTCATTTGACTAATTCATTTTCCAGTATGAAAATGAAGCACCAATGAATACTTACATATATGGGGATAGTGTATTTAAAATATACTACATATGTGATCAAAAATTTGTCAAAATGGGACCATAAGCCTTAGTAAAATATACAAATGCCGCACGTATGTATATAATCTGGGTCAAACGAAAAACGCTCTTTCTTGTATTGTCTAAATGCGTTCAAAACATTGAAATGGAATAAAATATCCCTTACCTTTGACTTATTTCTTAACTCCATTCCGCATTCCAAGTACCAAGTAATACGCTTTATGAGCTACTCACCTATTTGGTCTCTTGTGAATTATACTTATTAAGACCAGGGAAGAAATATATATATATATGTATATATATATATATGCATGCCTATACATGCATTAAATTAAAAACCCATAAACATAAAATTAGCTGTCACATCCTTAGTTTTGTCCACACAGATGTGGGTGTGGAATAATCTAATTGCCTGGAAGGAATGGCTCCGCTATATTTTAAATATTTATTGTTACTAAGCAGAGAGCATAAAAAGACAATCTATATCAACATGCTAACAAACATTGTCGAAAACAAACAAATATGACCTTGAAGTCGCATTTAAATGTTGACTTTGCCAACGTATGTAAGTATGTACAACACATACGATGCTCAAATTCTCACTAGCTTAATTAAGATTCGAGCGGCCGGCCTCGGTCACTTAAATCTAATTTTCCACATTGCTACATACATTTAAACATTCATATGTACATATTTTTATACTTGTATATCAACAAACGGGCTTTTGTATGCGAAACCTCCTCAGCGCCACACAATAAGAAGTGACGTCGTACACCGAAAGCCAAATTTTATTAGGAGCTTGAAAACTTTGCATGAGTGAGTACGAGTATATAGCAATTTACTCAATTACATTTGATTAGAGGAGAAGCGCTTTCAAATCTTTGACTATTTTCAGAGCTACATACATACATAAGTATATAGTCAGCTACAGTGGAGTGATGTTACTCATGTACATTGTGATTTTAGGATTCGGAAACAAACTAATTACCAATGTATGGGATAATTGGAAGGTTATTTATACTCTCAGTTTTGAGATTTTAGAAATTGCGGTTTATAAATGCCATTAAACACACTTTCAGTTCGAATAATACGTTGCAATGAGAATGTCCTGATCCACAAAAAAAAGTTTACAGGAGACGTCTTACTTGCTTGCTCATGGTACGTATGGTTTGTAGGACAAAACGGTATTCTATTTATTAAAAAAAAGATTGGTATATTTCTGTTTTCATGAGCTTAAAGGAATATACTAATTATATGAATACATTGAACATAAATAATAGACCTTCTATAATATTTCACCGTAACCAAAGCAAATGATCAAAGCGCAAAGCAACTGTCATAACCTGAAATAAAAGCCGCGGCTCCAAAAAATTAAACGAAATTAAATTCTGACTGGCAACGCAGAATCCGGTGTTTATTAAAAAAAAATTTTATTTTACAGTGAAGAAAATACTAAATTTGCAATATATACCCTGATGAGAATATATTGAGTTTGTCTGAGCTTAATGTAGCCACGTCCATCTGCCTGTAAATACGCTAACTACTCTCTCTTTTTATTAAATATCCATTTGCAATTTTCTACATGTTCTTTTCCCCCCAAGAAGATACTCATTTGTTGGCATCGATATTGGACCTCTATATGATATAGCTGCCATACAAACAGATCGATTAAACTCAAGTCCCTCTATTGAAATTTTTTTTTTGACAAAGCGCATTCACGCAATTATTATCCGAAGCAGCGCTCTAACCTCTAAACGAATTCTTCAGATCGATCCAGTATAGCTTATAGCGGTTATTCAAACTGATGGATTAAAATCAAAATAAAGATTTTATTTAAACTTTTTTATTAATATTACTTGTTTACACGAGAACACCGATTAAATATACATAGCTTACCTGGAGTCTAGATTAGCCTATTTTATATTTATCAATTTACAGTCTTAACAAATTCTTAATCCGCATATAGCAAGATCGCGTTGAGTTAGAAAACTCAAAACAATTCCCACAACAGCCGGTTCTACGCACCGGAATTGACTCGGATTTCATCCGACCAAGGGCTGTTATTTCGGCGATCTAATCCCGTTTGGAAAAAAAAAAGAAAACTCAAAAGTGACATTTTTAAGTGAATCGAAATCCCGCTGTGAGCATAGACTGCGTACATTTTATAAATTTGGCTTTTGGTGAGATTGTGCTACAAATAAAGTCTTTGGCCTTGCCTTAAAGCACTTACCTTAACCTTAATTAGAATACTGCCAAAGTTGCATAATGATTTATCAAAATGATATGAAATTATTATTTCTAAAGTGAAGCTACTGCTAAGCCAATTTTGTTGACAATGGAAAAATGCGAATTGCGTGTTTTGACAAAATATTGTTTCCTGACGGATCAACATCGTTGATAAAAAGTAATAACTTGTTAAGTGTTACGGCAAATTGGTCCCAGCATATTGCGATGTCAATTGAATTTCGTTGAATTTTCTTCTCCCCTCAGGAATCAGATTAGAAAAGATCGCTTAAATTCGTGAACTCGGTCCGAGTGACTTTAAAATTAAATTAAGTGAATTAGTTTTCATCAATCGAAAAGTAAACGTTTTGCTTTGTGACAGTGGATGAAACATGAAACATGGATTCATCCATTACGTATATGAGTGCAAACAATTAACAGTTTTTCTCCGATGAAAGATTATCGACTTTTTCAAAGCGCTATTTGGAATTCACATGGAATTAAACGACTGCTTTTTACATGATAAAACAATCAATATGCAATAAGACTGTGATGTTGCTGGATCGATTGGATATTGATCTCAAAATTACATCAAATTGTTATTCCAAAAAAATTTCAGCCCGTGTAGTATCGTATGTAGTGGCGAAAAAGGCAAATATCTACTTAGTAATTGTAGTAGTAAAACAAATGTCTGATTTATTTACATAATATAATATACTCAAATTGAATTTTATACAAATATCATATTCAAGAATTTATGCCGCAATTTAATTATACTCGTACATCCAAAACAGGGTTGCGTATAATGTAATTAAAAAAATAATTGAATTAACATTTGTAATTTATATTTTAAACCCAAATATCTTAAATAAAAATAATTTAAAATTTTTAATAACAAATACAATAAACTAAAGAAAAATTGTGTCAAATACGGTATTAAAAACTATTTAATCCCAAACACATAATTAAGCATTAAACAAAGAAATTGTTTTAGAATTAACATTTATCGAGTTTCCGAGTTCTATCATTTTGAAGTAGAGCTCGCACAGAGCCATCATTTTGAATATACCTACACATTTAAACGGTTTATGTTCATCAATTATTTATTTTGATTCTCGAATTAAAAGTTTAAAATTCTATTTTTACTATTAAATTAGAAAATAAAAACTTAGAATTTTAATACCAAACATCTTGGACTAAAAAATAAATTTTAAATTCCGATGTTGAGACATTTTTGAATTAAAAAACTCGTAACCCCGAACCAAAATTACTTGAATTTCTTGTTCTCTAATAGATATTTTACTTTTCAGGAATATAATGTATATATTTTCGAAAAAATATAAATAGAAAGCTTGCTGTCCAAAGCACAGATTGAAAGTTGTAAGAGAAGCAACATAAAATAAATTTGCACTCCATCGTTGCAAAAGTATTCGGGTTTGTGAAAAAATAAAGGTACTTTAATCTTTTATGTTTTTTATTTTATTCTTATTTTTCATAATTTTTTATGCTTATAATAAAATATATATTTAGTTATTACTATTCATTCATTTCTTATGCACATAAGTCTAATATTATACAACTATGTTTTGTCATGCTAGCACATGATTATGTATTTATTATTATTATTAGTTGTTGTTTTCTTTTGTATGTAATCGCATATATTTTAACATACATTCCATGTACTGTATATACTATGTATTAATCAGACATTTTAATTTATAATAAAATGTCGGCATGAAGGTGAAATTCTTTTCTGATTTATAATCTAAGCACTCTTATCGTTATACATATATATTGTATGTATATAAAAGGGCAAAGGTGAGGGATAAGAGAACTCGGAACATAACTAACGCAGACACATGATCCTTTATTGTGCACGACTTAATGTGTAACCAACCCATATACTAATTATATCTCCCCTGTAAATTAGCTTAGTAACAGGAATTTGTTAATTATGTGTGCTCGTCTGGTTGAGGGCTTAAAATTACAATTGATATAGATAGTTAAGTTAAATTGAACAAATATATACACAAATAGAAACAATTAGTAATTTCTACTGTCATTGCGAAATGTGTGCACACAATAAAGAGCGAAACAATAAAGCTTAAATACTAAAAACGTAATAAACTTAAACGAATGAAACAAGTACCGTACTGTGTACCGTACAATTTGAACCCACATCCTCCCAGCCGCCATTCACATGAATGTTGAAATTTGTCCTTTGGGTTAGTGATAATATAAAATTAATCAACCATTAACCATTTCTACACTAACAACGCTTATCCACTTTGATTATCCTGGGGTATATTTATTTCGTACTTAATAACATGAGCTGCATTAGTGCCTTGCAAAACTTGCAGGTGCAGCGCTTGATGATTGCCTATCAACATAGCCGATTGTGGTTGTTGTTGTTTGCGCGAGCGGCTGTGCTGTTCGTGTGTTAAATCCTAAATGGAAAAAAGAAAAACTGTTTCTACTTTGAATTCAAATTAAACATATAATAGATATACATACATAAATAAATAACGATTAACATGGTCGTGCATCTAAACCTTTGCCAAATGAAAAACCCTACTTTCTCTGGTACTTACAACTTATAGTTATAGTAAAAAGTTTTCGTTAGGTAAATAGTCAAATCATTTTACAAAACAGCAGAACTTGATATAAAATCTCTATAGGTTATGTAAGAAGTTGTATTTAACATCTCTATTAATAATATTATTTGCAATTTGTGTAACATAGTTGCACCTTGAGTATACAAGATGTTTTACATTACTAATTCGTCCAGTACACCAGTAAATAATCATGATCGGGTAATAACATTAAGAGGGGCGATAACCTCTCAGGCATTATTTCGCCCTGTTTGTAGTGAAATAAAGTGGAGCAAATTATACGGAAAATCGCTTTAGATCGCTAATACATATGTTAATTATTTTTCCAGCTCACTTTCCGGCGCAGTAATTTACAAATATTTTGAGGGAACAATGTTGTTAAATCTTACAATATCAAAAGTTGCTCTCACTAATTACCTCAAAAAATACTATTTAAATTGTGTATAAAACACCAAGTTTTCTTTGCACAAGTTCTCGTTTGGTTAAGATTAATTACAATTTGTTTGAGGTTAACAAAAATTTCGCCTGCTTAGATAGTTTTTTCTAATCATGTCTAGTTATTGCATTCAACTTTTAAAATGTGCTCTATATAAATATGTATGTATATTATAAACTTTATTTACTTATTTCCTTACCATTATGTTAGTATTTTGCGTATGCAGTTTTATTTCGTGGTTGTTTGATATGAGGATTCTGGCTTGATGTTAAGCGTTGGTTATTTGTCTCAGCGTAACGTTACCGAGCTCGTGTAAAAATTATAATGGAAGCTTTGCAAAGCCGGCTTGCGTATTTTGCAGGTTTACTCTTTTGCGGACTACACAGCGTTGTGCAGCTTTTTTGTATTTATATTTTGTTTATCTTTTGCTTAGCTATGCAATCAACGCACCTGTTGTTGTTGCTGCTGCTGCTGTTGTTGTTGTTGTTGTTGTTGCTGTTGTTGTTGTTGTTGTTGTTGCTGCTGCTGCTGTTGAGCGACAGCAGCTGACGGTTTGGTTTCCAAATGCTGACGCTGATGTAGCATCAAGTGATTCTTCTGGAAGAATGCCTTGCCGCACTCGCATACATGTGTGCGCACGGTACAGCCACCGTTAGGGTGTCTTCGATTATGCTGCATAAGACCATGTTTAGCGGCAAATCCTTTACCGCAGCTGGCGCAAAAGTGTGACTTTGGTTTGGGCGGCGTTACCTGCTGTTGCTGTGGATGATGTTGTTGTGGCGCTGCATTCGTCAGTTGCTGTTGCGGCTGTTGGTGATGCATCACTCCAGGCACATTAGTAACAACACCCTGTGGATGCGTTGCTGCGGCAGCCTGTACCAATGTTGTTTGTGTCATGACTTGTCCGGTTGATGAAATGATCTGCACGGGCACTGTATTCTGAGCCACTATATTGGGGTTGGTAGCAACCACAGTGGCGCCTGGATTAAGGCCGGTGTTGAGGAAGTGGCCAGGCAGTGCCGCAGTTAAAGCGCACAAATCAGTCATAAGGCTTTTGTCACCTGTATGTAATCGCAAATGAAGCGCTAACGCTTCTCTACTATTAAAGGCACTTCCACATTCACTGCAAAAGCAGACCAGGAAAATTTCAGTTTAAATTATTGAATTTGTGCTAAATCATACATACCGACAGCCAAATTGAGGCCGAGCAGCATTATTATCACCGCCCACAGATAATAATGCCGGGTTCGCTGGATTACTGACTACAGTAATGGTTTGTGGATGTGACCCTTGCGTCTGTTGTTGCGTATGATGTTGCTGCGTAGAATGTATCTGTTCAGAAAAGTTAATTTATGTATAAAATTCGCTAACAAAAGATGCCCATTTTACTAAAACGTGTCTCATACTAATCACATGCTTCTGATTTTTTTTTAAGAACTAAAAGACAAAACGTATTGGACTAGTCGCAGTTATTAGTGATAAGGTTCTAAATTCCCGTTATTTTTCTGACGATTTTGCATCTTTTATGCGATTTGAACGACATAAAAAATCAGTATTATTTTAGTTTAACCAAGTGACTTTACATAAAAAGTTCTGACACTATTAAAATTCTACTTATTTAGAAGAAATTATTGGAAATTATGGTCGTGGCTGAAAACAAATATTTAATTCAAACAACAAATTTTACATCAATAAATCAACAGCGAGCTTTATTATAAAGAAATTCAGGGACAGTGGATCTGTGAAAACTCCCCATCGTAAAGGACGACCCAAAGCTAGAACACGACATTACGATTCAAAAATACGTAGAGAACTGAAAAAGTTTCAGATAAGTCGGCAACGAGCGTGGTTAAAGACTTAAATTTCAAAGTTAGCAGTGGTACTGCAGTGGTAGTGTAGAAGAGCGTGGGTTAACAAGTTATAGGACAGCTAAAAAGCCTTATCAAGAAAAAATCGACTGAGATGATTATGATTTGCTCGGAAGCACATCAACTGGTCAGTGAAACGATGGAAAACAATACTTTTCTTTGATGAATCAAAAAAAAATTTGAAATATTTAGGCGGAATGAGAAGAGTTCGCCGACCAAAAATAAGAGGTTAGATCCCCGATACTGCCAAGGTACGGTTAAGCATGATGGAGGTGGCGTTATTGTATGAGCATGTTTTCCGAGTTTGATGTTGGACCTCTTTATTGAATCAATTGAATTATGGATCGTTTCATATATATGGATATCCTTGAGAATGTGATGCTTCCCCATGCCAAGTGGAATTTGCCATTTTTATGATCATTTCAACACGACAACCAGCCAAAGCACACGTCGCAACTAGTGGCCAACTCAATCGCCTGATTTCTAATAAATAACCATTATTATATATATTATTATAAAGTATTAAATAACGATCATTATTCCAATATGTTTTGGCGCACTAAATATTGAATATGTTTACTTTTTTCGTATAAAATATCATGGAGTCAAAAAATTTATAAGGTGTTGTATGTTTTCATAAAATAAATAGTTATTCTTCAAATCTCAGTGATTTGTTTATATTTAAAATGACAATTTCGAGATAGGAAATGATAATGTAATTCGTAGGTATAAGTCCAATATGTTTTGTCCGACACTATATGTACCGTAGGTTCTCATTTTGTATGACTACTTAAGATTTTGACTAAACCAGCAATTAAGCTCACGACTCTGGAAAATATGTTCCACTTAACCTAATATTTTCACCACTAAAGTCACTTCTTATAGAAAATTATATGTTTTTATAACAAATTCTTCCCACAAGAGTATATTAGAACACGGAAATACTATCAATGCTTACCGCAGTGTTTGAGGAGTTTGGATTTACGCCCCCGTGCGTATTACGCACATGTTGATTTAATTCGGCTTTAGACATAAAGCCCTCACCACAACTAATGCAAGGATATGGCTGATCGCCGGTGTGAATCCTAAAAAATGGTGTATTGTTTAACATTACATTTACAAGAAGTGATAATGGCAATTACCTCATGTGAGAAACCAGCGTGCGCTTTTGCAAGAACTCTTTGCCACACAGGGTGCAAGAGTGTGGTACTTTACCGTGAATGCGGCCATGATTAACCAATTGAAATTTGCGAGGAAATGTAGCTCCGCAATCTGGACAAACAAATGGATTCAGCGATCCATGAAAACTGAAAGCACAAAGATAGTAAAAATAACATTTTCATTTAATTAAAAGTTATATAAATTTACCGTGAATGCATTATTAAGTGATTCTCCTGAGCAAAACTTTCGCCACATTCCTCACAAACGTATGGTCGTTCACCAGCATGAAATTTACTATGGGTCACTAAATGTCGCTTCAATGGGAACGTTCGCCCACATTCGGGGCACACAAATGGCCGATCACGACTATGAACACGTGAATGTGTCAACAGGTGGTGCTTCAAAGTAAAACTTTTCTTGCATTCTGTACACTGAAACGGCCGATCAGTTGAATGCAACAGCAGATGTGTATTGAGGCAGTGCTTATGAGCAAAGCTCTTACTACAATGTACACACACGTGCGGCCGTTCACCTACAATACATTTTTGGCCTATAAATTTTAATCAAACATATAATTTTATATTTTAGAAATTATACCTGTGTGGACTCGCGCGTGTGTTGTTAAATGATGTTTCAATAAAAACGATTTGCCGCATTCGTCGCAACTGTATGGTCGCTCCTTCTTAACTGTGGCATCATTCTATTGAGTACAAAAAAAAAATATATATGTCTACAATCTTGAAAATATTCAAGCGAAACTTTCTCTTACCTCGTTATAATTCATGTTATCTTGCAACTCTGTTTTTGGAGATAGCTCTAAAGTACCGGGCTCCAACTTCAAGTTGGGTGTATCCCCTTGTGAATCATCCGCCTCTTCTAAACCTTGAATCACTTTTTGAACTTGTACCGATATACCCGGCAGAATGTCACCTGAGAGTATGTGCATTACAGACGGAAGAGAAATCAAAGAAAATATGCAAAATTGGGAATTAATATAACGAAATAAATTTCATTCGGAAGTTTCCCAAACACAAAATTAATGTCATGATTTTAAATGTGTTAGTCTTAGTATTGTGTTTGATGGCTCAGTAGTAACCCAATTGCAAAAATCGATCCGGTTGTCCGTTGTGGCAACAAATTGTCCAGTTCTATACTGATCGAATATATTTTAGTGAAGGCCAGACTTTTTGAATAGAATGTAAAATTACATTTAAAAATAATGTTAATTTAAGAAAAATTTATAAAAATGAGTATAAATTTATATAAGTAAATAACTAGATTCTTAGGTAATTTACTTAGAACAATTACCGTTATGGAATGGAATACTCAAAATAGGAAATTTGTTGTTTTCCATTTGACCTAAGTGAATCTGGTTTGTCCAGAGAAGAACATATTTTCATGTTACCATTGCAAAAGTTGAGTTATTGGAACAACTCCTTATCACTAATTTTCCTAAGTAAACGCAGTATACTGAAGGCAATGCGCACATCGATTCACCGAATGAGAAAATAAATACTTAATGCATGGCATACAGTTATTTTAAGTGTTACATTTGAGATAACTCATAAATTTTATGTCAAAGAGCGCAATTTATGTGACTAAAATAGTTATTTGATTGACTTCTATTAAAAAATATGTACACAAAAAATAGTTATGATATACGCGTAATTAAAAAAATAAATGATAATGATAATTTAAGCACACAAAAACCTTATGCACCAACACCAAGCCACATTAACACCAACATATGTATAATTTAATTCTCCTAATGGATAAAAAATTAGAAATATCAAAAACACTATTAAAACCATTGTATTATTATTTTGAATGTTATAATATGATGACAACTTCGTAAAACTATGGTTTAAACTAAATTTAAATATTTTCGAAATGTAACTGGGACGAAAATGTTACATTTTGAAAAAAAAAACACACACAATGCAGAAAAAATTTTGAATATGGCGTGCATTTCTTCAATTCATTTTCATCGCATATTACGAAAAGAAGTGCCAAAATAAATAATATAAAATAAGAAAAACTGATTTCACGCACTTTCTAATATATTATTTGACAAGTTAATTTGTACTCGAAACCCTAACGATCAGTACAAAATATGTTAGCATTTCTGTTGCCTTTGTTTTCAAAACCCTATGCATTAGTAGAAAGAGAAGTAGATCGTCACACGATGTTTAAAGGCACGGACGAGGGAGCTTAGAATTTCTTTGAAATTTTTACAGTCTTACTTGTCGTCCCATGTCCGTCTGCAGTAGTGATCGTGTGAGTCTGTTGAGATGCGGCAAGCGCTCGTTTCATTAAAATCTCGTTGCATTCCTCTGCAGTGAGATGAATCGGCCCGATGGGACTAAAATGCGTTTTAGCGCCAGCTGTTGTCGTTAGAATGGTCTGTGACTTCGTGTCGACGATACCATTAGTCAGAGAGTGTGACTGATCTGATTGATCTACAAGTAGGTCTAAATCAAAAGCAAATAGTTTGGTTTGTTTTGAAACACTATTAAATATACTCGATTGGTGTGCATGGACTTGGATGCTTACAATTTTTGTCGCAGTTAATACTGAGCACTTGTTGGTCTTGTTTCTTCACCACCGATGGTGTAGTAGTACCTGCAGTTATGACCCTGAAATAGAAAAAAATACAAATTTTTAAGTTTTTTCTTTAAATTTTTGAACATAAATTTTTCGATTCGAATTCGGTAAAAAGAAAAGGTAATGCAATGATTTGCTTTATTACTAATCTAGGATAAATTTTGTTGGCAAAACATTGTTTTAACTTTAAGGTGTCATAAAAGGTTTTGAAGTTTTAAACATTACATTTTCAAGAGTTTAGTAATTACATAACTAAATTATTTAAAGAGTATATGGGGAATGCCTTCTCTAATACTTTTATAAATAATGAACTTACCGTTGTGGTCCTGGTGCAAATGGTTCATTTACAACAAACATACGTCGTACAACACCTCCTTTTTGAGCCGTTAATCCACCTTTAACGTCCTTCTGCACGGTTAAAGAGCCATCTGTAGATAGCAAATATGGCATCTGCAAAATCATACTTTTATTTAGTGCAATGCTAAATATAAAATTCAAATAATAAAATCAGATAAGATATATTATTTAAAATCCACCTAAATGTATTGTTGGGATAATAAGAATACATATATGTATATGTATGTATTAGAAAGGAAAATGTTTTTGATTTTTTTTTTTTATTAATTTCATGCAGCGTATCTAAAAAGTAATCATTTTTACATCCCAGCAAATATAAAACAAAATTTTCCAACGTCCAATTCTTCTAATTATACATATGAAGAAATTTAGACAATAAACAATTAAAGATTTAGTGATCAGCATGGTCTGGCCGCATCGAAACAGTTCGTTTCCTGAGCCTGTCGTTAGATGACAATCAACCTGACCCTTACCACCCAAGCGGGGATTAGATAATAGATCCAACTGCAACAACAATAATCAATGGTAAATTTCGTGAATATACCATAATTTAAATTTCGCGCGAAAATACATTCGGCGAAACATTTTATTCTAGGTATGACTGTCAGTGACATCTGTGTCAAATGTCATATCAGTATCATCAAAAGTGTTTGTTTTTCTGAAGTTCAAAAAATGCAATCGGCGATTTTTATAAGTGGAAGTGAAGTGGGGATCAAATTTTTGCCGTAACGTTCAGAATATTGGAAAAGATCTACGGTGATAATTGTTCGATCATGTGTTTTTGATTGGTACAAATTATTAAAACATGGTAGAGAACGGGTTGACGGCGAAACAAGTCCAGGACGGCCATGAACATCAACTGATTATCAAGACTATAAAAGAAAGAAATTGGTGTTTGAGAATCGACATATAAAAGTCAGAGACCTTACTGGCGTTGTTAGAAATAGCAAGGTTCATTGCAAAGCTTAAAAAAAGATAATCTGTGGTTATAAAAAGCAAAAGCACGTTTAATTCCAAAATCATAAAATTTTTTTCGACAAACAGTTTGGACAGGCCGGATTTATGAACTTGCACTACGATAATGCACCGTTGCATACTACATTGATTCTTCGCGAGTTTTTCACCAAACATCGTGCCACAACCACTGCATTTGTCGTTTCAGCTCTGTGTGACTTCTGGCTATTCAGAAAATCAAACGACCGCTCCTGGGAAACCGATTTGAGTCAATTGAAAACAATTAACGTGAATGGCTACTCGAAAATTTACTTCAAGAACTGTTTCGAAAAAAAAAAAATGTTGGCACAAGTGTTATTTTGGGAGGGACGTCAAAGAATAAATTAATGTGCATGACTTTGTTTGCTCAGTTTGCATGGCAGCTTTTATCTATGGCGGTTCTGATAAATGAGCTGCTTCTGGAAGAGGATGTGTGCAGAATTTCAGATCGATATGTCAAAACTGGAGGACCATTTTCTCGTATAAACATAAAGAAAGGCAACCGTAAATAAGGCTCCACTTTGTGCGGTTAGATTTTTATTTGTTTTTTATGCCCTGAATAAGTAATAAGTTGGCCACGAGGGAAGTTTGTAACACCTAGAGGGAAGTATCGGAGAGCCTATAAAAATATACACAAATGATAAGAATGATAAGATCAATTGATTTAGCCATGTCACATTGGTTTATGAAAATTTCCACACGTATTTTTCTCCTCAAAAATCTACTCATTTATCGGAAACTTTTTCATATTGCGTACAACTACCATACAACTCGACCAAATAAAATCAATTTCTTGTATAGAAAGTTTTTTAAGGGTCCATTTTAGCCTCGGGACAAACGAAGTTAGCATTTTTTCAGTAATACTTGTCCTCTTCATATATTCTTGGGTATTATAATTCTGAAAAAACATACCACATACTGAAACATATTCTGGCGCCAAGAGTGGTCGACCTTACACACCCCCTCAAAAAAAAGCAACAGCTTACAAACCAAACATACCAATTAGAATAACTTACAACAGAAAAATGTAAACAAACAAACACATATTCCCTTTTACACACACAATCCCAAACTAGAGAGCGCGCATCTTACCCACAATTGGACTTATGTCAGTATATTTTTGCGCCAAAAACTCGACAACACAAAACACACAACACATCCAACCATGCGTTTCATTGTGTGTATTCAGCAACATCATACATGCAGCAGTATTTGTACTTGTTACCGATATGTGTGGTGTTGCCTTTTCACTGCCACATACGAATTTCGCTGCTAAACGGCAGACATTGACTGAAATATAGGGTGATTTTTTAAGAGCTTGATAACTTTTTAAAAAAAAAAAACGCATAAAATTTGCAAAATCTCATCGGTTCTTTATTTGAAACGTTAGATTGGTTCATGACATTTACTTTTTGAAGATAATTTCATTTAAATGTTGACCGCGGCTGCGTCTTAGGTGGTCCATTCGGAAAGTCCAATTTTGGGCAACTTTTTCGAGCATTTCGGCCGGAATAGCCCGAAATTCTTCGGAAATGTTGTCTTCCAAAGCTGGAATAGTTGCTGGCTTATTTCTGTAGACTTTAGACTTGACGTAGCCCCACAAAAAATAGTCTAAAGGCGTTAAATCGCATGATCTTGGTGGCCAACTTACGGGTCCATTTCTTGAGATGAATTGTTGTCCGAAGTTTTCCCTCAAAATGGCCATAGAATCGCGAGCTGTGTGGCATGTAGCGCCATCTTGTTGAAACCACATGTCAACCAAGTTCAGTTCTTCCATTTTTGGCAACAAAAAGTTTGTTAGCATCGAACGATAGCGATCGCCATTCACCGTAACGTTGCGTCCAACAGCATCTTTGAAAAAATACGGTCCAATGATTCCACCAGCGTACAAACCACACCAAACAGTGCATTTTTCGGGATGCATGGGCAGTTCTTGAACGGCTTCTGGTTGCTCTTCACCCCAAATGCGGCAATTTTGCTTATTTACGTAGCCATTCAACCAGAAATGAGCCTCATCGCTCATCGGACACGGACGCGAAACACATTTCGAACCGAACACTGATTTTGGTAATAAAATTCAATGATTTGCAAGCGTTGCTCGTTAGTAAGTCTATTCATGATGAAATGTCAAAGCATACTGAGCATCTTTCTCTTTGACACCATGTCTGACATCCCACGTGATCTGTCAAATACTACTGCATGAAAATCCTAACCTCAAAAAAATCACCCTTTACTACACAAGTGTATTGCGATACGTAATCATTTATCATTTCAGAATAAAAGCGAGTTACTCCGAAGAAATACAACCCTGCGCTCAAATCTTCGCCTTCGTTACTATTTGCCAATAGCGAGGCGAATTTATGTAGTCGCCATTTTAAAATTAGTCTACGATTCAATATATTATTATATATATGTATGTACGCTTTAGTAGCCACATATTCAGTTTTCATTTAATTAAGCCTTTATCAATTGAAACACTTGTTTTGAATACAAAACAAATGTCAATGTTCATGGTGTCCACTACTCATGCATGTGACAAAGTGTGACCGAAGCCGATAACGACTATGGTGGCGTTACATAAAACCTCGTATACGTATAGTCGCACACATCCATCTGCACGTATGAACACAAGGTATATACATGTAAACCATAGTACTTGCATACAAAATATATGTATGGATATACATATGTATATGCATTTCTTTCAAAAAGTACACGCACTATGTGCACAAGTATGCAAGAATATGAGAAATTGATATGAAGGGGAGTTAAGGTGTGCTTGTACACAGACACCAATTGAGACAGTGGGGCTCTAAAAACAATACATTGGTGGTAGCGAAACAAAAACGCGTCTACACGCTAACTATCTGAAAGGAAAAACATAATCAGACATTGCATTTTTGTTTTGATCACTTACGGATTCACTGCTGACTGTGTAATTTATATTTGCCGGAATCTCCAGTACAGACTCCGTACGGGTATTATCTGCGAATCCCCAAGTATAGCCGAAGCCCTGTTGTGGGTTACTGTGTGCTGCACACATTTTTGGAGTGTCTTCTCGATTTACCCGCCTTTTTCACTTTATCATAGGCAAATTTAACTCTAGTGATTTTTGACGTTTTCAACGATGTTTAAAAAATTATGACAAAATATACGTATATATGATCCGTATGTTCCCACGCTGGCGATTAGAATAAATGTAAAACGCGTCCCAACTCGGACTGTACCACTTGCCACTTGTCACAAAATGCAGCAAGCAGTGCAAGTTATAACATTCAACAACACGTTGTTCACTTTTTCTTAAGATAACCAAGAACTGGTCCAGCAGTAAAAATTATAAATTTGTGAAAAAAGAAAGTTATTCCGCTTCCTTGCATGCATACGCCATTTTAAGCGAATTATCACTAATTAAAAGAGAAAAGGCACATCTGCTCCTATTTATTTCTTTGTTTTTCTATCGATAAACCACTTCACATTTATTATTTTTCCCACAATTATTAAATTTTATTCAGCACAAATACCGCGTAAACTAAGTTAAACACACACTGAAATTCCACCAAAAATCACTGACGCCATTTTGAAATTCCTATTTGGATTCAGAGCTCATCGTTATCGTTTTTCGTCTCGCTTCGTGTTGACGAGGTCAATTCAGCACAAACGCGAAAGATTCAGCAATAATTATTATTTCCATACATGTTGAAAAGTCTATTCAAATTATACACCAAATATTAAATATTTAAATTATACTAATGCTTATTGTTAATATTTCTTTAATTACGATTTATGACGAGCACAATTGGTGAATCCATGGTGAAGGAAAATCAGTTTAGGTATGAAAACTTTCACGGATAGGTGGTGCGCGATGCAGTCACATTCAGCACTATACAGGGTTGCATAGTGTATAAAGATCTGTTCATTTACAATTGGATGGAAGTGCTCTCAAATATGTTGCGGGGAAAAGAAGTCGTCAAATTTTACTATGTTAATGTTCAATTACCTTCGTAAAAGAATTATATGTGCAATACATCAACTTGAATTTAAAGTATCAAAAACACAAAATATATTCTGATGGCTTATAGTTTTATTTATGGCTTTTAAAGATGTAGTAAACAAAAACAAAAACAAAATTCAAATTATATATTAATATTTTTAATTAAAAAAAATTATATTACTTTAATTCCATAGAAAATAATTATATGTGCAAAATAGAAGACTTCTTAAAATTCATATCCAATGTTATTTTAACACGTAAATAATAAAAATAATTTTAAGTAATTGATGTTTTAAATATTTTTAGTATCTAATAGTATTACCCTTTTGCTGTTTTACCATTCACAGTCTTCGTGGCATGAACACTATTAAATTTTACTTAGTAGATAGCTCAATTTTCTCCCACTCTGATACAATGCAACTTTTTAACTGCTTAATAGTATCATACTGCTTGGCATGTGCATATACTTTAGCAGTAAGTAAACCCTAAAGGTTCTCTATGGGGTTAAGATCAGGACTCAAAGCTGGCCAATCCTATAATTGGATATTCCGGGATTGAAAAAATGATTTTGTAGCGCGAGACACATGAATGGGGACGTTGTCTTGCCGAAATATCCAATTTTCGTCATGAAAATTCTCAGCAAAAGGAATGAGCTCGCAATTCAGTAGATCAATGCATACTTCGGAATTCACTTTAGTCGGTAAAAAAACACATATGAGATTTACCTTTACGGCTAAAGGCAGCCCATACCATTAAACAAAACAAACTTTACGAACTTTGCAAACTTGTTTCTTCAGATTCCAAAGTACAAATAGATGAATTTGCACATATAATTATTTTCTATGAAAAAAACCAATTTCAATGACATTTTCAATTAACGGTAATACGAGTACAAATGAAACGAATGAAATAATGTTAAACCTTATATACAAACAAAATATGTGAACGACGAATACTGCATACTGGAAAAAAATTTACCGTTATCAATTCACGAGATACATTGAAACAAAAATTAGCAGATATAATTATTTTACGAAGGTTTAGCCCCCATAACCATAACCATACAAACAGCTGGTCGAACCAACTTTTCGGGCAACGATTTTTCCAAGTGCTGTCCCTACCACAACGCCTTGACCATACTATAACATTATCTATCATTTGAATTTTGGTTATGAGTATGGCAGCTCTAATTAAACCTTTAGATCTTGATTTTTACATGGCTACGAGCATATAATATTCGGCACGATTACGATTTTTCCGGCGCCGCGATTTGATGGTACTAATGAATAGAGGAGGTCCTCAGGATTAAAAAATGTATACACATATACCGTCCTCAGACTCATAGTTTCCGCACTCGCGACTTGGCTCCCACGTCATTGTTGACAGTCATAACTTTGAAGTTGTAGATAATTTCGTCTATTTAGGAACCAGCATTAAATTATTAATATAAAATAAATGATTAGAAACGATTTAGTGTAGTGTTAGTGAATATAAAAGTATAAAATATAAGTGTAAAATGCATTATAAATCGGAGGAACACGCATTTTAAATAGTTGATTTTTTGAACTTTAAATGCAAATATCTCAAAAACTATAAGTCAGCGGCAACTATATGTGTATATATACTTGATTCAGAGGACCTCCTCTATCCGTACATACCCATTTTAATCCCGAAATCCGGGGATGCTATTCTAAATCGCAGCCAATATGTTTATTATCGATAAGAGAAACTCTACTAAATAGATGATTAAGGGAGAAGAATATTAAACAACTCCCTATATACTATACAAGGAGACCCCACAATCTGCGCCAACTACCGTGGGATAAGCCTCCTCAACATCGCATATAAGGTTCTGTCGAGCGTATTGTGTGAAAGATTAAAGCCAACCGTCAACAAACTGATTGGACCTTATCAGTGTGGCTTTAGACCTGGTAAATCAACAACCGACCAGATATTCACCATACGCCAAATCTTGGAAAAGACCCGTGGAAGAAGAATCGACACACACCACCTCTTCGTCGATTTCAAAGCTGCTTTCGACAGCACGAAAAGGAGCTGCCTTTATGCCGCGATGTCTGAATTTAGTATCCCCTCAAAACTAATACGGCTGTGTAAACTGACGTTGAGCAGCACCAAAAGCTCCGTCAGGATCGGGAAGGACCTCTCCGAGCTGTTCGATACCAAACGAGGTTTCAGACAAGGCGACTCCCTATCGTGCGACTTTTTCAATCTGCTGCTGGAGCAAATTATTCGAGCTCCAGAACTTAATCGAGCAGGTACAATCTTTTATAAGAGTGTACAGCTGCTGGCGTATGCCGATGATATTGATATCATCGGCCTCAACACCCGCACCGTTAGTTCTACTTTCTCCAGACTGAACAAGGAAGCAACTCAAGTGGGTCTGGCAGTGAACGAGGGCAAGGCGAAATATCTCCTGTCATCAAACAAACAGTCGTCGCACTTGCGACTTGGCTCCCACGTCACTGTTGACAGTCATAACTTTGAAGTTGTAGATAATTTCGTCTATTTAGGAACCAGCATTAACACCACCAACAATGTCAGCCTGGAAATCCAACGCAGGATTACTCTTGCCAACAGGTGCTACTTCGAACTGAGTATTGAAAAGTAAAGTCCTCTCTCGACAAACAAAAGCCAAACTTTATAAGTCGCTCATAATTCCCGTCCTGCTATATGGTGCAGAGGCTTGGACGATGACAACAAACGATGAGTCGACGTTGAGAGTTTTCGAGAGAAAAGTTCTGCGAAAGATTTATGGTCCTTTGCGCATTGGCCACGGCGAATATCGCATTCGATGGAACGATGAGCTGTACGAGATATACGACGACATTGACATAGTTCAGCGAATTAAAAGACAGCGGCTACGCTGGCTAGGTCATGTTGTCCGGATGGATGAAAACACTCCAGCTCTGAAAGTATTCGACGCAGTACCCGCCGCGGGAAGCAGAGGAAGAGGAAGACCTCCACTCCGTTGGAAGGACCAAGTGGAGAGGGACCTGGCTTCGCTTAGAATATCCAATTGGCGCCACGTAGCGAAGAGAGGAAACGACTGGCGCGCTGTTGTTGACTCGGCTATAATCGCATAAGCGGTGTCTACGCCAGTAAAGAAGAAGAAGATATACTATACATATGTATGTATATAAATACATATGTATGTACATTGTAAGTAGGAAAGCAGGAGGATGCAGAGCATTTTTAGATCTATAATCTAGATTTCAGAATTTCCCAACATATTCCTCCAAACATAGTACATACTTCAGTACATATTGTTGATATCATCATTACATTAAAATATTTGCTTTATTACAGATGAAATATTTAAGTAACATTTATTTAGCAAAAAGAATTTATTAAAATATGTTTGTACTTAAATTAAAATAAAACGGGATCTTGAATTGTAAATTTTATTAAAGGAAAATGTGAGCACGGAGGGGCATGCGGTTATAAAAGTGTCAAAATTAGTTACTTGATTTCAAATTGTAACATCTATGTAATTTTTGTAAGAATAATAAGAAAAATACCGAAATACTGGAGTTATTTTCGTTTACTACATAAGAATATGTTTTAAGTTACGTTTTCCTAATAAGTGAAAAATTAGTCGTATAATATAAAAATCAGTTTAAATTTTGCGATTGGCAGGCACCTTTGCAGGGGTTTAATCGTAACGTCATTCAATCCCTCTTAATCGGAGTGAATGGTTCTATAAAACACTTCTCAGATGGATTGCCATGGGCCACATGCGTACGACAAGCATGAGCTGCCACCTTTCAATCTAGGGTGCCCATGTAAACTCGGCTGTATTTTAACGGAGTCTTCCTAATACTCGGCTTAGGAAGTAACGGTAACCTTACCGCGACGGAACTCTGTGTTTTCCTTGACATAGACCAGAACCGGAAGCTCACCATGTTAAGCCAAGGACCTTCGGAATCAGAACGAGCACACCTAAAAATACGCACAGAAGGCGTCTACTGCGGAGAGTATGATTACGGACCCCACAACAGAGGGCGGCCCTAAACGAGACGGGACCGAAGGAGCGTATAAGAGGAAAAGGAAACAGGGTGGCAGAATGCCCCTCCACCCAAAGGCTGGATGTTCAGGTGGCCCCATGAGCGGTATCACTCTGAAATAGTACCTTAGGCACCTTCAGTCCCCAAAGGAGGCAGTGAAGCTCTCTTCAAGCAGAAGCAAGAGCAGCGACCTATCTCCTGCTGGTAAGAGACGTGCAGAAGCAACAGTCGAGTCCGTCACTGGACGCGGGAATCAGATGCGTCGCCTTGTCAGGAAGGCTAGATTGCGAAAGGGATGAACCACTGAGTACTTTAGGTAAAACCGTAAAACGAAAAAGCGACCAATTAAGGCCTCAGGAACCATCGAGATCGCAGAGACATGACGAGAATCAGCTACAAGCGATTGGAAGACAACGCTTCTCCCCAAATCTACTCGGAAACAAATTTACAGAGGGTGCGGGTACATCGGCTCATTCCATGGTGTTTATTTCAGATCAGGAATGCAGTTAGTCGACTGCAAGGACGATAAGACGGCCACCTGGCTAGCGGAAATTTCTCCGAAGTTAGGGAGATGAAGAGACCCGTTTCCTTTGAGCGAAGAGGGTGAAGAAAAACTTCCCCTGCGCAACATGACGGTGTTTCTTCCTAGGATCCCATCTAAATCCTACGAGTTTCGAGTTTGCGCTTGATCTCATCATAAACTAAAACGAAGGCGTTAATACCTCATCCTGGAGGATACCGGCAAGGATCAAGCAGGCCGCTACTCATACTGTATAATAAGTTGCGACTGCTGCCGCCGCAGAAGGAGCACATAGAAAGCCGAGCGTGAAAGGGAGCTACCCTGGACGGAGTGAATGTGCATGGTCCTGTGACCGTCAACGCCAATGCGTACCATATGGAATGAGGCAGCACGGACTGCATCGCGAAGGGTGAGTCTCGTCTTGCATTTATAATAAGTCAAAATTAAGTATTGAGAATGTGAATTCGTTACCAGTGCTAGAAAGGAGGTCCATGAAATTTTTGCAACGAGCTACTGTCCGGTCTGATATCATAATGAAGAGACAGGTGCCCTCTATATCAGTCAGGGACCTTCCTCCGACTCGCAGCCCTAGAAATACGAAATGGGATGTTTCGAGAAATACTCTAGAGCTTAACATAGGTAGAGTGAAGTAGAGAGGGAGCGACGCTACGCCATAATAGTTGTGTACCATTGCGGTTGCTCACTAAAGTGGACCACCAGTCGCACTTAAGCCAGACCACTTGGATTGGAATTTATTCACTGCAGACTCAATCAAGTGGGCAATAGCTTTTTCTTCAACTATAAGTCACCAGAGGTAAATGGCATAAGGACGGCAGGCTATGTTGCCCTCGTTGGTTTGATGAGATATAGCTTAGTGATGGGGTATATCCCAGTACCGTGGAGAATAGCAAGAGTAACCTGCATTCCTAAGGTACGAAGGAAATACTACTCACTGTCTAAATCCTTCAGGACTATTAGTCTTACTTCAACTACATAAGAACAAGAAGGTCCACTAACACTGCTTTGTACCAACTAACTGCTGAAATCAGAACTCACTGGAAAATAGGAGGTGGTGATATATTACTCTCCACCTTACGGTGGAATAGGCATGTAAAAATAACACAGCTAAAACGCAGCACTTGAAGTCATGCTGGAACTCACACCGAGGAGAAGAGAGCCAGTAGAGAGAAATACTGGCCTTGCCAAGCTTGTATTTGGAGGTTATGAGTGATGGAGGAGAGGACACAATGGACCGTTGGTAGCGGTATAAACCTCATGTTATTTCTTTTTCTATTTCTAACAACCATTTTTCTAACGAATAAAATAATAAAGAGTGTCTTTTTAAGATATGTGATTTTCAGTGAGACGTTTGTTTTTAAGTGCGTGTTTCTTTGATTTATAATGGCTTTTATACCTATATTTTTGACTTTTATAACCACTAATAGATGAAAATTAACTTGAATTCAATATTTAACTTCCGCTGAAATCCATTTATTTATACAATAAAACAATGGTTGTAAGCAAACAAAAAATATGTGTTACCATATTTTGCAAACGAATAAAAATATATAAAAGAAATATAATATCGTCAATACAAAATTCATTATCGTGTGAAGAGTAAGACAAAATCGTTCAGAATTTCCTCTCTCTTGATAAATCCTGGTATTGAATCGTCCTAGGTTAGTTTTTACCAGATTGGCCGGAGGTAGCTAATGCAGGAAGGAATTCTACGCGAAAATGTGTCATGATGTCTTATTTTTTTCCTGTCATTATTTTCTTTATTTCCTTTGGTTCCTTTGTAAAATATGTTGATAAGATAACACTTATCATTTGTCAGCATGCAAAATTTTTGCAAATTTTTGCTATTTTGTGAACAAAAGTTAAATATTTGATAAAAGTTACAGGCAACTATGTTTTTATATTTTCTTCTTCTTTCTCCATCCACTTAAAACTTGTAAATCGGGGAATATTCTAAAATCTACCCTCGTAAAGGTTTAATTATTTTTTAATATGTAATGTGTGAATGTGGAGGATGGATTCATGTGTAGAAGTTCACGCAAGTGAGGAAAGTTCTCTGATCGCCATTCACTTGGGAGTGGCCAGAAACAATTCTTTTACATATGACTCAAGCAGCTCACGACTTCCGGTCTTTGACCAAGTATCCTCTGGGTAGCCTAAGAACATCCGTTTGAAGGCGAACTAACGTGAGAAGGCGAAACATCCCCTCTGCAGGGTTGTGCGCTGGGTCTGGGAACCGCCACGTAAAAAAACACCCCCAATGAAAGGTAGCAATCAGTCTCGGTTGAGGCTGTTGTTAACTCGGCTATAATCGCCAATTAAGAAGAGGAAGAAGAATGTGAATTTAAAAATGTTTGTTCTAAACGACGGTTTTGGTTAATTGTTTTTTTAAAAAATATGGGTTTAGTTTGCCACGAACTATGTAACACACAGAAGAGAACTCTGGGAGCCTTATATGTATATGTATATATATACTCGTAATATGATCATGGTCCTCTATTCGTCTATCTTTATCAATCTGAAATTTTAAACACCACCTTTTTTCCCCTAAGAAGCTGCTAATTTGAACGATTGGAACAGGTGTTTGTATAGAAAACTTTTTCATCTGACGAGGTATGTATCTTCACGAAATTTGGCTTGGATTAAAGATCAAGGAGACGGTGCAATCTTCGAAATTCATATCGCATTACTATAGGTTCTAGATGCCATATAAATTGACCGATCACAATAAAGTTGTCTTGTAAAAAATCTTTTGTATTTTTGAAGAGTAATATAGTTTCGGTTTGCCATGGTCGTCATCAAAAGGGGGTCTGTCCACCGAGGCTGTATTTGACAGTTCATTGGGGGCGGTTATTACGTGGCGGGTCCCAAATCCAACGCACAACCCTGTGAAGGGAATGTTTCGCCTTCTCACTTTAGGTCGCCTTTAAACGGATGTTCTTAGGCTACCCAGAGGATATTTGGTCAAAGACCGGAAGCCTTGAGCTATTTGAGCCACATGTAAAAGAAAGTGAATGGCAATCAGAGAACTTTCCTCACTTGCGTGAACTTCTACATATGACTCGAGCTGCAGATTTAAACAGAGAAGGTACCATACGAAATATTTCCTGTCATAAAACAAACAGTCGTCGCACTCGCGATAATTCACCCATGTCACTGTTGACAGTCATAACTTCTAAGTCGTAGATAGTTTCGTCTAACTTGGAATCAGCATCAACTCCAACAACAGCGTCGGTCTCGAAATCCAAGGCAGAATATCTCTTGCCAACAGGTGCTACTTCGGACTAAGTAGGCAATTGAGAAGTAAAGTCCTCTCTTGACGAACAAAAACAAAACTCTATTCTCACTCATTATTCCCGTCCTGCTATATGATGCAGAGGCGTGGACGATGACAACATCTGATGAGTCGACGTTGCGGGTCTTCGAGAGAAAAGTTCTGCAAAAGATTTATGGTTCTCTTCGCATTCGGTGGAACGATGAGCTGTATGAGATATACGATGACATTGACATAGTTCAGCGAATTAAGAACAGCGGCTATGCCGGGGGAAGCAGAGGAAGAGGAAAACCTTCACTCCGTTGGAAAGACCAGGCAGTAAAGGACCTGGCTTCGCTTGGAATCTCCAATTGGCGCCACCTTGCGAAAAGAAGAAACGACTGGGGCGCTGTTGTTAACTCGGCTATAACCGCGTAAACGGTTTCTACGCCAGTAAAGACGAGAGAAGAATATAGTTTCGGTGCAAGCGAAATTAAAATTTCTTCTTGTTTTATTACCGCTAATCTTGGACACAGTCTCCAAATCCATAAACTAAAGAGTATTGGCGGTCTGTTGGTGTACTATTATTAATACTGCAAGAATCTGCGATTAGGATTAAGACAACGACTTTTACAGTGATTACCGAAGTCCCATCAGAACGCCGGTAGGACCTTGCGAGTAAGTTTAAGTCCAAAATGAGGTCATCCGCTCTTTGCTCCCTACCAATAAATGAACATATGCAGGTGCATATGTAAGTATATTGTATATATGTATGTATATGTATGTACATACATCTGTGTGTGTTTACCATATGTTAAAATACGTAAAACAGTAGGCGAGCTTAGTTGTTTTATTTTTCCAAGCCTTGGTTTCTATGCTTAATGATGCTAAAGTTTATACGTACATATACATACATATATCTACACAGCAAACGTATGTATATATGTATAGTACGCTTATACACTCGTATTTGTATCTAGGTAACTTTGTATGAATTAATGCATGTGCATGCAAGTCTAAACAAAGAGCGCAAGTGAATGTTTGCCGCCACTCGTTGACGGTGCCCCCCTTCGCCAACTTCAGACTCTTGTGGGTCGGCCGAGAGCGCAGTCCGAACTTCCAGTGGCTTGTTGGTTTCTTAAGCCAATGTTATTGCCGCTGCCGTGTTAGCCGTTGTCGAACGCTTGTGTTGTTGCTGTAGACAGTGCAATTTAGTTTCCCAATACTAACTCCAGCAGAGCGTTAAGAAACTTTGCATACATACAAATGTGCGTTTAGAGGTACGTATATATACAATTGTATATATAGTATATTTGTTTCTATGTAGATGAAAATGTTTAGTTGCGTTGTTATACGCCGTTTGAGTCTCTTGGAATTGGCTTGAATCACTTCGGCATTTTTATGGCCTAAATCCATGTAGGCCTTGAGGAGTTGTAGTGTTCGCAGTTCAGTTCATCGCTCGATATAAAGCGCACGCGCAGCGGTACGGAAAGGTAGTCAGCATTCACAACAGTGTGCGGTGGGAGCCGTGGGTGCGGTGGCACGCAAGGGGCAGTGGCGGCGGCGCACTATACCGATTTCCCGACTTTGTGAGATGCTTAAACGGAGGTAGCAACGTTGTTGCTGATGGTTTGCGGCTCGGTGGGGTGGGTACCTTGATGTGTCGGCGTCGACGTCGCCGTCCACAGTGTCGCATGCAAGCAGAGCAATCCAGTAGTGTTCGTCGCTACAACAGCCATGGAGCCGCTAGCTGCTACCAGTGTGTTTTCGGATGCGGACGTTTTTACACGTTCGCTCGCTCGCTCGCTCGGTCGCTCACTTATTTGTTTCTGTCCGGCCATTCGTTTCGTTTTTGTACTAATTTTTTTTTGTGCTCACAGCGCTCGTTGTTCTTCTTCGTTAGCAAGTGATTCTTTTAGTTTCTTATATCTGTTAAATATGCATTGTTGAATTTATTGTTGTTATTATTGTTGTTAGTTACCTATTGCTATTGAGAGTGCTTTGTTTTTCGTTTGCTGTTTGTTGTTATTATTGCTTCCGATTTGTGTATTTGAATTGTTCACTTATTTCGTGTAACGGGCTTCGGTGGAACTTGCCGCGAGGTACGTGAAAGACGCGTTACGTGTTCTTTCGAACAGCCACTTGACTTCATTACTTCGCCAACCCTAGCAGGAGTTGCTGCACCATACGTTTAGATTGGTAATTGCAGCGACCTACTACCGTTAGTATGGAAAAAACAAAAATAATAATAAATAAAGAAACTAACAACCAGTAGAACAAGCATAGAGTGGCAAGAGTAGCACAGACCACAATATCCGAACGACCAATTTAACCGAACGGCATTTAATTCACTGTCGGTGCAGTGCAGTGCAGAACTGCGATGTTGCAATGTGTGCTGGGTGTGGGCGGGAAGCGGAAGGCGCTGTTGTTGTCAGAAAAGTGTGTATGGCGTTTCGAGAGTGCACCTTGTCATACTATAAAATTGAATGGAAATTGCGAAACGAACACGAAATTCACAAAAAAGAATAAATACATGGAACAGAATAGAAACAGAAGCTCATAAATAATGAAACTAAGTAAATTTAGAAAATCAAGTGCATTATGGATTACTTAGTTCAGTCTTATTGCTACAGTGTTTCACTTATGTTCAAACATATTTTTTGCGTGCGTACCTACATGTACGCATCTTACAGTTCAGAACTGGTGGAGTCACTGCGGCTGGGAAAACCTCGAGAGATGCATCGATACGATGGAATATGTGTATGCGTGTTGAACCAAGTAAATATGTAGGCATACCTCTTTTCCAGTTATCTTTTGCAACATCGGGGCTAGAGTTCTTCTTCCCTGCGTTTTTACTTAATTTCAATGTACATATGTTTAATTACATATATTTGAAACCTGACCTACTTGCATATGTTGCAATTATAGCTTTAGTTTTTTTAACAAAACTCTTTTCAACATATTTCTTATCTAAATATTTTCTAACCTCAAAGTAATTAATCAAACAAGGTTCGAAGCATAAAAGCAAACGATTTGGCAAACTGAACCAGCACTGAACAAACCCCTTATGAAAACAGCCAACAGCCTTACTTTATTAAACAAAAAAAAAAAAAAAAATGACTTTTTGACAGTTCTTCAAAAGTAAAAATATAAGTTTGAAATCTTGGAATATTTATCGCAATTAACGCAGCCTACTCGTATCGGTGAATAATTACAGTTATCTCTTACTTATACGAAACAAAAACTTGTGATTCCGATATTTCAATGTCCTGGTTAAAGATGAAGAAGTAAACTACAAATGAAATTTTTAAATTAAACCTCACATGGATTTATAACATTATTATTTTTTTAAAACTCATACATATGTATAAAACTTCTTGTTTTTTCAATATATGTATTCTTATATAAGAACCTAGAATGAATTAAAACGCATATTCATCATTGAATAAGAACAACTTCCACCTTCAAATCTCTGCAAATTCGTCCGCTTCGTGTATTTCAACAGTAACTCTATTTTGTGATTAGGCAACTAAATATTGTCATAGGTCGTTTCGAAATTCTTAACTATACGAATCGGCATTCAATTGGACACACATACGTACCCGCATTCATGCATACAAGCACACGCATACGTAGCAGTTGTAATTTGTTTGCGCAATGTGCGTTCGTTCAGCTCGTACCTATGATTACCTTGTAGGAAATTTTGGGATGATGGAAACGTTTGCGAATAAATTATTTAGAATTAGTCTAGAAATACCAAATTTGTCACTAAAGAGTGCTGGTGATTACCGTTCGAAGGCTTATTGTGTGCTTAGCACTCAGTAGAACGTGGTTTAAAGCCCTGACAAAGTAAGAATCTAAAAATATGACCAAATGTACATATGTACATGTGCTTCGGTAGGTAAAGATAACTTCAGTGGGTTTGCTGATCTAAAATCTATTAGCCGATTTAATGAAACTTAATGATGCTGATCCATCCACTTTCGGTATAGCACGAAGAAAAAGTACGACAAAAATCCAAAAAACAAGAAAAGTAGTAATAGATAATATAATAAGGTGATTGTAGAAGATCTTTTTTATAGCACCTCAACTTGAGTTCAGGTCCAGACCAAATCACCAGCTGGTTAAGAATATCATCAAAAAGGTCACCAAAGTGTCACCTGTTATTTTCCTCGCTGGGTCAGTACATATAGTGCTTACGAAGTCGTACACTTTGCATGTGTGTATTTATGTAGTTCGTTATGCACTCGTAGACACATCGTAATCAGGTGGTAATAATAACAGAACGTGTGCTTTCGATACGAATAGTTTTCGGTGTTTATATGCCATGCTGCATGCGATTGAGATCACACAAGAAGGAGCATGAAACTTGAATATTATAGACCAAGTCCAAGCGTAAAGAGCAAAGCTAAAACGTAAAAAATAGTGAGCATTGGGAAGATCTAGATTTGTGTGTTAAAACAAGTACGCTTTTGAGTTGAATTTTACATACTATTTTTGATAATAGTCGCTGCTATTGCTCAAGATCTCACATCCTTATAAGAATCCTGAAAATCCAAACTGCCAAACTTTAATATTGAAAAATGAAACATTAAGATTATAAATTTTAAGTTTTTTCTATTAATAATTTCATAAGTGCTTTTCGTAATTATATAAAACAAGTAAGGAAGAGCTAAGTTCGGGTGTAATCGCAAATTTTATAGTCTCACAATTTTCAAGACTTAGGAAATGCTATCAGGTGTTCGAGAACTTTATATTACAAAATGTTTCGTAAGAATTCAACATACATTTTTCCAAGAAACCTCATCGATTTCAATCAAATTAACTTATGTATGTATGTATGTATGTATGTATGTATTATAGGTCGTAAGCTGACTTATGCCAGTCAATGTTTCGTTTCTATAAGATTATAACATAAAAAAATTGGCAACCTTATGGGAACATACATATGTATGTATGTTTTACAAATGTGATCCATAAAAACATGTTTGAAATATTTAAAGTATAACAGACAATACATAAATTTGCGAGGAAAATTATATCGCAAATGGATGAAAACAAAAAAACAACCTCGAATTTCACCACTAGCGAGTCGGAGCACCTGTTGGAACTGGTGGAAATCCCTATCCGATTCCATATTTCTTTCATAAAAAATAATATCTTATTTCTTATTATTCTTCTTTTCACAAATAACTAAAAATTCAAAACAAAAATCAGCTGTTACTTAAGCACTGCTTAAGTCTCACATTTTCATTACTTAAGTATGAATTGTAAAACACTATTTTCCTGTTTTATCTGAAGCACAACTTAAGTATGGACTGTGAAACCGGGAATCCGAAATACTAATAATAAAATCAATCTAAACTCAACCCAGGGGGGTTCTGAGCAAAGCTGATTAATACAGCTCTGTTGGATTGTGAAGTATGGACATTGAATCTATTAGAGACGGTACTTTTTAAAGATTTAAAACCATGGATGCCTGTCCTTAAAACGATTACATGTAAATGTTATGATGGATTTTTACATTTCATTATAGTATAGCTGTCATACAAACTGACCGATTAAAATAAAGTTCTTGTAAGGAAAATTTTTTTATTTGACAAGATATTTTTACAGATTTTGGCATAGATTATTGTCCAAAACAACGCTACAACCACTTAACATATACATAAATAAGTCAGATCTGACCCCTATAGCATATAGCTTTTTATACCATAGCTATGAGAAATGTGCCTGTGGAAGGTTTTATAGCTTCGGTTAATTTATTTTATTACTTTTCTAGAATTCAAAACCATTTAAATTGAACTTGGGAGAGAATGAAATAAAAATAAAAAAACAAAAACTAAATATAATAAATTAAATTATTTAGTATGCAACCCTTCTGGAGATTAGGAACCCACTAGTGTATATCAGTAGGTATTCTGCAACATACATACTATGTATGTGCACTTTCAGAAGTTCCTACTAACACATTTGATGACTTGCAATTCAACCAAAGGCATTGCACATGCCATTCCACACCGTGCTGCAAACGCTTGTCTGCACATTTGGAACAGACGTTCGCCAGCGTACACATTCGCTCTTAAGCTTGCATGTGGGTGTGTAGGTGTGCAAGTAGCATTCTGACACCTTATTCATAGCTTGTTTCAGACGACTTCTAGGCGCGTGATTACACAGGTCTATTAGCGCTGCTGAGCAGAGTATCGAATGCGTCTAGCATTATGTTTATAGACGTTGGGTGCTGCATTGGAATAGTGGCTGCGACGGTTGCAACAGTGGATGTGACAGCGTCGGCGACAGCGGCAACAACAACGAGACTCCACCGTTCTTAAGTACCTGCTGGCGTAACTGCTAACCAACAGTGTACAGCACAATCAGTATTGGAATTGTTATTAAAGCTGTTTCACTACTTTGGCCCAAAACACCAAGCGTTCAACTAACAACAACAACCAAGTCCGTTAGTCTAACAACAACTAATCAAACAATGCGAGAAGCGAGCAGCGAGCGGATGATTAGTTGGCTGTGGCGGTGGTGCAATAAATGCATTGCGTCGGTGGTTTGGCCGACTTACGGTTTTTGCCCGCGCAACCGAATGAGTGCGGAACGATTAGGAAGGAAGGAAAGAAACGGAAGAGGTGCGCTGCAGAGAATTGGGCGCAAATTGGGCGAGCATGAAGGTGCGCTCTCTGCTCACTGCTCGTGCGTTGAGCGCACACAATCGCAAAATAAACAGCAATTGCGTTGAATGTCGTGTCAGCATGAGGGGCTGCGGTATGGCGAGGAAGATACAATCAAACAGCACATGAGAAGGCCCACTCCAAACCTGTTGACCTAATTTTGAATCGTGCGTCGTCTCGCTTCAAACATTGGCACGTCGGCGTTTCCACTCAGTTTACGATTAGCACACAACGGCCGCATCGCTCTTTGTTACAACACAGACCAAAAGAGCGAGAGCATGCCAATTGCTGTGGAGCGCACTGGTGTTTTGTGTACGAGGAGCTGACTGAATGCTGACTACGTATATGAACAGGGAGCGTTTAGCTTTGGAGACGATTACTGCCTACGGCTTTAGTTATGGCGCAGCTGACACTGATGTTTGCGCTGCGGGCGTCGCTGCGTCGCATTCGTCTAAAGTGGTATTCCCTGACACACTACTGCCTGTGTGCTTGCATAGTGCGGTACTTTGGATTCAGTATATGTTGTTGTGTTGTGCCGAAAAGCAAAACATTAGAATCGAAGACGCGAAACACGCGTACCAGCGTTCTCCGAAAACGCCATCGCCTGTAGTCACTCATCGAACGCTTTCGTTCCATCGTCGATTCGCTTGTTTGTCGCACGCATAAGCGCATCTGTGAAGAACTCGGCCGCGTAGAAATACATACATATATTCCCACATATACGGGTTTCGAGTACATGAGTGCATGGATTATTTTGTGGATTGTGCAATAAAGTTATGAAAATAATCGCTGAAGACACTACAAGTAGAAGCAACATCCAAGTTATGAAAAATTGCAAGCTTCTGCTGGCCTGACATCAGTTTTACGTGAGGTGAATTGCTGTTAAGTTGCACTGCAACGAAACCAAAAGTAGAACAAATAGTGGAAACTAGGTTGGGTGCATGGCGAGCATAGGCTTTTTTGAGATTAGATGTGTACATAGTTGTGCATATGCTTTCAACATATACATACATATGTATGTACATATGTATCTATATAAATCAAATATATGTACATAAATAATGCAATGAATTTCTATGTTTGAGCCGTTCGCATATACATACATATGTATGTACATGTGTGCATACATACACATATCAACACTTGTGACATATACTCCGTTGGCAACATTACAGCGGTTGGGGGTGTGAGGCGAAAATTCTATTCTCACCATTAGGTGAAATTGCAAGAATCCGGTCGCCGCTACGGAAGCAATGGCGATGACGACGACGATGTAATCACGGCAGCCATATGCTCTCTGCCAATGTGTTCCTACAGCATGGCAACATCAAAAATGTACTCGGTATTAGAAATAATTATTATTATTTATACTTGACACAATTAGGTATTTGTGTGAACTGCATGCGAGCTAACAATAGCGCAACTCCAGTTTATATCTTAAATCGGTTTCTTGTAATTCTTCGCTTGAAAATGAGCTTTGCTAAGGTACGACCACTTAGCTAGTTGTGTGTGTGCAGCGTGTCCATGTGCGTCTATATGTACGTAGTAAATACACATGTGCAGTGCTTTGTAACGTATTGCCGTTGTTGTTGGTGCTGCTGCAGCTGGTTTTCTAGTTCATATCTACAAAGCATCACGGCCGCCAACTAACATTTACTCGTCGCTCTACTACTTCGCTACAACTGAACGCTGACGAAATATGAGCGCAACGGCCGGCCATTGCAATGGTCGTACAGTCCGTCGAACGGTCGGCCGACGAGACGGTCAAGTTACCATTTGGCCAGCCAGTCTGTCAGAGAAGTAGTTGCCATCGCGTGAGGAGAACATTGCGTAGAAAACTTAACGAAATGAGTAAAAATGAGGAAAATGTAAAATACAAAGATAATAAAAAGTCAAAGTGAGCACACAATTGTAACAAGCGAGAGGAAAATTAGGTCAACAAAACAACACTGCTTTCGAGCGCAAGCTCCAACGAACGCTGGGAAGCTAACGCTGTTGACGAGAGGCGGCGGAGAGACTTTCTCGCTGGCGAAGCACGTTGTGCCGCTAGCAGAGCGCTTTTGCCTTTTTGACAAGATTGAGTACACGCGGTGTATGTGGAAATTTCGCTTTGAATTCTACGAGCATTGTGGCCTCTAAAAGAGCGAAATACACTTTAAAGCGGAAACGTCAAAAAGTTTATTAGATTTATTAGAAATTCATTATTTACAAATCGCAGAGGAACAGCTCAACCGCAAACGAGAGCGAAAGAAGTGAAGTGGACGATTTTGAAGCAGTAGATGTTTACGACCATAGTCTATTGTTAACTAATTATTGCTCAATGGGGTCAGTGTTTCTCTAGGTGCTCCATTATGAATGGAACAGATATTAGTTCAATGAGCTTGGGCACACTCTTGGATTATATTGCCTAGTGCTAAAGCAAAAAAAAAAATAAAAATAAAAACAAAAAAACTTAAAATACATTGAAATTAATAGCAAAAACTATAATACTTACCACCAATAGGTCAAAACGACTGCGAGCAGCGCAAATTAGAGAAAAGTGAAGCAAGTAGCCAAGACACTTTGTGCATTCGTTTTAGTGGGTGATGTGAGTGTTGGAATGTGAAGCGCTCTATCGAGCTAAATGCTCCAAAATGAAGAGTTGCGAATGGAAGTGGAAGTTTTAATTGCAAATATAGCAATAACGACAGTAACGAACAGAGTGGCACAATGTGTGAGTCGAGGTAGCCAAACGTGCGGTCTGTCTGTTGGTCGCTGACTGTTGTCATTGTTGTTGCTATTGTTGTTACTGTGCTTAATACCAGCGCTGTGGCAGTGTCCCACATGTGTGGAATGGTGAACTATTTTTGCTCCACTTGCTCTTGCCGTTGGCCATGGCAAGTGTTTCGCAATGCGCTGCTGCAGCGCCTACATAAATGAAATCATCGCTTCGCATTCGGAACAACGCGCAGCTACAGCGTCGCTGTGTGTGCTTACTTACATGCATACCCACATGTGTACGCTTACTAGCCCGAGCGCATATTAAGCTTTCGGTCTGTTGATCGTTGCCGGTGGCGAGAATTTCACTGCTTGCGCTGCTCCGTTTTACGCTGTTTTACCTTAATGAGGGAAATTCCTGTTCCACTTTCTAACTTGGGAGTATGGCGCGAAAAGCACAACCGCCGTGTTGGTGCCTTTATGTTACAGTTAAAACTGATTCTCATTCACCATTCTTTGTATTTACATACAAACATATGTGCGTTGTTGTTATAAGTTTCGTCGTTCTTTTTTGCCGAACAAACAATTTCTCATTTGACTTCTGTTCGCCGAATGCGTTGGGCTGCGATTAACTGGTTGGTGTGTGTGTGTGTGTGTCTAGCACGTTGTAAATGAGCAGCGGGAACAATGTCACCCACTTTCAATAGCAGAAACTTCAGAATTAATGTCAAGTTCCGATAGAGTCACCCACAAACACTCACACGTATGTATTTAGAAATATATAACTTCTCTTATGAATGTAAAGTTGTGTGTAACTCTCGCACGTGCTAACTGTTATTTTCTCTTGTAAAATACATAGCTTGTGGAAAGTCGATCTTGGCGACTACCCAATCCTAAGTAATTTAATATTTTTACTTTCCCTAAAATGTGAACCAGTTTCGGTAATCAGTCCAGTGTAAAAGGTTGCATCCAAATTATGAATAAGTATATGAGAACATATGCATGTATGTATGTATGTACACATGGCAAATGAGTACCACGATTTGTTATTATCAAAAACCTGACGGTTATTTCAGAAAAGAACTCCTGATAAAAACAGTTACATATGTTGTGCTAATTGTGTGACTTAACTTGGTGCTTGGATCATGGCGTTACGACATGGTTGCAACTAGAAAATGTCCTCAAAGGCCTTATATTGGAGCATATGCCTGTCCTTTCTTGAAAAAAGAATTTGACTAAAATTAACAGCTTTTAAGGACTTAACAATATTAACAGAGGTTAGCATATTCATGGTGACTTTTTTAAGTTCTGCGTAGCTTCAATATTTTGTACTTTAGTTTTGATTAATTAAAAGCGTCTATTTGAGCGAAACCATTAAGAGTGTGTGTGCGCGGTTATGTGTAGGTCATCCACATTCGGTATAACATATATTCCTGGTTGGTAGGTTTGCTTGTTAGTCGCCCGGCTTTTGTGCGACATAATCCAACATAAAAAATGTTAAGCAGATATGTCACTGACATACTGACATGAATAACTTCAAAGTGGCAAAGAGCACAAAATAGAAAACAAAATGCGCTCTCTCATGCCTATTCAACGTGTATCTGTTTACTCACATAGATATGTATGTACTTATATGCATGGGCATATGTGTTTATGTAGGGCATGTGGGTAAACTATGCACAATGTAGGCATGTACATATGTATAGTGCCAGTATGAATCTGTGTGGCTTTACCTTTCGAGCGAGATATTTATGAATTTGGGATGTGAGCTAGTTTGGTTTCAAAACTTGACCTAATGACTTGGTTGTAGTGCAGCTAAGGAGCATTAAAATATACTAGTATATATTTACTATGTATGTATGTGTGTACATATCTAAGCGCATCTCTTTACATGTGCTTATGCTTTAATGCATTTTTGTTTTACAACCAACGTTAAAATAGGCCAACCAGAAGAGACTGAGGAGTTATTCGAAAACAAGCGGAATACGTACATACATACATATATTTATAAATATGTATCTACATTATATGTGTATGGTAAATCTGTAAACGTTATGATAATACAAACATACATATGCGCATGTTTGTTAAATATGTGTATAGAAAAACTTAAATTGATTTTGTAATAATTTAACCTCGTAGACACTTCTTTTGAAAACTGCCTTCAGAAAATGTTTTTTTGTACCCTAAACAGTGTATATGAAGTTTGCCACGAAATTTGATATACCCAGAAGGAAATATTGCAGACTGTATAAAATATAGATACTTATGTAAATAATCAGCTTGATGAACTAAGTCTATTTAGGTATGTATGTGCACTTGTCTGTACCTGTATAACGCAAACTAGTCCCTCACTGTGATACCGATCTTATGACATCTGGACCCTTATGACATATGTATAGGTATTCAAATTGACCGATCCTCAAGGTTTTTTTTGACAATATATTCTCAAATATTTGGTGTGAATTACTATCCAATACACTACTGAAATATGTGAAAACATGTTCCAGATCAGACTACTATATCATATACATAGGTACTATACAAACTGACCGACCAAAATCAAGTTCATGTGTGAAAAACGTTTAAATTTGTGAAAGGTACTACAACGTTGGTGCAGCCGTAGCTTTTCCTTTTTTGGCTTAATTGTGAATATTACTTTGTGATAAATTTTTCAATAAATTTTGGGGGGCATGCTGAAGTGTTCAGAATTTCCTCTAGTCGTTTAGTTTAGAATAGATCTTTTGGGCTGCCCAAATACACATTTCCGAGGAATTGCTAAGAAAGGTGCTTTAATATTTACCATAGTTTTCAATGGTATTTGTTATTTTATTGAAGTTTTTTAGCGATTGCGCAAATGTTACGAAAAGATAGGATATACCTGAAGCATACACTCCATGAGTCGTGTATTGTCGATCACTGTTTCATATGATCGTATGTTTTCACAGAAATGGAAAATGTTGAAGACTTCTTGTCTTTATAAAAAAAGTTTCCATAATTACGATTATTTAAAGTAGGAAAAATGCGTACTGATTAATGGAAAACTTGACAATTATGCATTTCATGCATAATTATAATGACTACATTAGTTTAGCTCAGATTTATGTAACATAAAGAAAAACAAAAAAGGGGAATCTGAGTTTGAGCCTTGGCTCGTCAAGGTCAATCTTATTTATTCCACATACACACATACATATATTATAATTTTTATATGTGTGCTTTTGTATATTGTTTTGTTTGTGTGTATATTCAAATTGGATTAACCGGGTGACCTCTAATGTATCGTAGGGAAAAAATATTAATTTTTGGTAAAGTGTGTTTATACACAACCGTTCGTGTAGACATACATATAGACATGCATAAGTATGTGCATCTCTAATTTATGGTTTCTTTCATTCAAACCTGTTTTCTTAATGTAAGCGGCTTTAATATCAAACCCAAAACTATCCACTCACAACAAACGTCTGTGTACATATTTGAAGATGGACTGTATTCAACCTTGAATCGAACGCTGAAGATCACTTCTCCTACGTATTCATAATCATAAAATTAGAGATTTATTTATTGTAGTTTGAATATTTTGTGTTGCTTATGCAGTTTTATTCATCTTTGTAATTGGAATGAACGCTGCAAAGATAGCAAGGGACTGTCTAAATAGCTATTCCCTCAAGGCCTTGCGCTTAGTGCTTTGTATGAGTGCAAGCAAGCAAAATGAGAAAAGTATTAGAGGTTTTAAAACTCAGTAAGAAATTATCTCCGAAGAAAAAACGGCGTTCTTTAAACCAATTACACATAAATTCACTAAGAAAGATATTCCCACCTGACAGATTTATTTCAATCAATCTGAAAAAGGAAAAGCAAACGCAGACAAGTTAACAATCTCAAAATATGTCATTACTGGCAAAAAACTGGAAGAAGAGGACAAAACAGCTGAAAAGACTCATTGAAAGAAAACAAAAAAGAGTTAGCATCTGAGAAAAATTTTAAATTATTTTAAAATTATGTTTTTTTAAATAATGTTTACTATTGTAGTAATATGTTTTCTAAATTGTACATATGGTTTAAGGATAGATAATTTTAGCTCCATACAAATTTCCAAAGATAGTACTTTCGATTTGTCGAACTCTCTCATACATTGCCCACATATTTCCAGAAATAGATTTGATCATTAAGATGTCGATGTTATCCAAAGGTGAATCAAAACTATTTTCATCCAAATAATTGCAAATAACTGAAGATATTTGACTCACTTTAGAGATCTTTCCGACATTAAAATTATAATGTTTGTTGTAAACAGCCGTCACAGTAACATGTATATAATTAATTACACATTTCATCCGCTGAAAACTGCTCATTAATTGTCGAAATTATGTATAAATTAGATACCTTTGTAGAACATTCAAGATCGATTTAAAATCTTTTTTAAAAAGTACAGGTCTAGTTAAAATAATCGGTTACTACAACTTTTCTTGCGTCTTTTGTAGGTAAATGGCTGAAACTATAAGTGCAACCGCCGGTATGGAGATGACATTAAAGGACAGCGGGATAATTGATATGACACCCGGGAGTTTGTTGCAACACAGTGCGTTAGTCAAGCATACACATGCGCTACGTAGCTTGAAGGAATGCAGCGCAGATGAACATCCAGTGGCCTTGGATAGTACAGCACGCGCAAATAGTACCCCGCCAACGAATTACTCTACATCCACAAGCACACCGAATCCGCCCGCTATGGCGACGTTTCGCTGCGAACGTTGCGACCATTTCGAGACTACTTCTAGGGCATCGCTACTGCTACATGTCGTCCAGTGTCTGTCTAATCATGCGCGCCTCAAAGCCGAAGAGCCTGAGTTGGAGAATCTGAGTGTTGTCGGTTCGGTGATGCCCCATGCAGACCAAAATGCAGGCAACAGCAACGATGTAACCAAATTGGTACCGGATACGGCAACGGTAAATAATGTGCCCACAAATATGTCGGTGGTTGCAACGAATGGCAATACCAGCAGTCCAACTGCATCATCGTCTTCGTCATCCTCATCCCGCAAAGTTTTCGAATGTGATGTTTGCAATATGAAATTCTCAAATGGCGCCAATATGAGACGGCACAAAATGCGCCACACTGGTGTCAAGCCTTACGAATGCCGTGTCTGCCAAAAGAGGTTTGTATTTACTACTTACTCGAGTTACGAACTGACCACACAGTCTTATATAATTTATGGTTATAGATTTTTCCGCAAAGACCATTTGGCAGAACATTTTACAACGCACACGAAAACTCTTCCATATCACTGTCCCATATGTAACCGTGGCTTCCAGCGCCAAATCGCTATGCGCGCGCATTTCCAAAACGAGCATGTCGGCCAACACGACCTCGTTAAAACCTGTCCACTATGTAGCTATAGAGCAGGTTCTATGAAATCGCTAAGAATTCACTTTTTCAACAGGTGAGCTACAAGCGTATATACTTACGTAGATGAGTTGCTTCGTAGTTGAAGAAATAAAGTTCTTTTTTAATGCGGTGTGTTTTATAGACATGGTATAGACCTTGATAATCCCGGACCGGGTGGTTCCTCATCCTTACTGCTCGCCTTGGAGTCGCAGGCATCACAAGTAGCAGCTGCCGCAGCCGCTGCCAGTTTCGTACCGGGCCTGAATGTCGTGGCTGCAGCTGCTGCTGCTGCAAGCCAGAATGCTAACTCGAACATGACGACGACCCATCAGAGCGATAGCGGCGAGTCAATGCGTTCGCTGGAGAATGCCACACCGCCCATGCACTTTTTGACTCCACATGTGGAAATTTCAACGCTGTCCGACAATGGAACCGATTTGTTCAATGTAACATGGAATGCGTTGCTAAATTGCAAATTGGGGAAATCCACTGATGCGGCGTTTTTATGTGCATTTGATTTGCAGGGGAACGCCAATACCGCAACCGGGCTGGAACTGATGGAGACGAAGAGCGGCGGTCGAGGCGAGCGGGATGCAGTCATTGGAAATAAGTCACCAGCGCCACCACCACCTCAAGAACATCCGATCGATTGCAATACCAAATCGTTGCCTTCAAGCACCAGTCATGTCGGTGTACAGTTGAATGCTTGCCCTTCACCAAAAACCCATCACCACGAGAACCACATCACACCATCCATCAGTTTGATACCAATCAAGCAGGCGAGTGTAATGCACAAATTTCCTAGCCTTTTTCATTGTGTTCACATAAGCATACATATCTATGTACATATCTCCCCATTTTGTCTGTTTTTTGTTTGTTTTTTTGGTTATTATTGCTCTACTGTAGGAACCAGTAGGGGAGGATTTATCAACGGATGCTAATAAGAGCGGCACGAAAATTAGCCCCACCACACAATGCGATCAAATGAATGGCGGTGACAGCAGTGAATCGGAATTCTCGTCTCCAAACGGCAGATTAACTTCGTTAATTAAGGTCTGTTTTCAAGTTTTTAAGATCAAAATTATCTGATTTTTCAATCGATACCGGCTCCGTCCTTAAGAGAGAACATTTCTGTTGCACTGGAATTATCAAAAGCTTCACTTAACCAAACTACTTATCTGAATTTTTTCTCATAAAACTGCCACGTCTTGGGTTGCAACAAACTATATAATTTATGTACGAAGTATCTCAATGAAGCTTGTTATTTTGGTATACGCCAATCGGATCATGATTCCTGTAAGAAATATCTGAATTCTCGTGTTCTGACTAATCTTCAAATTCAGATATATCGAGCTAGGAAGCAAACCTTTTTCTGTACTTGGCTCTCCGTGTCGAGGATCGTCTTTCCGAGCATTTTTCATGCGTATTTAACAAAATTAGTCGGTGCCCGGTATAGTCATAACAAGCGATAATCAGATAGCCGTTCAGGATATTTCGCCAACAGGCCCACCTAATATGGGTACCGCACCTCATATGGGTACCCACCAGGGGATCAAGCTCGTTTAGTAGCCGTTCTTAGGCCGACTGAACCAGAGTCTTTCTGCACAGTGGACCTCTTTACCAAAAATAAGGGCTTCTGTAAAAAATAAAGTATGACCACGAAACAAATGGCCTATGTCAAGCGATTACTGAACGGGTATAACCTGCAAAAGGTGTAGAATTTCTTTAATGCAGGGGCTAGATGGGACACTGCGCAGGTGCGAGGTCACCATAGATCCAGTGCAGTCCAACTCTCAATAATCCATTTATTTATCTATTTATACATAACTAAGCTTAGAGGTGTTTTTATATTTTCTGATGGATTGCAGGTGTCCCCACTGAAGTCTTTGTTAAGAGAGGATCTTAAACGACGCATTTGCGCCAAGGCTAATAATCGCATCACCCGCAATGCGGCTGTATTGGACAACAACAATGTCGTGCAAACAGGCGGCGTCACCGGCACCACAAGCAACAGCTCCTCCTGCAATTCCACCCCTATATGTAACGGCACGATCACCTCAACCGGCCAAGAGACCGAACCAAATCTGCTAAACCGCAAGCAAATACTCACTTGTTTATTCTGTGGCATCGAGTTCCCGGACGAAACTCTGTACTTCCTGCACAAGGGCTGCCACTGCGAGAGCAATCCATGGAAGTGCAACATATGTGGCGAACAGTGCAACAACGTCTACGAATTCAATTCGCATTTGTTGAGCAAAAGCCACCAATAGCAACCAATGAGCCTTGCAACCGCGGCCAATATCAACAATCAAAAGTAGATAGCTACAAGCACGGCGGCATTTCGGAAACGATAACAGTTGTTCATAACGCACGTAATGAAGGACTCGTTGAACGAGTTTTCTTTTACAGTGAGACAAATAATCTACAGCTAGAGGCAATATTAATGGGGAAGGCTCCACAAGTATGTGGGTGTAAATATATAAGACAGTTTAGTGTTTTGTTTTAGAAAAATCAGGCAAGCGGTTCGCTGTATAACAGTGGCTGCTATAGGCCAGAGTCGTAAACATAGTAGAAGCTAAAAGTAACGGAAACTGAAGTCACGAGATGCAAACGTGTGTGATAGTCGATTGTAACTGAAAGCAAGAACAAATCAAAATTAAAAACATAAAATAGTACATTTTCTGAAATACTTATGCAAATTATCATGTTTAACGTACAACTTTCTTAATTACATACAAATGAGTAAGTTAGATAATGACGAGTTTTCGTCAAAGCAAATCGTTAATCCTTTGCGCACGCGTAGAAGCAGTGAAGTCAAGAAAATGCTGTGAATGCAGATGAATATGCCTCTATTAGAAGTGCTGAAGACAGAGAAAGTACCAAAACACATGACACCCTTAATAGGCAAACGATTTTTTAGAAATGCATTTAGAGCTTTATCCGCCCCAAATTAAACACACGATGTTATTAAATACATATGAATATTGTATATTAATAAAATTAGAGAAGAGCATTAAGTAAAGCCAATGGTAGCTTTTGAGGCCGAGGGAAATCTTTCTTAGCACGTGAACAGTCGCTGAGAAATCGTAGAGTTCTGATAAAATCAGTAAAAAATTATTAACAAAAAATATAGATGTAGTGTTGCTGTACCGGCGTGCTATGAAAAATTTCCATTTGCTTGCGAGGAGTCACTCAATAATTTAACTATTAGTGCTGGTCAAATTTTTGCAATGTACCTTCAACGTATGTATGTAATTTTAAATGAATTGTTATAAAACTTATATTAGTTGTAAGTAATCGAAAATTATACACATAATTAGCATGTAGTTGCATATACTCGTATGTAAAACAAACCTAATTGAAATAGCGACGAACTATAGTTAATTAATTAATAATAAATAATTTTAAAATATTTCTTTAGCCAAAAAACGCAAAAGCAGTTGCACTTTTGGTGAATTCACGTACAACGTGCGACCGATATCTCAAAAAGTCAAAAGATTCATGTCGAATTGGCAAAATCAAACGATTTAACGTGTGTATGTGACAGACAGAAATATACATGCGTGCAGAAAAAAATCTAAATCGTGGAGGCGTCATTGCTAAAGTATAAATTGAATTTTCAATACAGCAATTGCCGGTCAAAAGTATATTTTCGCATTTAAAGTGTATTTTCGGTTTTATATTTCGTAAAGACATTTGCATTTATCGTTGAACAACTCTTTGTTGTATGCAGTTCCGCAATGGTCGTTGACAGGATATTGACTTTGAACCGCGGTAAGAGGAACTTACGAACTTTATCGCCCATTATTAAAAGCAGTCTCTAGTTAATGTTCAAGTGAAGTGAAATTCCGTTTGAGTATCAATCAAAAATGCCTTTTCGTATTCATATTACATTATATAATTACTTTACTTGCATTTGTTTGAGCTTTTCTCGAGCTTTCACTCAAAGTTTGTTTTTCTGAGCGAAGTGTCCCTTCAAAAACTTCGATTGTAAATAGGTTACTCATGCGCCACGTCCGTCAATCACAGAAATACCCATTTCAGGCCAATGGCATTTTTTGAAAACAAAATGTTTCAAGTGAAGAAAATTGTCGGTCATGTACTGGTTGGCTTATTTGAACTATTTTTCTGTTACAAATGCATGTGAAAACTCAACTATAACCTGAAGGGGAGACCGCCGTAAGAACTTATCACACACACCTTAGTGACAACGTTAATAATGAAGACATTTTGTGTGAAAAATCGCACTTTAGACGCACACATACATACACGTTAAAGCTTTTGAAATTGCCAACGCTCACAGCAATTAACTGTAATTGAAGCAATTGCGCTAAAAGTCAACAAATCAAAATGAGCAATATTTTTATATTCGAAGCTACGTAGATACCTACCTTCCTCTTTGATTAAGTATACAAATACCCGAAAATTCACACACAACACATCCAAAAACATACGCCAAAATATGAACATACTATAAATGTTATGTGCGTGCATAGAGATAAAAGCATAGCTGAAGTAGTTTGGGAAAGCAGCTTATGTCAAAAATAAATATTTTGTTATCTATTGTTAAGAAAAGCAACAAAATGTTTATGAAACATTGCGAGCAAATTCTTAGCTTGTAAGCATTCATTTAGACAACGCAACAAATTGCGAAGCTGAAATCTTATTCAGACAAAGCTTCATGTGCTTTCAAGTGGCTATCTATCAATTGACAGAAGCGGCTTTGCCAAAACTAGGCAGGTACAGTTTTACGTAGAAAAAGTTAGGTTAGGTTTTGCTTAAAGGATCAGTAGTTGCTACTGCGGCCACTGACCGTATGCAACCGTCAACACTGACGATTTAAGCAAAAAGTTGTTAATTTCACATCCAACACATGCACACACACTTGGACAAAGAACAAAACATTAGTTGAATAAGGGAATCCCCAATGTTAACCAAATTCACACAGAAACCTATATACTTAGAAATCGGGTATAAATTGCAAAAAAAAAAAAAAAAAATATATACATATATGACAAATGGAGAAACTTGCAATAATTATTAAATCGTATAGGCAAATTCGTAATTGTGAGCGGGTAATCTTAGGTATTTTATTAGCAATATTGCACCATTGAATGGCCTTAGAGAAAGGCTTTAAATTGTTATGTTTTCAGAGTTTAACAAAACAAACAAGATTATATATAAATGATATATTATGTATTACGACAGATTATATATTATTACTAGAAAATATCCATAGAAAACTTACAATTAAACTAGGCGAACGGCAGCAATAACACACACATACACACATATAAACTCAAAAATGCTAAATACATACATACATAGATGCAAATGATTCGGAATACGTTGTACATATGGCATGTACTGGAATGTTAAAATTTAAACACATTGAACCAGATGCATATAAATACAATATAAACGAAAGCAAAAATAAAATAAAAAATATATAATCAAAAATAGAAGAATAGAGTTATATAAACGAATGTTAAAGCAAATAATACAATTAACATTTAATGCAACGGGACGTCGTAAGAATGTAGAATGTAGTTAATATGAGTCAAGTTTGGCATTACATCCGTCCAAGGGTTCCTTGCTTTGCGCTGCGGACCCACAGTCCACGACGTCGACGCAACGGCGCAGCCGGAGTCGTTTTCCGGTACTCGCCGCCACTCGTCGAACCCAAAATATGCGAACTTGCGCTTTCCTCATCAAATCGTCAACTTGACGTACACATACAAATACAGACACACTCATACATGCACACGCAGCATCCATATATACCGTATGTATGTTTCATTTAGTTTTGATTTCGTTTTGTTGATAATTAAATGAATTTGTTGTGTTTGTTGCATGCATTGCATATGCCGTAAAGGGTATTTATGTACAATGGGCAAATGTCACGAACAAATAATGTTGAACCTTCTTATGTTTTTACGCACCAATCAGCATAAGTACATACACACACACCAGGCACACATACGCATATACATATACACGCAAATCCTTGCATATTTTTTACAGTTGCATACATACATATACAGATATATACATACATACATATATACATATATATTAGGAAATTGTAATATAAATTGTTGTGTTCAATTATTATTTAATTAGTTATCATTACATTCAATAATTATTAACTACACACATACATGCAAACAATATAAATGCGTAAATGAATAACGGTTAACGTGTAGTACATGGTATATACTTAAATCGTGATTATAACATAACGCAAGACAAGCAACTTTTAACAGTAAATCAAACGAAAAGAAATCTAAAATGTTTAACAGATATATTCAAATACATACATAAATGCGTACACGAAGAAGAAGAAGAAGAAAAAGAAGAAAGGGATAGTTATAATATTTTGTAAGAAAGTGTAAGTCATTGTTGCACATTTCGTTACATTGTTTGAAAAATTAATACAGTTGTTGAATTTTAAATACAATAATAATAATAATGACATAATTCTAAAATGCAATGGGTCTTGTGATTTTCCTTTTGGTCATAGGAGGCGCAGCCCTTTTGAAGCCGAACCGAACTCCCTAAGCATCAAATAAAACTGACTGGAATTGAAAGCAAAAAAAACTTTAAGCAGCTATTTGGGGGGGACCAAAACGTGTTTAAAGTTTCAGATCAATATCTCAAAACCGAAGTGAATAGTTCGCATATGTATGTATATACATATCGTTATGCTGATCATATGGTATATACAGTGGAACTTCTAAAACTCGAACTCTTGAATTGACATTAGAAGTCAAATTTCATACAAACTTTCTTCCATAACTCGAAGTTTCTCTAAATCGATGTTTATTTTTGTGGATTATGGTGATTCGAATTAAGGAAGTTGAACTGTTTACATACATATTATATAAGGCCTGCGACCTTTCCTTCTGGGTATTACAAAAGTCCTGGCAAACTTAATATCCCCTGTTTAGGTTATAAAAAGATAATGGATTTATATGATTATTAATAAAAAATATACAGAGTTAAAAAATACTGAAAAAGACATTTTTTTACGCTTCGGTAAATGGCTATGCTACTCAAAGCATTGAAGCAACCAACTTCAGATTAATAAATTTTTTTTGGGTATTGTGAACTATAACTAATTTCGGGCGAAGATTCACTATTGTTACCAACATGAACAAGTGAATTTTTGGCAGACAACTAAGCAACTGAAAATTTTTTATGGAATAATTAAAACCAGTTGTTGCATCAGAAAAGTTGAATAATAATATGGTCATTGATGGTGATTTATATAACAATATAGGAAATGTTGAAATCTTAACTTCTTAATCCTTTCTTGTGCCCAAAACATTGTATTTATTTTGAAAAATCTTTATTTATTCTTCCAAATCAATTTCGTCCCCTTCAAAGTAATCCCCTGCCGATGCAATGCACTTATGCCAACGGATTTTCCAATCTTCGAAACACTGGTTGTAGTCACTTTCCGGGATGGCCTTCAGTTCCGTCTTCGCTGCGGCTTGAATCTCCTCTATCGTATAAAAACGGTGTCCCCGGAGCGGTCTTTTGAGCTTGGTGAACAGCCAGAAGTCGCACGGCGCCAGATCAGGTGAATACGGTGGTTGCGGAACGGATATGGGTTGAGTTTTTGGCGAAATGATCACGAATTACGAGGGCAGTATGGGATGGTGCATTATCGTGGTGTAAAAACCAATAATTGTTTTTCCACAATTCCAGCCTTTTTAGGCGGATAGCGTTACGCAAATGACGCATAACGTTCAAATAATATTCCTTATTGACTATTTGACCGGTTGGAAGGAATTCATAATGCACAACACCACGATAATCGAAGAAAACAGTCAACATGACCTTCATTTTTGAGCGACTTTGGCGCGAGTTTTTTGGTCTCGGCTCTCTTTTGGCACGATATTCGCTCGATTGATCGGTTGTTTCGGGGTCGTAAGCATAGATCCAAGTCTCATCGCCAGTTATAATGCATTTCATGACACCCTGGTAGTCGGAAAGCATCGTTTCACACACTTCAACGCGACTCCTTTTTTCCAAAAAATTCAATGTGCTGAGACCCAAAACATCCTTCAAAACGGTATTGGCTGAGCCTTTCGATATGCCAACTTCATCAGCAAGGTCTCTAATTGTTAATCGACGGTTTTTCAACACCAAATCTTTGATTTGTTGAACGTGAGCTTCGTCAGTTGAGATTGATGGTCGCCCTGGACGCTCTTCGTCTTCGACACGTTCACGGCCGGCTTGGAACTCACTATACCACTTGTAAACATTTTTTTTTAGACATAGCCTCATCACCAAAGGCTTTGATTCCGTAAACAAAATTGAATGCAAAATCTTTGCTCAACAAATTTCGACATCGCAAAAAACGAAGAACTCCCTTTTAGCAGCTCACAAAACGACACGTATCTCAAACTCTAAACTAATGAATATTTTGACATGAAATTTGACATAGATGTGACTGACAGTACTACCAACCTAAAAAAAAAAATTCTTCAAATCCTTCGACGCGCTAAATTCAATTCGTTTAAATTCAAATGTCACCTTATTTTTTGGGCACAGTAGTACATATGTATAAGCACGAAATAACTAATTAAAGATAGTTTAACACATTTTAAATAGTTTATTTATTTTGTTTCCATTTATTGTTAATATTTTTTCCGAAATATTGTTGTTAACCGCGCTCGTGTTGAAAACCGTAATGCCACAAAATAGCTGAAGCTCGATAATTTTTTAATTGCATTTGTGTGGACGTATTGAGTTAGTATCGATATTATCGAATTTCAAAACGTCAACCGGAATGTAGTTGAATTAGAAACTGTTACAGGAGTTAGGGTTCATTCTATGATTTAGCTATTCACCCGTAGGTGGCGCGGTGTCAACCAAGGTAACATACTTGGTTTGGAACATGGATAGTTTTCTTTAAAATAAAATCTAGGAATGTATATAGCAGAAAATTTTAATTAATGAGAGGCGCAAATGTTACTGTGCTAAAATGGCAATTATTATGAGGGAACAACGTATGTAGGTATGTATGCGCAGATGCTCTTTGGTATGCATATTAAGAAAAGTTAGAATGACAACATGAATTAAATTATGAGAAGAAAATGTTAATAATGAGGGAAATAATAAAAAATGAACTAAAATATGTATCAGTTAAAAAAAAGGTTTATAAAAATAAAATATATGTATGTATATGTGATGGAATTTGAACATTATATTTATTGTTCCAAACGGAAGCATGCTATACCAGCAGCACCACAATCAATATTAGATTGCAACAGTCTAATGTGGAGAGGGGGCTAAATACTTAATACAGTTATTAATTTTTAGTTATTTCAAATGACAAATTTGGCTTTTGTAAAAAATCAAACAGCCGAAAACAGCCAAAAATCGCAGCCGACAAAAAAACCTCAGACGCACTATCATTGACATTGAGATTCCAGCAAGCTTATGACAAATTTTCCAAGTATTTCATATTACAACGACAACAAATTCATTCATAAAAATAAAAAATGAAATTAATGAAGAATGAATAATGAATAATGAAGATTCAGTAATATTTTATTCGGGATGTGTCAAATGTCAAATTTTTTCTTCTATGTGCGGTATTCAATTATAAAATGTATAAAAAATTTTCATTTATATCAACTCCTTTATTATTTTTATATTTTGTAAGCACACTCCATATGTGTACTTGTTACCATAATTTCATTGATTTTCATTAGCCCATTTTTTCTAAATTCATTGCATGAAACTGCAGCCCATCGGTACTCGTATGACTTCAAAAGCAGCAAAAGTAATTTTTCAATAACCAAGCACTGCAAAAAGCCGATATTGTCGCAAGATTGTCGGTTGAAACAAATTTTATAAATACCGACACAATGCGCACAATTCGGCGTCAATATGTAGGCGAGCTCGTATGTATGTACATATGTATGTTTGCTGGAAAATTTGTAAATTGGTTCTTCGTTTGTCACAACTCAATTTACCGGCTCATATGTATATTAACAGAACTCCTACCGACAGTGTGAAAATGGATGTAATCGGATGGTAACCCCACCCACTCCTCATATAACGGTACTGTTGAAAACTCCTAAATTTTACCTCCGAGGTGGTCTGAGAAGATTTTATACGAGCCGGTGTCAAAATCGGACAATGGGCGTAACACCGTGCACTTATAATGGAAATTTAGAGAGATTCCTTTCCTGATTGTTGTAAGTCTGTGTGCTACAATACTTTTTTCAGACCCTATATACCTACTATAATGATTTTCGAAAGAAAAAAAGACTACACATAGCTAACGGGCTTTATGTACCTGAAGGTACTGGCTTTAATACTTAACTTAGCTGTTCTTTTCTTGCCGAGCTTCAGTATGTAAAAGTATTTAACGAACATTTTGTTGACTTTTTGTAATCAATAATTTCATTAATTGATTCAGCACAATTGAAAATGTTATTAGTGACATTATTACGTGCACTAAAACTTTCATATTTAAAATATGACTAACCTAACTACTTGAAAACCCATGTATACACATATTTTACTCAATTTTACTTTTTATTTGGAAGTATCTATTACAAAATTTTTTGAATGTTAAGAACACAAAATACTCACATTTTGTGCTTTACCTTTTCCAAGGGGTGTTCCATTTTTAAATAAGCCTTAAATATGCTGAAAATTTTACTATGACATTTAAAAAAGTCTCACTTCATAGGAAAATAAATACTGAAATCTATCTGAAATCACTTCTAGACCTACATGTGCTTTGGCAACCGTTTGCCTTGCAAAATGATACGGAGATAGGTACATACTAGTACATTCATTAGCATAAGGAGAGGGGGCTAAGAGAGCTTAGCGATATTATTGTGGTTAAATTTTAAAACAACGGGTCATACACGTTAGTGTCACTAGTGAAGTCAAAGAACGTGACGCGTAGAATTTGGCGGACGACATGTATAAGCTTGAGAGCTCAACAAATGGCAATATTTGATCTGAAGCGATGGAAGAAATATTAACCGACTTTTGCGTTTGGTAACAAAATATCTTAGATAGTGGAAAGTTACAGAGTTTCTTCTCAAATATGTTTCCAGGGTAAAACCAATATTTGGGAAAGCTTTTAATGGAACGGAGTTGGTGCACTGCATCGCTTTATGGAAACTGTTCAAAAACGTAAGAGTTACATATCGTCATGAGGTTTTGGGAGAATTGTCGTTATATCGAATGAAATTTTTAATAGTTTACTAAATATATGAATTAAATAGATTTCTTGGATAATATGTATATTGAATTGAAAGTAGCAGAACTAACGTACTTGTTTCCAATTAGTGGACAACAGTTGTAGTATTGGAGTTCAGTGGAAACACGATTAAACAAATACTCATCCATGAATACTATTATGATGTATTTTGTAAGTTTTAATGTTGTAGACATAGTTTCCTAATTACTTAACAATTAATAGCAAAATTATTAGTACAAACATATGTATATAAACCTAATATGAAAGTTCTTATGACATTTACTAAAGCGGCTTTATAAAGGAGCGCCAATTTGGTGCCTAGTCACAATCCCCATCAAAGTAAGATTTTGCAACATAACACTGATTTGTGCCCATGCCCCGACCTAAGAGAAGGATGATGTAACCAAAGGTGCAGCTCCAAGCGAAACCATTGGCTTTCGTAAAGGTCAAAAGAACAGCTAGTACAGTGAGTACTGTTGTGTCGCAGTGGAGAGAAAGCGGACCTACCTCGCAATGTTGCGATCAACCACAACACGAGCGGGGTCGGATAGATACCGAGAGTTGAAGAGGCAAACGAGACGCATTTGTAGACAAAAAAAGAAAGAAGCCGAAGTGCTTGAGAAACTACCCGAGAGGGGTAATGCTCGAAATTCTACGAAAACGTGTGGCGCCTAACGGAAGGTTTCAAGACCTGAGCATTCTCTTGTAGGTTCCAAAGGGGTGATCATATTGAAGTTATGGCGGGAACACTTCTTTAGCCAGGTGAACTGCAGTGAATATGCAACATTTAAAGATAATGAACTCGATTCTATAATCGATGACGATGGAATAGCTGTTTCATTGCCCGACTATGATGAGATTCGAAGAGCATTTGCTAGCCTGAAGAACAACAAAGCGACAGGAACTGATAGATTATCGGCCGAGCTATTCAAGTATGGCGGCGGAGAACTGAAGAGGCACATGCATCAGTTTCTTCTGCGCCAATTACCGTGTGGTAAGCTTACTTAGTGTGTGAAAGACTGAATTCTACCGTAAACAAACTGATTATACCTTATCTCGCCCACAAAGCTAATTGGGCTGTGTAAGCTGACGTTGAGTAACACCAAAAGCTCCGTCAGGATCGGAAGGACCTCTCCGAGCCCTTCGATACCAAACGAGGTTTCAGACAAGGTGATTACATATCGTGTCACTTCTTCAATCTATTGCTGGAGAAAATAATAACGAACTGCAGAGCTAAATAGCGAAGGTACAATCTTCTATATCGGACCTGGTTGTGAACAGAGACAAGAGTGAAATATATCATGCCATCAAACAAGCAGTCATCGCATTCGCGACTTGGCTCGCACGTCATTATTGACAGTCATAACTGAGAAGCCGTAGATAACTTCGTCTATCTTGGTACCAGCATCGACACCAACAACAATATCGGCCTTGAAATCCAATGCAGAATCACTTTTGTCAATAAGTGCTACTTTGGACTGAGTAGGCAATTGAAAAGTAAAGTTCTCTTTCGGCGAACAAAGACTAAACTCTGCAAGTCCCTCATTATTCTGAGTGCGGATGCATTGTCAATGGCATCATCTGACGAGTCGCCCTTGGCAATGTTCGAGACAGAGGTTTTGCGGGAGAGTTATGGTTCTTTACACGCAATGGCAACGGCGAGTTCCGCAGTTGATGGAACGATGAGCGAATCAATACACAGCACTGCTAGGTCATGTTGTGCGGATGAAAGACCTCCACTTCGTTGAAGAGATCAGATGACGAAGAACCTGGCAGCATTTGGTATCTCGATTTGGCGCCAAATAGCGGTTATAACCGCGTAATCGGTGTTTACGCCAGGAAAGAAGAATAAGAAAGAAAGAAGAATAAGAAAAAACTGTGAGAAAATTTATGTGAACATTATAGTCAGCTATAGACTTTTTTGTTATTTCTATGTGGTGCTTAATGCAAATCTGCGTAATTTTTTAGGAAAATAACTAAATAATTTTTTATCTCTTTCAAGGTTATATATCGTCACCAAAAAAACAAAATAATGTAACAACATTTTCGCAAATTTACAAGGGAAAGAACGAAACACGTAATAAAATGGAACATGAGTTACACTAAATTTAAATATTGGTTAAAACTGGGTTATATCCGATAGAAGAGCCTTAAAATGTTGAACAAATTTTCATATACATATGTACATATGTAATTTGAAGTAGTGGATCGTTGAAAAGAGCGTTAACGACAAACCATTTTTAAGTGAAAAAATTTGCATGGCCTGTTTAAAATATCGGAAAAAAAATATGAATTTTTTCTAGTTAGCGCCTGGATGAAAGCCACGTTTGCAAGGCAATGCGAACTAATGATTATATTATCATCATCGCGGAGTCATGTCTCCCAAATCTTGACACAAGCATACCACAAAAATATTTTAAGATTAAATTCGAAAATACATATACATAAGTCGAGGAGCGAAAATGTTCTTAAACTCTTTATTTTGAAATAAATTACTTTATTTCTTAGCGTATTGATATTCCTTTTAGTATTTGTATGTACATATTCTAAAAATATTTTTTTGAATGGTTTAGTGCGGTACTGCATATCTTAATGACAACAAAGACACTCATATTTAAGCTACATTCCATCCAAATTCAGTCAACCAACCAACAAAGCCATAATGCGTCAGACATCTATTTAGTTGTTCACCCCCCCACCCACGAATCGAAAACATCCAAAGAACTGAGAAACTAAGCACCGTTTTTGTGAAACACACCTCGAACAGTAGAGTTGTCTCTTTCATTGGCACGCGCTCCGCTTTTATCGCTTTCGAATTCATACCACCACTAACACCCCATGTAAATATGTACATTACATGGGGATATGCATTTGTAAGTATGTATGTACATAAATATGGATTGTTGGAGTATAAATACTTAAAACAGACATGATATGATTTGAAGAAGTATGGAAAGGAACCAAATTGTTATATATCAAATAAATATCAAATTTAAATATATGTAAACTGAACTGAGTTGAAATTTGTCGTAAATAATGTGAATAAATCTGGGTTGATTCGACTTCCTTTCGAATACATCGTTTTTGCAATAATTTCTAATGTAAATAGTGTTTAATATACATATAGTTATGTATATCGATGAACAAATAAACATACATAAAGATGTATATATATATAGATATGTATATATCTATATATAATATGTATTATATTGTACATCATAAAGAAGAATGAAAACAAAATACAATAAATACATGCATTCAGAGTGAATGAAGTGATACACAGATAGCACACGATATGTACATACATATGTATTTATGTTTATGAATATATACTACATCTTGAAACTAAAGAAGCATAAAGTTCGGCACTTGCCTCTACTCAGCCATCGGAAATATTAGCATATTGTGCGCGTGGAGCATAATTTTCCGAATGTAGATATGTTCACATACATTAATACATATACATATATGAATGGATTAGTATATACACAGAACAGCCATTATAAATGGTGGAATCAGTAGTAGTATTGGTGGCATATTCCGGCATTCACGTATTCGCCACGCCTTTCTTTGCGGAGTGTTTGGATATTCAGCGCTGTTCGACAACAACAAGTGCAAGTTTGGATTTCAATCACTCCTACTGCGTTTGTTGAAACATTTCGCTTGTAAAATCTCCGAGTTTTAAAGATAAATAAATTTATGTCAAATAAATCACATACAAATTAATGATCTGGCTTTAATAGTTCGCAAATTTTATTGACATTTGGTGTTTGAACAGAAGTTCGAACATGTGGGGATCGCGACTGCCTTTCACGAAGACCATCCCATCCCGCTTCGAATGTAGAAACCGAGCTGATTTAACAGCATAGTTAGATATACTTCTGGGAATGATTCGGTCCCTCAAAAGTTCTTCTTATGAGAGCTTTAGTGTCACGCGCTCTATAGCTTGTTATACACTCCAGCTAGAAGTACTTGTCACGTAAACGATTGATATTAGTAAGAGGAATCAAAAATGTGGAGCAATCTCTGTTTAGGTCACATAAGGGGTTAGGTGTAGTGAGAAAAAATCATAATTATAAATACATTTTTTTATACCCTGAACAGGGTATATTAAGTTTGTCACGAAGTTTGTAACACCCAGAAGGAAGCGTCGGAGACCCTATAAAGTATATATCGCTCATTTGCTGCAAGACCGGCATAAGTCAAAAAAATCGATTAGCCAGAAAACGCGTTAAAAGTTTTCAACTGACTATAACCTTACACGGAAAATAGGAAATATATTCTCTTCTCAAGCGGAGCATATAAGAGGTATTCATATGAATTTTTCACTCAATATGAAGTATGATATAACGAACAATTCTTTTATCAGTATATCGAGCTGAGTCGATTTAGCCATGTCCATCTGTCTGTCCGTCTGTCTGTATATATACGAATTAGTCCCTCAGTTTTTAAGATATATTGGACCACTATAGCATATAGCTGCCATATAAACTGAACGATCGGAATCAAATGCTTGTATGGAAAACATTCACATTTGACCAGATATATTCACGAAATTTGGTATAGATTATTTTTTAAGCCAACAAAATAATCTTCAAAAAAGTTGTTCAGAACGGATTACTATAGCATATAGCTTCCAAACTGAACACATAGTTACTTACAGAAATGCACTTGTGAAGGGTATTTAGCTTCGGTGCAACCGAAGTTAACGTTTTTCTTGTTTTAATTAACAAAATGGTAGTCTGAAGATTTTTTTCTAGATTTTCGGGAAAGCCCCAATAATTAATTGTTAAAAAACAATATTTATGTTTTAAAAAATCTGTATAATCTTCACTGAAATCTACCGGGAGGCTTACGACTGTGGTCAATAGTTAACAAAAAAGAAGAGAACTCTTTGTTAATTATCGCATAACTCAATCTATTAGATTTTCAGATATTATTTCTTAAATATTATATTTTATGAGTGTGCTAAAATATGTCTATCGTTAACGTAATCAGTAACCTCTCCAGGAAGCAAAGAAGTCTGGAGTGGCTCTTGCGAATTGGTGCACATGAACTACGCAAATTTATTTACTTATGACTCCACATAAATGTAATTTTGCTACATAATAATTTTTAAATAAATTTTCACGACTTTTAAGCATTTTTTCGTTGAAAATCTGTTCATTTTAGGGAATCATGACAAAGTATAATGAACTCTAAATTCAAGCACAGTTTTACTTTGGCAGATAGTTTGACTCTTTGTTTACCATAACAGAATGTAAAATTTTCTTTGTGAGAAGTGTCTTAAAAATGTGTAAATGTATGGTATATCATTCATTATTAGATCTTGATTTTGATTGAACTCGGGACACTCGTATGCGAATGTAAAAAATGTGGTCTGACCAAGGAAGGTGGCGCACAATAAAAACATTGTTTGTGCAAAGTTTTATCATGTTATATTAATTGCTTCTTGATTTATGTACTGGAAACAGAACGAATCAAGTGGAATTAAAGAATTCAATACATATTGCCAGCAGAAAAAAAGGAAAGTCAGCCGGATTTTTGACAATCCCGATATTAGTTATATGGAGTCTAGTGCAAGTTTTCATCCGATTTTATCCATTTCAAGCACAAAGATACTTAAAAACACGTTCTGTCAATTGCAATCACATTCATGGAGAGCATTATAACTGCCGATGAAACATGGGTTTATGAATTTGTAAAGCACTCATTTTTGGTCGATCGAAGAGAGAAAATAAAACTCGCTGAAGACCATCCCAAATAGTCTTTTGAGGACTGGAAATATCGTTGGTGTGGATTACTTTGAAGGTGGAAAAATAAATATAAATATGAATAATTAAATATTTTGCAATTTATTTACAATTTCTGGGTACTTTTTTGTCACAATGTATCTCAGATTAACCGATATTTTCGATAAATGTTCGCAATAGGAACTTGGACTCACATATTTTATATCTGGGGCTTGAAAAGATTTAGTTTTTGACAATTGTCAGTCATAAAATGGCCCACCTCAAAGATACTCTTTGTGCATTGTTTAATCGGGATCCATTGATTGATTCTTGATTTGCATACTGGAAAGTGAAAGAATCAGATTTATTTACATTTTTTATGTGAGAAGTAGGCGTGGTTGTAGTCTGATTTCGCACTGAAATATATAATAATGTCAAGATAACGCTACACGCCGAATTTGGGTGATCGGTGTAGTAAGTTCTGGGACAGAATTTTTTACCTAAAAGTTGGCGGTGCCTCGCTCTTAGTCTAATTTTTTCGGATGTAAAATTTATTTAAATTTAATTACTCTGGTGTATTTATTTATTTATCAAAGTTTTAGTCGTTTTAAAGGAACCGTTATCATCCGGTTTTATCCAATTTCACTATGACAGTAGGGGTGGTTAAAGGATTTGTCCTGACCGAATTTGGTTGGTGCTAAGTCTGCACCGAATTATATGAGCGGAAAAAGTAGTGGGCGAATTTGTTATTTCCAAATCAAAAGTGGGAGAAGAAGTTCGGCAAAACATACACCAAAGAATTTAGTTTCAAATGGTATACTACTATTCACGAAAGTTTCTTTAGCATCTATTAATTTTCCGCTTTTTTATTTCCTCAACTCAGCCTTACATGCTTAAGAGTTTCCAAAAACAAAACACTGACCTCCAAAGGTATATACTCTGAAGACACAATTTAAAAGGCGGTAAGCAACTATCCAGGTTCTTCAGGCATACTATTACATTAGAGATATTATTACCAGAATGCAGACTATTAATATTCAATGATTTGACCAAAAGCCACAAATGGGTGTTAAGACGGGATTTTAAAGTACTTCCGTAAACATACGTTCAATTCCGAGGATGCGGACATTGTTACAGTGCCTCGCATGTTATTTGTCTTATTTAGGTGCGTTTGTATGTATTTAAGTGGGTATGTATGACCCCATGCCGTGGGTTTACTACATTATTGCTTACTTTGTGATAATCATTCTTCCTGAAAACCGAATGCTTCCATAAAGCGGATTTACAGATTTTGCCGACTAATATATCAATTTCGGTAGCAGAGTACAACAACAACGCATACAGCTGCAGATTATATCACTTGCAAAGAAGGTAGCACATACGAGTAAGTTGGTGACTATTACACATACATACGTACCTTCAAACAAACACACACATAAATGTACATACATGTAGATAAGCATATGCTCATAATACTCGTAGCTCTAATTGTCGGGCCGCCGTATAATCGATGCGTGTGTATTTAACGATATTTTAACAAAAGTCCAATTCGCAATTGCCGGTAATTGCTGTATATCACTCAGAGTCCTTTTTGGGCGCACACGGCATTGATTGCTTCTCAGCTTCTGTAGCATACACACACCACCACAACGACATGTTCATATACCCATTTGTTTACATACACCGTTAATGTTTTGTCACAAAGTCCATATGGTTTATCTATAGTTTTCTACCTCCATACACACATACAAATATATTAAAAAAATATATGTATGTACACTATATGTGTTTACATTTATGTATGTATGTATGTTAGCAAATTCTATTTATTTGGCTCAGCGCTTTAGTTGATTGCTTATGTGTATGTGTGTATTTATCTGCTTATTTATAAATTTGTAATTGTTGGCTGCTTCCATGCGACTCTATTTCACTGTCGCATCTACCGTTTTATTTGTTTGCGGTGTGATTTCGATTTAAGGGATAATACGCCATAAAGGCAACACGATTGACTGGACGAAGCTGTGTTAACTCGAACAATAGGAGCCATGGCGGTTTGACAAAATATCCACAAACATACACATACCTACATATGTACATATGTATGGCTGGTTTATGTGTGCAGTTTGAAGGTGTATAGTATGTTTCTATGGTTAGATCTTTACAGATGAGACCGGATTATGTTTAAGTTCCTAATCTTCTGCTGTCAGCCGGCTTAGCACACTTTAGAGTATTATTTTCAACCAAATATTTACCAAATTTTACAAATGCATGTTGGCAATATAAAATTGGCTCCGTCGGCCGAAAGGAATTATAAATACTTCCCAGTCAGTGTCACCTCTGCACAACATCCAAATATGTATATATAGCATTTTAAATATAATATATATACATGTACATATGTACATGAATATTCACATATGTATATGAGAATCTGCAGAAACTCCGGAAAAATGTATCGCGTATTCGGAAGACAGCCAAAGGAGAAATATTGCTGGAACTCAAAGAAACCCAAATGGAAAGTACGAGCGAATTAAAGGGCGAGATAAGCAAACTGTTAGGAGACCAGGCACAAATCAAAGCGCTTACCCACGAAGTCATAGTAGAAATTCGGGACCTGGACGAAATCACAACCAAAGAGGACATTTCGGAAGCTATACGGAAGCAGGTGAAAAACTAAATAATTTTGATGTGAGCGCGATAAAAAACCTCAGGGCGGCATATGTGGGTACACAGGTAGCGGTAGTAAGCCTTCCTGCGCTGGAAGCCAAGCATGTTGCTAGATGAGCGAAAGGTTAGGATAGGCTGGGTAGTCTTCAGGTTAAGAGAAAAACCTAATTTAAAAAGGTGTTTCAGGTGCCTGGAATATGGGCATCTGGCAGCAGCATGTAAAAATTCGGATGACAGGAGCAAGTGCTGTCTGAGATGTGGCGAAAAAGGGCACTTCGCACAGACGTGCGACAAGGCTCTCTCTTGTGGTGCTTGCAAGAGCAGGGTACGGGAAAACTCAAACCACCAAATAGGTAGTAAAAGATGTCCTCTATACCAGGAAGCACATAAAAAATTCAACAAATGAAGGTTATCCAGCTAAATCTGAACCATTGCGAAGCTGCGCAAGATTTGCTTAAACAAACTGTATTTGAAGAGAAGGTGGACGTAGCAATACTGTGCGAACAGTACAAAAACATAGACAACGCCACATGGGCCTCAGACACCACCAGCAAAGCTGCCATATGGTCATGTGGAGGCAAAGCTTCCAGGAAAAGCCACTACTAGGAAAGCCCTACTTCACACGAGCCAGGATCTGTGGAATCAACTTTTATAGCTGCTATATACCACCGAGTGTCCCACAAGGAGCGTTTGAGAGAATACTGGATGATCTGGTACAGAAAATCCTAACAACTACGAATAACGTGGTAGCAGGCGATTTTAACGCATGGGCTGTGGACTAGAGAAGTGTTAGTACGAACAAACGAGAAGACGCTCTTCTCAAGGACTTTTCATCGCCTAGCTCCACTTCCTATTAAATACTGGAAATAGGAACACTTTCGAAAAGAATGGTCGCGGATCCGTGATTGACATCACGTTTGTTATTAGCCCGTTGGTACGATCAACATGCTGGAAAGTGTCTGACCTCTATATGCATAGTGACCACCTAGCCATCATAATGGAGATCGAAAAATCCAGGAGTGGAATATACACGCACCTAAAGACGGTACAGACAAAAGGATGGAAAGCCGAAACGTTCGACGAAGATATCTTTCGACTTATGCTGGATGACAACATTGCAAATGTGGAAGATGCGGAACGGCAGGCGGAGATATTGGTGAGACATATCAGCAAAGCATGCGACGCTGCAATGTGCAGAAAAAACAAGGCGCTAACGCTTACAGACAGCCTGCATACTGGTGGAATAGTGCAATCGACAGCCTGAGAACTGATTGCAACAAAGCCAGGCGTTCCTGCCAGAGAAGACGGAGTTCACCAGAATACGAAAACCTGCACGAAGGATTTAAAAAGAAACGCCGTGAGCTCAAGAAAGCTATTAAAAGAAGCAAACTCTCCTGCTTCAAAGAGCTCTGCGAAAATGCCGATGAGAATCCATGGGACGATGCGTACAAAGTTGTGATGACAAAATTCAAAGGCAGCAAAGGGAGAACACCAACCTGTCCCACCTTACTGCAAAACATCGTGGAAACACTTTTCCCTATGCAGAGAAACGAAGGAGCTACACCATCAATTATATCTACGGTATTAGACGCACCATTGGTCACCGAGGATGAAGTAATAGGTGCCGTCAAAAGGTTTGGAAACACCAAAACACCGGGTCGGGATGGAATCTCCAACAAAGCCCTGAAAACAGCTATAACGCACAAAGCGAGCCACTTTTCAGAGCTCTTTACCCGCTGTTTGCGAGAAGGTGTCTTTCCTAAAATATGGAAGAAGCAGCGATTAGTACTTTTGCAGAAGCCAAATAAACCGGCTGGAGAACCAAGCTCGTACCGTCCGCTCTGCATGCTGGACACGCTTGGAAAAATCTTAGAGACAATAATATGCGTACGACTGGAGAAGCATCTGGAGCAAGAATATCCAGGACTCGCCGAAAACAAATTTGGTTTCCGTAAGCACAGGTCAACCCTCGATGCGATCACAAAAGTGACAAATGTGGCAAGCAAGGCCATCGAAGGAACGAGGTGGATGTATGGTACAAAAGAATATTGCGCCAGTCGTAACGTTTGACGTAAAAAATGCGTTCAACTCTGCGTAGTGGCCATATGTATATATATAATGAGCGCTCTCGAATTCAAAAGAACACCAAAGTATTTGTTGAGAATTATCGCCAAATACCTTTCGAATAGGCTGTTACTCTATGATACCAATGATGGACCAAAAAAGTACAGGGTGACGGGAGGGGTACCACTGCTGTGGAACGTGTTATACGACGGAGTGCTTCGACTTCCATTAGAAAGAGGAGTCCAGATTATCGGGTACGCCGATGACATTGCGGTAACGGTGGTAGGAAAAGAAATCAACCAGGTAGAAAGCTTACGTGAAGACACCGCTTTAAGAATAAAGAGCTGGCTTACGGCGAACAAGCTCCAACTAGCAGCCCAAAAAACGGAAGCAGTGCTAATTACCAACAGAAAAAAAGTGGAAAACGCTACTTTTAATATTGATGGCTATAGTATAACGACGTTAAAATACCTAGGCGTTGTAATAGACACGCGACTTAACTATTACACGCATATTGAAAAAGCATGTGCAAAAGCGACGCGAATAACGGTGGCCCTATCGAGGATGATGGCCAATATTGTAGGACCAAGACAGGGCAAACGAGCACTCTTGGCTAAAGTGAGTCAGCCGGTGCTAATGTACGCGACGCCCATATGGGGACCAGCAATGCGTAATAAGACATACGTGAAGGAAGCAAGATCTCCTGACTTGGCTTAATGCAATAAGAGTTATTTGTGGATTCCGCACTGTGTCGCACGAGGCGGCTGGAGTCATAGCGGGCATCATACCACCGGACATAATGGCATTAGAGATCAAAAGAGTCTACGAGAAATCAAGAAGCATTGGGAGGCGTCTTACAACAGCAGAACGAAATAAAGAGAGGGAGGAGAGTTTATGTCAGTGGCAGAGGCGCTGGGACATGGCAGAAAATGGAAGGTGGACATATAAGCTAATCAGAAAGGTGAAAACATGGGTGGAGAGGAAGAACGGCGATTCTGATTACTACCTGACGCAATTCCTGACAGGACACCTATGCTTCCGAGAGTATCTCTATAAATACGGTCACGATAGCGGGACGGAATGTTCATTCTGCGGAAATGACAGCGAAAATGCGCAGCATATTTTTTTTTTACTGTTCGAAATTTGAAGCAGAAAGAAACGATTTGGAAATTATTATCAACGAACGTATGACTCCAGAGAATATCGTGCACCACATGATAAAAATCAAAACCTTGTGGAATAAAGTGAAGAATTGGTCCGCAATTGCCCTACAGGAACTGAGAAACAAAGAAAGGCAACGAAGTAGCGAGAGCAGAAGAAGTAGGGAAGAGTAGTGCAGAAAGGAGCCCCTGAAGAGCCAATTTGGCTGACCCTGGACCTGCGAAGAAATGCTTAACGGTAGTACCATAGGATTAGTGAACTGCAGTCGGAGTTAGGGTTTAGCACGTAGGTGTACTGTTACGCAAGTTCAGCATGGTAAGATCATCCATACTGGGCGTGGTCCCGAAAGAGGTGTACCCTTAGCGTGCAGTATGAATCGTGCATGGCGTCGGGTACTGACGGTATCTATGCAAGATTCCCCCTTCGAAACAAAAAAAAACATATATGAGTTCGCATACACCCGCCTTTCGAAATGTAAAATTTTTATATTTTATGGTTGAAACCATTATTTGTAACAAGATATAAGTAATATAAATAATTATTATTACATACCGTTTTGAAATAATATTATAGAGTTACTCTAACCGTTCGTTTGCTCCTCTGTGCAGCGAATAACTCAAGTGAGATACTTCGACGAAGTTTTATGCAGAAAATCCTGAAACTTTATAAAGTTTAACCGAGTACAAATATCTTAGAAACAATCAAAACGCATTTTGTGACCAAAGCTTTTCTCATTAACTCGTCTATGGCTAAAATGATTGTGGTAACTGTAATTCAAACTCCCATTTTGTAGGTGTAGTCTATTTTGGATAAGGTAATTTTTCATTTATATATTCATACAGGTTTTTTATGCAGTGACCACCGAACTTCTGAATATAATAATGGAAAGTATGCGAAAGAGAGAAATGTTGTAGGTTGTTCAGACCTCAGTCAAAATTCCAAACTGAACATATGAGCACCAAAGATCATAAATACAATAGACGTCCAAAAGAAGCTGTTGCGGCGAAAATATCAAAACAAATTACAAAATAATTTTGAATGATTATCTTTAAAGGAACGTGTTGGACATATAAGTAGATCATTGAAGTTTTGGCACAGGGATGCTCTGAACAAACGCGGTACCAGGAGCTCAAAATCGACGGATTCGATCACAAAGTAATGGCAGCGATGTTAAAGTTGAATGAATTGGGCTTCGAATCGCTTCCGATTCCACCGAATTCCCCAGATTTAGCCTTAGGTCTTGCTGAAATCATTTTCTTAGTAATAACTTACCTTGGTAAAAAATTGATAATTGGGGCCAACCGAAAACCGGCATTTGGGAGATTTCCGTGGACAGTTCAATACGTACATATGTATGTACATATGTACATATATGTACGATAATGGTAGTAATATGAGCGGTAGTTTTGTAGGATCACATTCAAAACAAAATGGATTCATAAACGCTTTGAAATAAGTTAAAAAACTTAACCTTAAGGAAGAAACTCTTCGGGACGCTGATACAATTTTGAAATATATGAACAAATTTGAGTGCGCTTTCATATGGAGGCTATGAAATGGTCTTCAGTCAATTAATGAAAGTCAAAGTCGAGTAAAACTCCGGCATCGGATGTCGACATCGCTCACGCTTCCGCACCATATAGCAGGACAGGCATAATGGACGATTTGTAGATTTTGTTTTTGATTCGTCGAGAAAGTGGTTTAATTCTCAATTGCCTCCTCAGTCCAAAGTAGCACTTTTCGGCCAGAGTGAATCCATGTACGGCTGTGTAAACTGACGTTGAGCAACACCCAAAGCTCCGTAAGGATCGGGAAGGACCTCTCCGAGCCGTTCGATATCAAACGAGGTTTCAGACAAGGCGATTCCCAATCGTGTGACTTTTTCAACCTGCTTCTGGAGAAAATAGTTCGAGCTGCAGAACTAAATAGAGAAGGTACCATCTTCTGTAAGAGTGTACAACTGCTGGCTTATGCCGATGATATTGATATCATCGGCTTCAACACCCGCGCCGTTAGTTCTGCTTTCTCCAGACTGGACAAGGAAGCAAAACAAATGGGTCTGGCAGTGAACGAGGGCAAGACGAAATATCTCCTGTCATCAAACAAACAGTTGTCGCACTCGCGACTTGGCTCTCACGTCACTGTTGACAGTCATAACTTTGAAGTTGTAGATAATTTCGTTTATTTAGAAACCAATATTAACACTACCAACAATGCCAGCCTGGAAATCCAACGCCGGATTACTCTTGCCAACAGGTGCTACTTTGGACTGAGTAGGCAATTGAAAAGTAAAGTCCTCTCTCGACGAACAAAAACGAAACTCTATAAGTCGCTCATAATTCCCGTCCTGCTGTACGGTGCAGAGGCGTGGACGATGACAACAACCGCCGATGAGTCGACCTTAAGAGTTTTCGAGAGAAAGGCTCTGCGAAAGATTTACGGTCCTTTGCGCATTGGCCACGGTGAATATCGCATTCGATGGAACGATGAGCTGTACGAGATGTACGACGACATTGACATAGTTCAGCGAATTAAAAGACAGCGGCTACGCTGGCTAGGTCATATTGTCCGGATGGACGAAAACACTCCAGCTCTGGAAGTATTCGACGCAGTACCCGCCGCGGGAAGCAGAGGAAGACGAAGACCTCCACTCCGTTGGAAGGACCAAGTGGAGAAGGACCTGGCTTCGCTTGGGATATCCAATTGGCGCCACGTAGCGAAAAGAAGAAACGACTGGCGCGCTGTTGTTAACTTGGCTATAATCGCGTAAACGGTGCCAACGCCAATTAAGAAGAAGAAGAATCTATGTACGTTGCATTTCAAGTCTCACCTAGTTGTTTTTGTTGTTGTTGATGTACTCGTAGTTCCAGGATATACGAGTTGAACTACTACTTCAAAGTTATGACTGTCATCTGTGAAGTAATTTAATGACAGGAGATATTTTGGACTTGTCCTCGTTCCTAGTTGTTGTTGTTAGTAATGCCAATATCATCGGCAAATGCCCGCCATTGTACATTTCTGTAAAATATAGTCCCTTGCCTATTTAGCACTGTGATTCTTATAATTTACTCCACCATCAGATGGAAGAAGCGGGGGATAGGCCATGTCTATGCCATTCACCAGTTAGTGGTAAGAAACGATTATTTTGCATAATGTTCAACCAGTTTACGCTTTCGAGCTTAGACCAAGTACACTGCGGTTGCCTCAGCGAAAAATCAGCTGTATAGTATAAACAGCTTTGCTTAATTAGATTTTTTTTTAATCATGTTTTTTTGGCAATTTTTGTCAAAATGTTCTATATATTTATTTTTAAAAATTTGTTTTAGATGTAATATGATATTTTTTATATCAAACACTAGATGAAAATTAAGTTATTTTCGTTGAACACTTTTGTTTGTTCAACGTTCACCGATTTCGGCTGTACACAGAAATAGCACACTTCTGGAATTCTGTAAAAAAACATACTTTTATAAGAATGAGTGTAAAAAATTACAATATTACTCATTACCAAGATAATACTTGTTGTATAGCCCAGATTTTTCAAAACAGCTTGACATCCGCGAGGTAAGTTCTCCACTAGTTTTTGGCATCTACTATCCGAACTTTTTTGCTCGATCTGAACTTTTACATCGTTTCAGAGGTTTTCTATTGGGTTAAGATCGGGACTTTTCGCTGGCAATTCTAATACATCAAAATTTTCGGTAGATATGTAAGCAATCCTTTATTGTCTTAGCTGCATGTTTCGGATCATTATCATGCATGAATATCCATTTTACAGGTATTGATTCAAATGAAAATGGCTCCATTGTGTGTCTTAGGATGTTTAAATAGGCATACTGATCCATTTTACCACCAATTCGGACCAACGGCCCTACTCCATACCACGAAAACGCAACCCACACCATGACATTACCTCCACCATGTTTTAGCGTTTTTTTGGTGAATCTTGGGTTTACTTCGATTTACTTTTTTTTCATCGCTTCATAATACACTTTTCCAAAAAATTTCATCACTCCCTATATGAGCCTTTACGAAGGTTAGGTTAGGTAAGATGGCTGATCAAAGATCCCACGTAGACTAACAATTAGTCCTTTGTGATGCCATTGAAAAGGAACTCCCGTGTTCGGACTTACAGATTGGCGAAGCGCTTTGTAGCTAATACATAGTTACACAGACGCTTAACTTCAACACCCGCCAGTTCGGTGGCGTGTCCAAAGGTATGCGCCCCCAAGTGTCTGAGTCTTGACCTCCCAAAAGCGGGACAGTCAAGCAGGAAGTGTTGGCTTGTTTCTACCGCATCTTCTTCCAAACAGCTTCTGCAGTCGACATCCTGTAAGATACCCATTCTTACCGCATGTAAGCCAATAGGACAGTGGCCCGTTAAAAGACCCACTATCAGTGAGAGGTTAGCCTTGCTGAGGGCCAAAAGATCATTAGATCTCCTGCGGTCTATTATGGGCCAGAAGGCTTTCGCAATCGCACAAGTGCCGATGCTGGCGCAGCGTTGGACGAACATCCGCGTGGCCCAGCTGTCTAGTAGTAGACCACAAGAAGAAACAGGAGCACCGACCCGTTCCCATTCTACCGATAATGATTCTAGGGTACCTTTCCTTGCTAGCTCATCAGCTTTGCAATTGCCTACAATTCCGCTATGGCCCGGCACCCACACCAGTCTAATCACAAAAGCTCTAGCTGCTAGAGATAGCGACGTAAGACATTCTTCGACCAACCCTGAACGCACTGTGAATGAGTTCAACGCTAATATAGCCGCTCTACTATCTGAGTGGATAGTCACTTCTCTGAAGGTGGATGCACTCTGTAGCAGCAAATCAGCTGCAACCTTGATGGCTGCGACCTCAGCCTGGAGAGCCTTTACGAAAGTAATCCGGGTTTTTATATTTTTTTTTTTGTGAAAGCGGTTTTTTTGTGCTAATGCGTTCATAGAGGTGAACGTCATTGAGGGGTCCATTGAAAATCGAGAGGTACATGTTTAAGCCAAATTCTTCATTAATTTCGGCCACAATGGCGCGGGAGGACTTAAATGGATCAACCTTGCACTTTGTTACAATTGTTTGATCCTTTCGGATTTTATTCATCTTTTGTCTCTGGATCAGAATTGTCTGATGTAATAGCTTTATATACAATTTTTCGCGAACATTTCAATATTTCTGCAATTTGCAATTACAATGTATTCCTCTACCTGCTTTTTATTGTTTAAACAAATTTAAATTCTAAACTAAAATCAATAACTTTTTTGCACAGTTTTCGAATTTCAAATGAGAAGTGATCAATAATAGCCAAGTGTGCTATATCTCTGTGCTTAACTGTATTTAAAACACATTATACATTAGGCATATTTTTTAAAAGCTAAATAATCAATTATTGTTATTGCTGAAAATTTGAAACGATTATGAATTTTAAAACTTTTAAAAATGTAAATATTTTGGCCGCATTATTTTATGTTTAAAAAGCAGAGCATTCCAGCAACATTACAAAAACACAAGCAAGTGCGTATTCTTTGCAACGATTCCCAGATGGCCTTCTTTCGAAAAAATATGTCGAACCATATGAATGTATGTATGTGAATATGTGCATTTGATAATACGAGTAGTTCAGAAGGGTCCGTCTATCCGAACCCATATGATGATTGGTTCTAGTGAATTATCTAAGTGAATTTGAATTTCAATTCAATTGAAATTTGGTAAGTTTGCGAAACCAGAGCGAGACGAACGAGTAACAAGCCAAAAGGCAACATTTCCGCTTGTCTTGTTCATCAACGACCTCATGGCAAACGAACCCAATTATCTTTCAATAAAGAGAGCACAAAGCATCCATCCTCAAGTTACACAAACTGTTTTCTTGCTTTTACTGCCCATTTTGTTGTTGTTGCTCATGTTGTTGTTTTGTTCATTCTATTGTTTTGTGTATGTAGCGGATTTATATTTACTAAATCCAAAAAGCCAAAGTAACATCAACAGCGAAGTGGGAAAATGCTTTCAGCATTTGTTGTGGGCTAAAGCCGTCCGGGGGTTGCGGCAAAGCCATGAACTTGTGAAAGGGGATGCGCAGCATTAGCTCCGAAAATTCGTAACTCGGCGTAGTTGGGCTAAACTGATTTAGCGTGCAGAGAGGGCATAGCTAAATGCGGCGAGTCGGGAACGAAATACAAATCTCGCCTGCGGGCAAGCATTTTTATTAATTCATAATCAAATCCAGACAGTTTGAGTACATATACATATGTATGTAAATGCACGCATGTATATACATACATATGTATGTGAATACTCGTTCGTATCTATTTAGGTATGCGAGAAAACTTTTTTCACTCTGTACGAATACTTCCACAAACATGTACATATGTATGTATGTATGGACATACATGGATTATTTTGCTTTGCTATAGTGGCGGTAAGAAACGATGATTCTGATTTGACTTCGGCGTCCGTCATTCCTGTAATTTAATACTATTTTTCAATTTTCGAATTTTATAAGCATTCATAACAGCTTGCGAGCGCTGTTGGATAGAGCGTACAAAAGTAGAAAGTATTTAAATAGACCAATGTACATACATACATTAGGGCAAATACTATATGATATAAAAATTATACACATATTAATGTACACATAATGTGTGTGTACGCATTTTGGCCAAAATTGCCATTTTACTGACTCAGTTTTTGAACAATCAATTTTCCAATTGTAGCCATGCAAGCGAATCGTTCACACATTTGAAACACCTAATAAAGATATTAAATTTGTTCGTTACACACGTTGCACTTGGTCAAGACTGGGAACGTGTGAGGTCTTTAGAAGCAAAAACGATCGGTAAGCAGCAGTTATTACAACTCGATGCGACTGTGATACGAAATATATTTACTTTCACATTTTTTCTCTCATTTTTTCCTTTTGACATTGAAGGTGAGATACGTATTTGTATATTTATACAGGACGACATTTAACAATATTAGGAGGTCGGTTAAGACATTTTAACGAGATAACGAACTATAATTTTGCATTAACGTACATATATATGTAATTAATTGGCTTCTCATGTGTGGAAGAGAAGTGGCGAGCCTAAAAGGGCTTTTATAATTCCTGAAACACGTTGGAAGTATTATATTCTAGACCTACGGATTTGATGGTTATATGTACATATATGTATGTACTTAAAGTTCCATACCTCACATGCTCTTATGTATCAACAAAATAGGTTTTGTACTTACAGGTGTTCATTTTCATACTTAGCTCTCCCACTCGCGACATGTTTCAGATGTTATAGTAGTTTTGTTCACATAACGGTTTTTGTAACCTTAAAACTAATCGAAAGAGATAGAATTTGATTACGTAAACAGACAAATTACAAAGTCATTTGACCAAGTCACAGACGAGCTCAAAATTTGGTTGAAATGATTACATCAGAGAGAAGTATGTGTGGTAAAACATTTTTTTCAAAGCTTGTGTGACCCAAACAAAGCAAAAGTAGTAACAAAAGTAATTGAGAACCTGTGGCAGGGCCTCTACGATTGTGTGATATAACATCGCTGTCTTATTTTTTGTGGAGTTATGTGAAGTCGCTTTTCTACGTTGATAAGCTCGACTTGATTGACGCCCTGGAAGAGAATATCCGGCGCGTATTGCTGACATATGGCCCCAATTGGGCCTCTCGACTGGAATTTATTCGAGGCAGCCGAGGCGGTCATTTGCCCGAAATCATATTAAAAACATAACTGGCAAACTTGTATCTGTACAATAAAGTTATAAATAAAACAATTAAGTAAGAGCTAAGTTCGGGTGTAACCGAGCATCTCTTACTATTTCAACTTTCCAGGATATGCATACTTTCAGGTGCTTAAGTTTTGTTGGTTATATGGGCTCAATGCCAAGTTTTCATTTGATTATGTCCAATTTAGGTTCAAAGATACACTTTTATTAGCTAAACACCCTCTCTTAATTGAAATAACTCCCATATTGGTTGTATAAAGTCTCCTGGAAGTTCAAAAATCTTATTATTATCAAAGAAACATTTTTTTCCAATTTCGATAACTAACATATCTCACATATACACCAATATTTTTGGCAAAAATTGAGCCAGACGTACTGGGCTCACATCTTTGAAATGTTTGGGGTCTTGAACAGTTATGGTCCGATTTTGACAATGTTTAGACTCGAGCTGGCATACCTGAAAATCACGACATGTCTTTAGTTTTAACCGAATATATTGATTAGTGCTTAATTTTCTGGAAAGAAAAATAATCATATGAAATTTAAAATTATGCTATATGGGGAATAGGCAGACCCGATTGCGCCCATTTTTACCACAGAATAATGTTATAGATAGAATTCGGTTGAAATTGGTCGTTTAGTTCCGTAGATATGTTATTTTAATTAAATGGCTGCTATAAAGCCGCTTTGTATCATCCTGCGTGTAGAAATAAATGTAAATTTGGTTATTGTAGCTTTGGTTGTTTACTTTGAAGTTTGAGTTGAGTCCGACTTTAAAGTTGAAATTCTCTCGTGAGTAAGCTACAGAACCTAAACAATGAATTGGAAGTGTTAAATGCTTTTAGGTTTAATGATTTAAGTATGAAATATTTCATAAAATTATATATGTTTCTGAGTCCAAATGAGTCCGGTGTCGTTATTAAGTCAAAATACATATGTATGTATGTATGTACATACATTTTGATGACTCTCATTAATAACATACAAAAACACATAACATCGGACAAAATCTTCTCTCTTAGTTTCAGAGAAGGTGTCATTCCATCGGCATTCCAATCTGCTTAGTTGAAGAAGGATCTCCATACAGTGACATGCAGAATAGGTTTGATGCTATTATCCATGAGCTCTTCTTTATCATTCTTAGTTCCGCACTCCTTAAGCAGTATCTGCTTATGCATCTGTATGTGTAATCTGCATACTCTTTGAGCATTAATGAATGCAGCTGGATAAACAAAGTCAGCATCCAGATTAGAAAATGGAGTTCTCTCGCTTAACGGAACGAAAAATAACAAAACAATCGTCATCCGTAACTGCCTTGTAGGAAATTCAAGGGAATATACGAGTATGTAGTAAATGCTTCTATTATCGTTTTACGGTTGAGTTAACTGTTGGTAAAATATTAAGTATAATTCAAAAGAAATTAGTTTAATAGTTGCATTATAAATGCTTTTACGACAATTGTCACATTCTCTCCTCCTCGAAAATACGTAAAGCGATGAAACCAGGTTTTCTAGTGATGTTTAGCGTCGACTGTCGAATCACAAAATGAAACGCGTCGGAGACTCTATAAAAGATATTAGTCAGACTATCTGTCTGTATCGGACTTTTGTATATACAATCTCCAAAGACACTGTTCAAATTAGGCCACTATAGCATATGACACCCATACAAACTGACCGATCTAAGTTCTTGTGTGGAACATTTAATATTTGCGAAGGGCGTTATAGCCTCGACGAAAGCAAAGTTTACGTTGTTTTTATTTTTATTCAACATAGAGGACATTGCCGTTGATGTACATGCTTCCACTAGATCTGGACCCAACATTCCAGCAGGGTTCGTTGATCTCAGTAGGCTTTATGGTTTTATTGCATCATTGTAGTAATGGATGTTTAGAAATGTAGCAACAGACTGATGTATTTATATCTCGACTCTTACATACATATACTTATATATTATATACTTATGTGTATGTATGTACATACATTCGCGCAACAAATTTCCTGCTTTCATTTTGCGCTTACCGATGTCAGGCAAACCCCTATCTACTAAATTTGCCGTGTTTATTCGCGCCATTGAGCACTTTTTAATCATCAAATCTGTTTCTACATTCAAAAGCCACTAAAAAGGAATACATACATACATATAAACAAACCTTGCTGTAAATAAAACCCAACATGGTTGCTCATGAATTTTGATGTTGTGGCAGTGTTGAGTTGTTTTTGCATTGCGATTGAAAACCTTTTTATTTAATGCACTACTAATCCGCTTTAAAATCTCTAAACTCTATTGCAACCACAACCACAGAGCTAACCCTCGAGTCACAACAAAGCGAACCAGCGCAGGAAACGCATGCGATATTCTCTTAATCTGCATTTCTCTAATTGCTGACGATACAACAAACACTTTGGGTCGCAGCATTTATTCAACGCTTGTCGCTCATTGTTCGATCTCTGCAGTTTTGTCATTTGTCGATTTCGCCGCTTATCAGCCGCACCATCATCATTACCACGGCCGACATGGGCAACATGTCACCAACGGTGTCACGCTACAATGTAACTCCAATCCGAATATCCGTGACAACACAATCAAGTTGGCAATCTTGATCCTTGGCTGCCTGGTCTCGCCTCACCTTGCCTGGCCCGACTGAGACTGCCTGAAATTCTGTTGGCATTCAATCACACATTGACATATCGAATTATTTTGGTGGTTGTGGTTGTGGATGTGTCTGCTCCGCATCATAAATGGCTTTTAAAAAGGTTTTATGACGCTTTAACGCCTTCGCCGAACAATGCACCGGTAGAGGCGTATCGTCTTTCGCCAACATTCATCTGACGAGTTGGCAGTCCGCCGTTGTTGTTGCATACCACTGTCACCACACTTTAGCATCGCTGTTCTCATTCAAATTACTTATTACCTTTGTACAATTCTATTCTCTTTATAAAATACCATTTTATTACTTATTCCTAAGAATTCAACCGAATCTTTAACTTGAAAATCCTATTAAGCTGAAAGAAGTCTCCAAATTCCGTTGCAGTAATTGTGGTTGCTTGCCTTTCGGTAATAGTACTCTTCGCTAATGAGACAATAAGCATAAGTGTCAAATTATTTGTAACCGAGGGCGCGCCCACACTTGGATTCAGTTTCAAGGACTGTGCAATGCTCTTTGGAAATTAAGAGGAAAATTTCGCAAGATACATAAAGTATATGTTATTGTATACATATTCAAATGAGTGTATATACTATTATTATTTAACGCCATTATGTACATATTGAAATAGTGCATTTGCGTTAGCACGAATTATTTAAGTAAGGCCGTCTTGATTTAGATCATCAACTTGTATATTATATCTCGAGCGAGATCTGTAGCCAAAACTAGTACCAGAGGAATAATAGGTCTATAAGCACTAAATGCTAGTGAAACTTATAGCGAGATTGACTTCGCTAAGAGCAAGTAGTTCGGAGGATCTCTTACGGTTCACTCTGGGTCTGAAGCATCTTACTGTCGCAGAAGTTATGATTATTGGCCAGCGCTTGCCGAGTATGGTCTTGCAGTTTCTGGCGATTCCGCTGTGACCAGGCCTCATACAAGTCTGATATGGAAAAATCTTGAACCTATTGATAATGATGTCATGCACTCCTTGACTACAAGTAGTTTTGAGCGTACAGTCTACGAGCTCAGAGCCAGTATAAGCACTTGGATATTGGAGTGAATTATAACTCACTGAAGGAGTACACCTAATCATTAGATTCCAGTGCTACCTTGATGACAGCCACTTCCGCTTGAAAGACGCTAGAGTGAACTGGAAACCTCAATCGAGTTGATGCAGAGCCTCTTAATTTCATTTCGCCCGCGAAAAATCTCACTGTTCCTCGTCTACAACGGCTTTGTTCCGCTTATAAATCACTCAGGGTCCCATCGAATGATTGTCGAGGCATATGGTGACCATACTCTATCAGAAACAACATGCAAAAGATGTTTTCAACGGTTCAGAGATAATGATTTTGATGTTAGAAATGAAGAACGTGGAAAGGCACCAAAATAGTTTGAAGACGCCGAACTACAAACAATACTGGATGAAGATGATACTTTGAGTTGAAAGCAAATTACAGCCATGTTGAATGTTGCATAACAAACCATTTCAGACCAGTTGTGAAAAGATCTAAAAGTGTGCAAATGGGTGCCACACAAATTGAAAAGACAAATAGAAAATTAAAACAAGAAAAAACGTTAACTTCGGTTGCACCGAAGCTAAATACCCTTCACAGGTGCATTTCTGTTAGTAACTATTTGTTCAGTTTGTATGGAAGCTATATGCTATTGTCAACCGATCTGAACAATTTCTTCGGAGATTACATTGTTGCCTTAGAAAATAATATATACCAAATTTCGTGAATATATCTTGTCAAATGTGAAAGTTGTCCATACAAGAACTTGATTCCGATCGTTCAGTTTGTATGGCAGCTATATGCTATAGTCAACCGATCTGAACAATTTCTTCGGAGATTACATTGTTGCCTTAGAAAATAATATATACCAAATTTCGTGAATATATCTTGTCAAATGTGAAAGTTTTCCATATAAGAACTTGATTCCGATCGTTCAGTTTGTATGGCAGCTATATGCTATAGTGGTCCGATATCGGCCGTTCCGACAAATGTGCAGCTTCTTGAAGAGAAAATGACGTCTGCAAAATTTCAAACGATATCTTAAAAACTGAGGGACTAGTTCGTATATATACAGACAGACGGACAGACGGACATGGCTAAATCGACTCAGCTCGACATACTGATCATTTATATATATACTTTATAGGGTCTCCGACGATTCCTTCTGGGTGTTACAAACTTCGTGACAAACTTAATATACCCTGTTCAGTGTATAAAAACATTTGCGAAATTTAGCTTCAAAGACACGAACGAAAATCAGTTTTGCATTGAATTGTCACAGGCGATGAAAAATTAATTTATTTTAAAAATTCTAAACGGAGAAAAACATGTTTTAATCCGGGACAACTATCAACATCGCCTGCAAAAACAGATTGATTCAGTAAGAAGGCAATCCGCTGTATTTGGTAGGATCACCCCGTATTCACCAGATTTGGTTCCTCTGGCTTACCATTTGATTTCATCGATGGTACTCGTATTGGTCAATATTCTGAATATTTTGACAACAAACAATCTTCCTTCATACCGGTACAGCTGGTATGTTTATAGGTGTATTGTCCTTAGTGCACCACATTAACTGTGCAAAGTGCCCGTGCATTTCCCTATTCCGCCACAACCGTTCTGTCATAAAGAAGACTCAAACTTATTAAGAGCTTCAATAACTGACTCCAGCTTACTTTGTTGAAGGAATCCTTTTTAACGAGGAAGAAACTCACAGATAGTATTTAAGTGCTTCCTCCAGCCATGCCAATACTTAATGCAAGGCATTTCCCTTAATTAATGGAGAAATTAATGAAAGACATAAATTGGAAAGTACGAAAGGTAAATGTAATGGCGGAAGAAATTGCATTTTTAGCACATTTTTCAAATTCGTTCACGACCTTTTTTGTATTGGCTGATATACTTAAATACATACATACATACTCGTATATGTATTTATGTGCGAACAGATACTAATTAGTAATTCAGTTTATAAGCATAGCATTACAATGGGCTAAGCGAAAAATAATCAGCTGTCGGACCGATTTTATTAAAGTTTCCCGCATATATGGGTTCAATCTTATTTCGAACACTTAATTAAAATTTGCAGGGCCGGCCCAGGCAAATTTCTTTATTCTTTGTCAAATTATTTGAGATTCAAAAAGTATTTTTTTGAAAAATAAGACCAACAAAGTCTTGCGGTATTTTTATTGAATGATTTATTGAAATAGTTTATAACGGTTTGATGACTCATGTCCAGCTCTTGACCGATGCTACGGCTGCTACTATGCCGGTTTCTTTCGACCAATTCAGCGATTTTATCGCAATTTTCGACGACAGGCCTTCCGGAGCGTGGCGCATCTTCGACCACCTCTACACCAGAACGAAAACGTTGAAACCATCGTTGTGCGGTGGAAATGAAAACTGTAACGGGTCCATAAACTGCACAAATTTTATTGGCGGCTTGAGATGCATTTTTGCCTTTATCGTAGTAGTACTGTAAAATATGCCGTATTTTCTCTTTATTTTGCTCCATGTTTGCGACGCTATAACTCACGAACGACTTAAAAGAAACGATAATCTACGGTGTTAACGCGTGAAATCAGCTTTCCAAAAAGGTATAGCATGACCCGATGCGACGAATAAAACTAGAACTACGCGCTTTTTGACAACCTTTTTCACTCCATGATTTAAAACGTATTACTTAAATAGTTGGCAACTATATAATGGTTTAGGCACAATTGATTTGCTTCAATTCAGGACTATGGTTAGGTTGAAAGCGTAAATGAAATTCATTCATGACCCACATCATTGATTCAATAACTGTTTTCGTAACATCTGATGTAAAATAATATCCGAAGAGGCTCACGTTCCTCTGGTTAAAAGGACTTTATATTCACGCAACATTGCACTTAACCGCTTTGTCGTTATATATTTGAACAGCTGATGCTGTAAGGCTTGTTTGTAAATAATTGGTGGTCGACATCGTCGAATAACAAGTCGAGAGGTTAAATTTGTCTAACGCGACCGATCACAAGCAAATGAGACGTTTAGGATTAATTTCCTAACATGAAATGAGTTCTCATGTTCTTACAGAACGAAAATTGCTTCTTCGCAATAACGATAGTGATTTGCTTATAAAACACGTGCCCCATTTTTGAAGCACATTGTTACTGGTGACGAAAAGAGGGCTGTTTACAAGAATTTAAAGCGCCTTTTGATCATGGTCTAAAAAGTATGAACCAGCTCAAACTACTTCGAAGGCCGAAAGTCACCAAAAAAGGTTAGACAAAATAACTGTTTGGCGGATTTCAAAGAGATCGTTTAATACCGTGACTATTTCTGAAATTTACTGTGATAAGCTGGACTAATTTGGTACTACCACATCCCCCATATTCTCCAGTTTTGGCAAATTCGCATTATTACTTCTTCGAAAAACCACTTGATCCAGTTTTTTACCTGCAAGGATCAGAAATTATATGAGCGTGGAATTAATCCCTTGCCCGAAAGATTGGAAAAGATATTGGATCAAAATAAAGAATATATAATTTCATAAAATGTTTTACACAATAAAAATATTGTGTTTAAATTGTACTAAAGAAATTAAATTACTTAGTGAACGACCCAATTTAAGGGCATATGTACACCACTTATATATATGTATGTACATATGTAAATATACTTGTATAGTATATGTACATATGTATGAGTATATGGATGCGTGCGTACTTCTATGCCAACTTTACCTTTGAATGACAGGAAGAGCTTACCAACTTACTCACTTATTAACGGTTGTTTACACTTGAATCAAATAGATGTCACCGTTGGAAAGAGGCGAAAGTCTTAGCTGGTCTCAGCTGACAACGAGTTGAAGCTCGAGGCATTTGCATATTCACATTTTATTTTGTTTGAATTTCCTTAGTTCGACAATTGGATCTTGAGGCACTTCAAAGCATTGTTTGCCTCTGCGCACATCCGACTTTAAATTGCTCTCGACGAGTAAACAACAACAACAATAACGCTCACTCCTAACTAGTGACAGCTATGTCAATTTTGAGATTGTTCATTTATGAAGTCGTGCAGCAACAGAAACATGGCAAGCGGGTGGTGCAGGACATTTGCTCAAGTTTGACTATCTATTTGCATAGAGTGGAAAAGTGGAAGCTGCTAAAAGACTGGCATGTGCTCTAAGTATACAAAAGGCACAGAGGCACATGTGTCATGCTACCAAGATGTGGACAGGAAGTTGGTCTATTGGCAGTAGCGATTAAATAAGGCGTGAAATGTCAAAGGGTTGTAGAGGTTGGAATCTCATTTTCCTTGTTTGTTGTTGGTTGCTTATTAAGTAAATATTTGGCGAAATGTGACAAATAAATTTCCTACAACAATAAAATAAGTAGGTAAATAACATGGCTTCATATGTATGTAAACTTGGAAGCAAATCGAATACGATGTGTGGATTATACTTTCGTATGAAACTATGATTATTATCTCTTAACTATAAAGGATATTGACCAAAATTAAATTTCTTAAAAATTGCATTAAATTTGAAAAAGATAATCTGCCCCATACAAAATATTTATGGAACCCTGAAATGTTGGCTAAAATTAATATATCCTTTAATTTTGTTTGATTAAATTTTTTTTAATTAAATAATTTTTTGCACGAAGTTGTTTTCGTAGTTAAGAAATATTGAGGAGTCGAAAAAGTCTTTGCGTGTTTTGCCAATAGATGTCGTTGCAGTCGTACATCTCCAGTGCTACTAATCGCATTTGGTCATATCATATAGTGTTGAAAAGGTGAAATTTTAAGCTTCATTTAATCAACAAAATTAAATTCGGCGAAGTTGAAGAAAAGTTACGGTGGTTCAAAAATGAGTGAAAATAATGATAATAAATGATATAATAATGATAATAAAATGATATAATAATGAAAAGCCACCAACGAAATTTGTGAAGTTTACGGAGACGATTTTGTATCTGTTCGTGTAGAACCACAATGGTTCGTTCGCTTCCGTTCTGGAAATTTCGAAATTTCGATTTACACGGTTGAAAGTTTTACACTGATGGAATAATGTCTCTAGCGGAAAAATGGCACAAAGTGGTCGATCAAAATGGAACCTATTTCTTTATTTACTTATTGGTATAAATATAAGAAATAAATAAGTTGAAGTTTGATTAGAAATACGAAAAGACTCTTTCGACTACCAATATTAAATTAAAATAATTCGAGCCTCTACGTTATGCTCTCGTTTCTTGGCACGCAATGACAAAATCCAATTGTAGATATGCAATGGAAAGTATTATAACAAACACATTCACACATTAAATACACTTACTCAATAAAAATTTGCCAGCACAAAATTTGTAAATAAGGTTTGGTTCTCTATTTTTTAATCCTGTCAAAATAAATTTTCAAGGTTATCTAAATTTACAATAAACTGAATGACAGTGAATATGTCCAAAATATGATCAAAATACATAACATACTACAAGTCCTCATCGTTCCGATATGTGGAAGTAAAATGTCAAAGGTCAAGATCTGTTTTCGTGATTTTTAACTTTATTGGTGAATGTTATTCTAGTTGCGGTACTTTTCTTGTCTTTCAAACAGTTTCTGCGCCAATGGCGAGGCGTTAATTATCTCTTCATCGGTAATTATTGAGTCAGCTGATTCTAACTCATTTCAGTGATAATATATCTATATATTTATGTATATGTGAATACATACATATATGCCTATTCATACATACAATACTAACATGTGTGCGACTGTGAGTGCGTCTACAGAGCACAACTCGTTGACGATCGATGTTCGTCGGTCTGTCTTCACATCCGGAATTACGTCTGCCTTTTGACACCAAAAAATGGCCAACTGACAGTGACAAAACAAACCGCCGCACTGATGTATCTATGTATGTACGTAGTACATGCAAATGCGATAAGTGTAGAAATGAGCGCTTACAATTGTCAAAACGTCTCGTAATGTAATGCTAAATAATTGATTTTACACTAAAGCATTTAATGTGTCACACAGATGACAGTTTGGGATGTTCCAACCACACGGAAGGAAACCGCACACTCCAACCGCCACATACTCACAACATTGCCTATCTATGTAAACACATTCATATATACATATGTATGTATTTCAAACACACCGCGGTTCAGCCCATCAGCACCCACGAACAATAGGCAAATCAGCTCGTAGCTGCACGGGCAGTTAAATGGATGGCTGAAAAAATTACTGCTGTTGTTTCAACGAATTAATTCACATTGTACAAACGGCGAAATGCTCACAATGCATTCAAATAGTAAGTATGTAAGATATGTAGATATGTAAAAGTATTTGTGGGTTTGAGCGCGTGTGTTGGTTTGTACAATTTTTAAGGGTGACACGCAAAGTGCAAACAAACAGACAGTTCGCCACTACCGCTCTTACCCGTCCGAACGTACCCACTCATTATGTAACGCACACATTGGATCGCCTAGAAGGTGGGAGATGACTCAATTAGTTTAACCACAAAATAAGAGCGTAAAAAGGTTTATTTAAAATTGAATTTATGCACCCTTCGGTAGGAAGGAACTTTTTATTGCTTGTTGACTTAAAGAGACATATTTTCAAACAGTAGAATCAACGAGCTAAAACTCGTCCAGAATAAATGGCTTGGGATATGTGACTAATCGGATGATTATTTTCGAGTACCGACCGATTTCGATGTAGTGAAATAATTTCACATTATTAACACAGATTTTTTCACATTTTTTTCATTAGCTTAAGACAAATGAGATCTCTTAGATTTCACTGAAGAAGTTCACATATGATATTTCAGAGGATGCTGAGATCTTAATGATCTAATGTTAAGATAATAAGAGGTTCTAAATGAAGTTGATAGAAACTGCCGATGGTAGAGAAGAAGGTTGCTAGTGCGACAAAAATTTCAGGAATAAATGTTCACGGTCTAACTGATGTCGGGAAGAAGAAAGGGACAGGGGTTGATGGATGTTTTTCAATTTTCAGCTAAACTACGAGTCCACTGAAAAACAGTTACAAAGCAAAGTTGTGGGTAATGAAAAAATCTACAATATTTATAATAGTACATTTTTCATAAAACTTTAAAATTTATGAGAAAAATTCAAATACAAAAATTTTTGAATAACTCTGCATTTTTATTTATTTAAAATATTAAGGAGCAAATATTTCGACTTAAAATCGAAAAAATCTAATTTGTAATAAAAAATTTTCAGCTTTATCTTTTTTTGACATACATATGTATGTATCTACTTTCTAATGTTGTACCAAATATATACATAGAATTTCTCATAAAATACAAAACAATACTGAAACTGTAATCGTTTTCTTCGTCGACTTCGTACGAGGCGAAAAATACGTGAATGCGCAGAGTTGCAAATCAAATTAAAGCAATAGTTTTGGGCTTGATTACAAGGTGGAAATGCATTTGCTAGTGGGAAACAGTCTGCGGCCCACTGTCTTATCCTCACTCAACGCCAACATGGATTTAAATGCAAAAACAGACAGTTACATGTATCAGGCCCACTCCGGTGAAAGCGTTCAAATGGTCGTCATTAAATGAGCAAATGTAGTGTAAATAGACAAACGCGATTTGAATTTGAATGAAAAATATGCACCAGTAAATACACTTTTGGCATCTACTTATTAGCATAAATATAAGAATCTGAATACAAGTTTGTAAATTCCTCTAATATGCAAAAATATTAAGTTAAAGAGTTGAAAAGGTCCACCAGGGATTTCATCTTTAGAACGATAGGTTTATATGAGAGAGTGACATTTCGAGCTTATCATCATAAACAAACATCTCATTAAACATCGTGAAAGGGAGTAGTGGAGGGACTATAGATACTGGGGTCCATAAATTCGGTACCTAGGGGCTTGAACAGTTTTTGTTGGATCCAAAGTTTAATCTCGTTATAATAATTGCTTCTTGATTTGAACACTGAAAAGGTTGAAAGCAGTCGAGCAGGCCCCGAGGTAGGTGTCTTTACGTACAAGTGGACGTTCATTGTTCAACCGGCTCCTATAAAGCTGTCTCATCCCAACTCAGAGGTTTTAATGTCTCTGGCGTATTTAATTATTTATTTATCGTGCTTTTGGTAGTTTTTAACAGTACCGCTATACGGCGAGTGAGCGGGTTTTGGCCCGATTTCATCCATTTTCACACTGTCGGTAGGGTTCTTACAGAGTTTATCGTGAGCGAACTTTGTTATTTTGGCTTGAATAGTTTGATATATACATATGTACATTAAACTTATTAAGGAGCCCCTGGGTGCTTTTTTTACTTGTATAGCGATTCCATATGCCGTTCAATATCTTAGCTTATTGCTTGGGTAAGACATTTTGTAGGTTTTAGTTTATTGGTCGTGACAGTGGCCCAACTATGTCCATTTGCAAACTCCTCCTTTTTTTTTGAAAGCAACCCAAGTTGTTGCTTGCGCAGACAAACAGACGGACGGACTCGTCTCATCGTCTTCATCATTTATATACATAAGTATGTATATTGTATATTACCCTATATCTAACTCAACAACCGCTAGTTGAACTATTATAGTCTGTAGTAACACGTTGCAAGAGTATAAAAACTGAGGGAATAGTTCGCTTATATACACTCATATATAGGGTGATTTTTTTGAGGTTAGGATTTTCATGCAGTAGTATTTGACAGATCACGTGGGATGTCAGACATGGTGTCAAAGAGAAAGATGCTCAGTATGCTTTGACATTTCATCATGAATAGACTTACTAACGAGCAACGCTTGCAAATCATTGAATTTTATTACCAAAATCAGTGTTCGGTTCGAAATGTGTTTCGCGTCCGTGTCCGATGAGCGATGAGGCTCATTTCTGGTTGAATGGCTACGTAAATAAGCAAAATTGCCGCATTTGGGGTGAAGAGCAACCAGAAGCCGTTCAAGAACTGCCCATGCATCCCGAAAAATGCACTGTTTGGTGTGGTTTGTACGCTGGTGGAATCATTGGACCGTATTTTTTCAAAGATGCTGTTGGACGCAACGTTACGGTGAATGGCGATCGCTATCGTTCGATGCTAACAAACTTTTTGTTGCCAAAAATGGAAGACCTGAACTTGGTTGACATGTGGTTTCAACAAGATGGCGCTACATGCCACACAGCTCGCGATTCTATGGCCATTTTGAGGGAAAACTTCGGACAACAATTCATCTCAAGAAATGGACCCGTAAGTTGGCCACCAAGATCATGCGATTTAACGCCTTTAGACTATTTTTTGTGGGGCTACGTCAAGTCTAAAGTCTACAGAGAAATAAGCCAGCAACTATTCCAGCTTTGGAAGACAACATTTCCGAAGAAATTCGGGCTATTCCGGCCGAAATGCTCGAAAAAGTTGCCCAAAATTGGACTTTCCGAATGGACCACCTAAGACGCAGCCGCGGTCAACATTTAAATGAAATTATCTTCAAAAAGTAAATGTCATGAACCAATCTAACGTTTCAAATAAAGAACCGATGAGATTTTGCAAATTTTATGCGTTTTTTTTTTTAAAAAAGTTATCAAGCTCTTAAAAAATCACCCTTTATATACATTTTATAGGATTTTCGACGTTTCCTTCAGGTTGTTACAAACGCCGTGGCAAACTTAAAATAATATAGTTATACAATGACTTTCGTCTCTACGGCTGACTTTGTATCAAATATAATATGAAAAAAACAAAAAAGGTAAAAATCGGTAATAAAAATTAGAGCTATTAATCTACACGCCCACACAGCACACTTATAAAATATATATGAATGTATGTATATCGGAAAATGTAGTCATCAGAGTTAAAAAGGGCCGTTTTTTTCGATTTCTGGTTAGCAAACATCTGACAGTTAAGTTCTAGTAAAAACAAGGTTATTTACCGAATGAAAGTGGCTTGGTTAAGTTATAGACTTAACCTAACTAGACTAATGGGCTATAGTTAAGTTAATGATATCCATAATATTACTATAATGCATACCGCCTTTAATGTTAACATATTAAAAGAGTATTAAGTGCTTCATTTTACCCAAATTTACTATTTCTCTCTCTCTTTAGTCTCCATCGACGGAAACATTACATTTTACAGCAATATATTGTATGTACCTTAAATAGGTCTCATTCAGTTAGGAGAACGTCGATACTACCTTCAGCAAGACATGAGTTTGACGTCTAGAACAACCATAAGGCTTAAGTATTTTGTTCCATGTCCTACAAAAATTGATATATTAGTCTATTCAAATATTTATAGGTATTAGCGCCATATGGTGCAGTGCGTCTACTTGACATGACATTACTGGCGCCACGTTATTGGCGCCATTGACTTAGTCTAAGGTAATCAGCGCTTACTTTTGCGTGGGCGCGTCTATAATACCGCTGCCTTACTTCAAAACAACCAATTTCAAACGTAACGCCATCCCCATTTTAAACTTTCATCGAAATGTCATAAATCGTCTCTGAAGCTCTCAGGCTGGTTGAGCACTTATAGTACATGTGTATGTAAGGAAAGTATGCAAGTACTTTCACAAAAGAGCAGACGCGGCAGTAGCATTCGTTTCCGCGTCTCAACATCATCCGCGTCAATAAGTCAACTCATCATGCGAGTGCACCAGCTTCTTATTTGACCCGATTTCCTCCTCTGTCTCGGCTGCTTTGGATGTAGATTTGGGCAGATAATTGCTTGTCCGCTGAAGTGGTTTGCTCATCACCGCGCACAACACTCAAAAGTGCGACTCACCTTGTAATTTGATTCGAATAATTTTCTGAAAATTATGAAGAAGGAAGCACTTACGAGATCATGCACTCACAAACAAACGCTCCTTCAGTATGCTATGTAAGCGCTCGTATATACTTACGAATTGTATTAGGGTAATCAATACCTTGGGTCTAATGATATCAGAAGTTATGGATTGTAATACAGAATTTCTTTAAAAACTCAGAATTACTATAAAAGAAGTAGCGGTTTAATGGTATTACACCTTTAAGCGTTCTCAAGATAAGCGGGACGAACTGAGTCGATTAGGCGAACTGAAATTTTGCACATGTCCTTTTCTTACCAAGAAGCTGGTCTTTTTGATGGAACTGCCGATATGGGACTACTTAGCATATAGCTGTCATTCAAACTGATCAATCAAAATCATGTCTCTGTATGGAATACAATTATATTTGTACAATACATGTATCTTCCCAAAATTTGGCTTGGATTGTTCTCCAAGGCAAGGCTACAATCTCCGAATATATTGTTCATTTCCGATTACTATAGCATATATGTAGTTGCATTAGAACTGACCGAACAAAGTCAACCTATCGAAGCAGCTAAAGTCGTTCCAATGGTCTTTTCCTATTCTGAGAATGCGATACTAAGTATTTTCCCTAGAATTGATTTATCAATAAGTGCAAGTTGATCCTGAATGTTTCTGGTATATTTTTGTAATGCTGTATTTAAGCATTCGTCTTCCAATGTAAATTAAAGGTTTTTTGATAAATTTTCGATCACCCTAGTACCACCGCAGGTAGCGTATACACGCGTATACTCGAATAATTTGTAGTTGTAGAAGTTTTACACCGATATTCGAAAATAAGCGTCCATCTGCCACGATCAGATGAAATGCATAAGTATATTTGCCCTGCACATACATACTGTACATACATATACGTTCAATAAATATATGTAAGTGTAAATATGTATGTATGTACACACTGCACCCTGAACGCTTCTAATCGTCACAGATCGCACCAGCCAGATATCGCATGGCTGAATGAATTCGAAGTTCTTAACCGCAAGCAGCCGCTTCCAAACTGCAGTCAACTGACAGGCAATGCTCCCAGAGCCACATCTCCCCAACTCGATCTCGACACCTCATCTACGAATATGCACATATACATACATGTATGCACTTTGTGAGTACGAAGGCTGCATATTATTGACAGTGACTCGTCAATTTTCTTGCATTTGTCTGCTGACAACACCAAACTGAACCAACAGGCAGCAGCAACATCGAGCGCGAAAATTGCCAACCGATCTGATTCGGAGCGTTGTGATGCCCCGATGCCCAAGTACAGACCCATTCACCCATATGCGTGTACGTGTGTAAATATGTGTGCATTTTTGAATTTGTGCACATATTTGCTTAGAGTGCATCTGCACTTCCCCGCCGTCACGAAAGAGGCCGTACGGCTCTATTTTCATAAGACAGCTAAGTAAACCACTCAAGTAGGACATCAGCGTCATCATCAGCGCTTAGTTGCCGCGGTGTATTGAATTCATTTCGTATTATTTAAGTTTTGTGTTTTTTTAATGACAGCCGCTGCGTCGGACGTGTCATCGTTGGCGCCAGTCACCAAATCAGCCGGCGGACTGGGAGCCAGCACCTACATGTTGGCAGCACCACAATTATCAGGCACTCTGGCTATGGCCACAATCGGCGATGAGAACCGCATCTGGGCAGTGTGAACCGCCTATTCTTCTTTTGGGCCAGAGTTCGGTAAGACTTCGTGAAAGGAGGCGTCATGTGGACGCTCGCATTAATGTGAGCAGTGTGTGCATGTAAATATGTTGTGTGTGTGTATGTAGATATAATATTTTCGAGTGTGGGGTAGCGCCTCTTCTTTTGTTATTGTTTACACAGAAATGGATATTTTATTTCAAAACAAAACAATACAAAATGGCAAATTACTTAGTTAATGTCCTCCAGAGTAGATCTATACGATTTTTTCGACACATGCTCGTAAGCTGAAACCGATTTTATGTAAACAGTTATGCATGTGTATGTGACTTATTAAGGAAAACAAATGCTAACCGTACGCTACCGAGCTCTGAAATGAAAAATTAAATCCTCTTCGATGTTGAGTGAAACTTTATAGCAGAAACGGGAACTTACTAATTCCTTTTTATAATCTCTATTTTTGCATTTGTGATATATCACTGAGGCATTTTATAGTTAGTTACTATGAACTGGAGAGCCAGGACAGCTTTGATAGTACTTACGAAAGTTAATTAATAGGCTTCTTACGCAAGAAATTAAGGAAGCGTTAAGTTCGAGTGTAACCAAACATTTTATGCTCTCGCAGTTTGCAAGGATCTAAGCGGGCAAATACTTTCAGGTCTTATCAAAACTTTATATTAAAAATTATTTCTTATGGATTCAACATGCATTATTCGAAGTAATTACTTACTTTAGTTTCATTACTACTTTTCGCAATGTGGAAAATGTCAAGTCGTTTCATATTCAACACTATACCGCATTACTTTTAAGAAGTCTATATAATTGTATTCAAATATCACAAACATATTTTAGGAATAAAATTATATTATATCCAATATTATATGTATGTTGACTTAATTTAGCTAAGACAAGTTACTTATTGACCGATATATAGGTTATAAAGTAAACTGGAAGTTTGAAATTCGTATTTTAGGCCGATAAATGCTAGGTTTATTATTGGCCCGCTATTATCCAGTCTAGACACAAGGTTTCTTTAAGACATCTCTCATTTACTGGTATATGCGATACCAACCGGAAGTTCGAAAAAAGTCCCATTTGCTTACTTTTGGTTTCACAACATATTATTTCCAGACAAAATTGCTCTCTGACTTTTATTTGATGCCATATGAGACATTAAACGATATTTTCGATAAAAATCAGTTTTAGGTCTACGTATTCGGTATCCGGAAACTTTAAAAGTTACGTTCCCGTTTCGAACATTTTTGGACGATTTGAATATGACATACTTTAAATTTACTTTGTGTGTGGTTGTTGTCCGGTTCTGCTCATTTTCGTGTTGTAGCATAGGAAGGTATACACCCAGTTTAGTTGATACTGGGCAAAAGTTCCTGAGGTATAAGATTTCATTTAAAGGCGAGCGGTGCAACACTCATTGTCCAATTTTGTATAGTAATAAGAACGTTTAGATTGCGTCGATCCACGGTCGCGTTTTTAGGAGTTCGGCATATAGTGCGAAATTAAAGCGGCAGAATCATTAGGTATATAAAAGTTAATGTTGGTCAATAAATGTGGTTAGTTGAAGAGCTCTCCTGTAAAATTCAGACGTCATTGCAAGAATGAAGTCATGTTGTTTTATATCTTCCTCTGCTTCCATAATAAAAATCCAATACCTAGATTAAACAAAAGAACTAAATAGCTGTCCGGCAGCTCTGGACAAATATACAATATGTACATTTAGAGCTATAGGTTTGTCACACCAACCTTGAGACAAAGTAGACAACCGGACCGAATCAGGCATAAGAGACCTTTGATGCTAGGGTAAACAATGAGCAACTAATTTATCTTCTTAAAAATATTGGTATTCTGTCCAATGGTTCTCTATTTAGGCTTACTATCCTATCTTTCCAATTCATTTGTGGTCTTAGTTCTTTTGAGACCTTAGCATCACAGAACTTAAAACTATTTTTTTAATGTCTCTATATCCATAACTTTGCCAAAGAATCTTGATTTAATTGTTGCCTTAAAAATATTGACTGTATTGTAATAATATTGAGACACAAAATTAGGTAGTAGCCTTAACTACTTCCATAGGCAAAGGAACCGATATAGACAACACTATAATCACCAAAACCTAAAGTTTTTAATCTGCATCAATTCAAAAGAATATCTTTGTTTATACAAGTATAAGTCTCTGCTTTAACAAAAAACTTAACTAAGTTAAAAAGAGAAACCAGACATTTTGGAACAATCAAAAATCTCAGCTCTGCAAAATCAGACAGATGACGGCTGCTGTCATGTAACATTTTAAGATGGGGTTGATCCCTGTTCAGATCATATTTATTACGTTAGCCACAGAGAATAGGATTTTGTCTGGCGCATTTTGTATTCGGTTGCATCTAAACTATAATACCCTTCTCAACTACAAATATTCTATACAAGAGCTTGATTTTAATCGGTTAGGTTGTATGGCAGCTATTTGCTATAGTAACTCGATCTGAACAATTATATCTCGTCAAGTAAAAAAAAAAACTGTATAAATGCACTTTATTCCGTTATCGGCGGTTCCGATAAATAAGCAGGTTGTTGGTGAAAAACGATTTTAAAAAGCCAAAACAAAGATATGTTATAAAAAATTGAAATTATTTTCAGACTAAATCAATTTCTTCAAATCAAATAAACCATTACCTCCTTTGAAGGTGAAATCCTTGCCATACTTTCGTGAGACGTTAACTTGGATTATATAAACAGGCTTAAGTAGGGCCGCGAATATCCCACTTGAACAGCTAGAGACACCTGTCCGTTGTGATGCCCAGAACTCTTAAGTATGGTTTAAAAATAGCTAACCTCCTCTGTATATAATAGTTAGCGAACAATGTTTCTGCTTTGTTGTTTTTTGAAAAGCCCCTGCAATATTTTTGAAGTTAGGTCCCCCAAGAAAAGATTTCATTTGGTTTTCATTTTGTATTTCATATTATCTTAACTCATTTATCTTTATTGCATTCTAATGATAAGCTATATATATATTATATTTCTGGATCTTATAATCTATTTACATTGACTCACTCAAAATTAACATGCGATTTACGTACATATTTTCGAATATACTTAGTTTTGATTTCAACTTTTGAAATTTTGCTTACTTTTCCTACAAAAGAGCTACAGTGAGCAAAGCAAAAAGTAATTTCAAAAGAAAACATATGATACCTTCAAACTATGAATAACTAGGAATAATCGAAATGCTAATGCTATATTATGCGAATATATAAGTAGATTAAATAATGGTAATTTAATTTAATTTTGATAAGAGCGATGCAAAACTATTAACAATTCACTCAAACCGCTTCGGCATAAACTTTTATCTTATCTGTATGTTCATGTATGGGTGTGTGTGTGTGGTTGCATGCATGTGACTGGGGATATAAATTAGTTAATTTGATTATATAGTTTAGAATCATTAGATCACGAAATGCCAGCTCCGTATTTAGATATTTATTTACATCGAAAACGCAACTTTGCACATACATACAGACACAGTAACCAATATGTTAATGAAATAACGAAATAATGCTGTACAGTGAATGCTAACATTGCAAATGGTAACCTCTAATATATGTATGTATGTTAGAGCAATAAACGCGGAGTGGAAAACACGTAATTTTTTATTCGTTTGGCTTGTGTTTGATGTATTTGCACCAGAAAAGGTTCACAAATTTGCTTAAATTGCTCTATTCTCCTATGGGTATATTCACAGATTTATCTTAGGTCACTACCCGCAGCTGAGTTATTAACAACATTAGTTGGCTCATCTATTAAAACATTAAACTAGTTGTTCGGTTGTTTGCGATTATTTCCAGAATTCTTTGCACCACACCTATTGCCGACTTACTCTGACTCTTTCACCGCAAGCGAATAAACGGAATTATTTGAGGAAAGGCAAAAAGTAGAACCAATCTCATCGGTATAGCCGGTTAAATCTACAATGGCGCTGTGAGCGGTTGGCTAAATAGAGGTCTAGCTAGGAATGTGTCCTTACACCTAAAGCCTATAAGAAGAATATTTCGGCGGGTACGTATGTTGTCTTTATATTTCGTTAGTTAGCGCCAACTATAGGTATACTATATTAGTGGGACCAGCAAACATTCAATACTGCATGAACATTTGACTGAAACGATTGCATTTTTAGCATTCAAAACATCGATTTTATAAGTCATTCACCTTATAGTCCTGACTTAGGACCGATTTATTTCTTTTCAATCCCGTACGTAAAAGAAAAACTAATAGGTTCGACACCGGAAGAAGCGGTTGATGCGTTCAAAACTCATGTTTAAGATATCTCAAGCAGAGTGGCAAAGTGGAGAATATTTTGAAAAACAATAAAGCGATTTTCGATGATTGAATTTGTTTTGGTTTTTGAATTCCGAACTATAATTTAAAGTCAATGTTTCTAAACTTTAAGGCTAGAAATCATTTTCCTTGAAATCCGGGAATTTTATTGAAAAAATAATCAGCATTAAAATTCAATTTTTCATATAAAAAATAACACGCGATGAATATTCTTCAAATAATTATGTCAATGTGATTTGTTATCAATGCAATCCTAATTACGGAGAAGAAGGTTCGAAGAAAGATTTTGTTAAACGTGACAGAGAAGATGGCTTGATTTTCAAATACACTCAGAAACTCCTGAAGTATATCCTTGGAAGATTTTACATATTAATTTTGCCTTTCACAAAACTTTTGTTGACAATGTTTTATAAAAATTTATAAATAAATAGAACTTTTCGAACATTAGTTTAAGAACTGAAGTTATACCATACATATTACGAATACTTGCATTTCTAACAAATGGTTTTTATATTCGTGATGTGTCATCCGAAGGAATTTTTTATTTCAAGAAACTATACTATATTTTTTTCAATTACTTCTCCATCTGGTTTCATGTCACTAAGCTTACCGGAATATTCATAAATTAAATTGATAGATAAAAATAATGTTTGAAAACTGAACCAACTAAGTACCACCCCTCTGTACATAAAACCGGTAGCCAAGTGAAACATGAAAGTGACAGAACCTTAACGAGGAGGGAAAGTCATAGAGCACCCATATACATACATATATAAACCAGATTATTACATTCAGCTTTAGTGCAATGTCCTGCAATGTCTAAAACATTCCAAAATCTGGAGAAAGAGTTTTTGATATGAAAAATTAAAATTTTTGTGTATAATCTATGATGTCTGAAAGAGGCGTAAACTATTCGCTCGCCGAAATTATAATTCATTGTGAAATTGTTGACTGGCTCTCTAAAATGCCAGATTCATTCAATACAACACCCTTATTTGGATTCTGCAGACTTGTGTGCCTCTGTTAAGAGAGAGAGCGAAGATCTACTAATTGAAGTGGTGAATAGTATTAGTGCTTGTATGGGTGCCTACGGCTGGTGTATCATGTGATCTCTGGCGGTGCGGCATTGTGGTTGTTGAGCGGCAAATCCGGTGACGTGGAGAATGGTCGATGCAAGAGCTGGGCGCTGTGATGATGGTGCTGATATGCAGAGGTGTCCTGCAACGCCGCAACGGTACTTAAGGTAGCCGCTATGCTGTTGGCTGTTGAGTTCAGTTTTTCTGGAGAATTGACACGTATTTTCGGAGGTGTGCAATCCACCGCATAACCTGATGGCGGATAGTTTATGGCGGCGTGCAGGTGACTGCCATTCAAGCCATGCGCCTGCGCCGGCAATTGTGGTTGTGGTCTAATGACGATCGGTTGAATGGGGAATTGCTGAGACATTTCTTTAAGGTTACTAAAACTTTGTAAATAACAACCGGCATTGAAGAGACTGGTCGCTGTGTCCAATTTGAATGGTGGCAAGCAGGTGGATAATGGTGTGGCTGTGGCGTATGTGGATGCTGCTACCAAATTACTAGCCGCAATGGAGGTGGCCAAGTCGCGCGGTTTGTCATCATCGACACTGAGACTCTCTTCGCGATCGTTGGCACCGTTCGATGTGGAGCCAGGACTATGCTGTAGCTGAATACTACTAGGAACTGGTGAATGGGTGCCCAGTGAAATATCTGAGTCCGATGTATCTGATGCTATCGGGGATGGTGCTCCATCCGGCCGGCGACTGCGGCAAATGAGTCCAGAGTTATTTTGATTATGTTGTATTCTGAAATGAAATAAGACATATTGGTTGTTAACAGCTTGCTCGCAAGTGTACATACATAGATATAGCGGAATTTCGTTAAGATTTCTTACATATTGACCGATAGATGCGGTATTAAGGCAACCGGAAGTTCGATAATATGTGTATTAGCAGTGGCGGATTCAGAAGGGGGGAATAGGGGAAATTTGCCCACAAACAATGATGGAATTTTAAAGTTTCTTATGTGAGAAGTAGACATGGTTATTATCAATTTTACTTATTTTCACAGTTTATTATATTTTCAGCGAGTTTGATTGAACTAATTTTAGTAGCTTGAAGATATGTACATTTGATTAATTAGAAGGCGGGGCAATGTCCACTTTAAAAAAGCACAAGAGCCTCTCATTACTGTGATACCCTGTAACAAAGAACAATTTTCTATACTATCTTAATTGATTAATTTGGTTGTAACACTTTTAGGCATCGTAATGACGTTTTAAGAACGTGGTAGTGGTCCCAAATTCCTATGTACCAGGTTTCAACAAGACATCTCAAATTTTGCTCATGTTATCGCATGCACGGACAGACGGACGGATATATGTATGTACATACATATAACCACATGCATATGTATATCGACTACTTTTAGGTGTACAAACAACCGTTAGGTGAAGAAACCAATTAAACTCTATGCAACATGACGCAAGGGTATAACAAAGTCGGCCACTCAGTTTCTGGATCAGTATTTCTGACTTATAACTAAAGAAAAGAAAAAAAGTGAAGTAAATGGTTTCTTATACTTCTAGTCTTCTATATGCTATATGTATATAAAGATTAATCTCTTTTTCCCTTGGTCACGGCATCACGCGTGAATGGCTGGACCGATTTCGCTAATTCTTTTTTTGATGTATTTATTATTATTAGGAGAAGGTGTTTTTGTAAGAAAGTTACGAAAGTTGCGCAGGAAACTAGAACATTTCACTTTTTAATAACAATATGTGTATTATGCAGTAATATTCACGTAGTTTCCATTAAAACAAAGAAACGTAGTTTACATGCTCTTTGCAAATATATCGGACGGAGTTGGTCTGTGTTCAGAGTTATAATAACAAAATACCTACATAATTCATTTACCATTTCTTAGTGTACTGTTCACATTGGTTTCTACAGGATAATTTGTAATGTGTGTATTTTTCTGAGGTGTTTGTTCAACAAGGTTAGTCAAATTACCGTGGCCCAACATCATTCCAACATCTGTGTACACATACAGAGAAGCCTGTTAACGGTTAGGATTGCTAGAGAATGATGCTCATTGGGACCACACTTTTGAAGATGCTGTGATTTCATCAAATGCTAAACAAATACGAATATTGTTTTCAATAATTTTGTCTACATGCTTTCCATCAACACCGATTGATTTATGGAACAAATACAAAGATCATATTGCTGAAGACATATTACCTGAAAACCGACTTAGAAAATTGAATGCAGATTTTAAAGAAGAAATTCACAATAAAGTATTAATTTTAATTGGAGACATGTGCTTGATGTTTACAAACAAAGGATTAATACAATTAGGAATGACCACGCCCAATCCTTCAAAGCATGAGGTATTTAATGTAGAATTGAGACGCGAAACTCAATATGATTCCGAGGCATTAAAAGAAACCGTTCTAAGAAACGTTCCTCTTTTAAATGAGCAACAAAAATATACCTATGATACTCTTATGAAAGTAGTGAAGGATGGAACAGGTGAATTTTTTTTCTTAGATGCTCCTGGTGGGACTGGAAAAACATTTTTGATATCACTGATTTTGGCAACGATTAGATACCAAAATATTATTGCACTTGCACTTGCTTTGTCAGGTATTGCAGCCACGTTGTTGGAAGGCGGCCGGACAGCTCATTCCGCACTCAAATTGCCCTTGAACATGCAAATAGATGACACTCCAACCATGCAACCTTTCGAGAAATTCAGCAATGGCCAAAGTGATGCAGCAATACAGATTAATAGTCTGGGAAGAGTGCACAATTGCACACAAAAAATCTTTAGAAGAATTACCGCACTTTGCAAGATTTGAACCAAAACCAGTTTGGTAGTGCAGTGTTATTATTGGCAGGTGATTTTCGACAAACATTACCACGATCAACACCAGCTGACGAATTTAATACATGCTTAAAGTCATCCATTTTATGGAAATATGTTAGAACGCTCAAACTAAGTATGAACATGCGAGTCGAACTGCAGAATGACCACTCTGGAGAAACCTTTGCAAAGTAAAGCAATCGATATTGGTAACGGAAAAATACCTGTTGACTCATCGTCTGGATGCATTACGTTCCCTACCAATTTCTGTCACTTTATGAAATCTAAGACAGAACTGATTGAAAAGCTTTTCCCAAATATTACACAAAATTATAAAGATCATGTTTGGATGAGAGATCAAGTTATATTGCCTGCAAAATGTCAATGAAATGAAATGAATTTTCAAACTAAAAGTAAGATAACTGGTGAACAACATACAAATCGATTGATTCAGTCACTAACCCAGATGACATTGTTAACTATCCAACGGAATTCTTAAATTCGCTGGAATTACCTGGATTACCACCTCGTAATCTGCAATTAAAAATCGGATCGGTAATAATCATGTTGCGGAATAAAAACCAGCCACGGCTTTGCAATGACACCCGACTTGCGGTGAAGAGATTAATGAATATCGTGATAGGAGCCACGATTTTGAAATGGAAGTACAAAGGCGAAGACGTTTTAATTCCATGGATTCCTCTAATTCCGAAAGATATGCTGTCCGACTTTAAACGGTCACAATTTCCAGTGCGGCTAGCATTTGCAATGCCGATAAATAAATCACAAGGGCAGTCGCTAAGTGTCTGTGGCATTAATCTTGAAAATTCATGTTTTTCACATGGCCAGTTGTATGTAATACTGTGCCCAAAAAATAAGGTGACATTGTATTTATTTTGAAAATTCTTTATTTATTCTTCCAAATCAATTTCATCACTTCAAAGTAATCCCCTTCCGTTGCAATGCACTTATGCCAACGGATTTTCCAATCTTCGAAACACTGGTTGTAGTCACTTTCCGGGATGGCCTTCAGTTCCGTCATCGCTGCGGCTTGAATCTCCTCTATCGTATAAAAACGGTATCCCCGGAGCGTTTTTTTGAGCTTGGTGAACAGCCAGAAGTCGCACGGCGCCAGATCAGGTGAATACGGTGGTTGTGGAACGATATGGGTTGTGTTTTTGGCGAAATTACGAGGGCAGTATGGGATGGTGCATTATTGTGGTGTAAAAACCAAGAAATGTCTTTCTACAATTCCGGCCTTTTTAGGCGGATAGTGTTACGCAAACAACGCATAACGTTCGAATAATATTCCTTGTTGACTGTTTGACCGGTTGAAAGTAATTCATAATGCACAACAACACGATAATCGAAGAAAACAGTCAACATGACCTTGATTTTTGAGCGACTTTGGCGCGATTTTTTTGGTCTCGGCTCTCTTTTGGCACGATATTCGCTCGATTGATCGGTTGTTTCGGAGTCGTAAGCGATCCAAGTCTCATCGCCAGTTATAATGCATTTCATAACACCGTGGTAGTCGGAAAGCATCGTTTCACACCCTTCAACGCGACACCTTTTTTCCAAAAAATTCAATGTTTTCGGTACCAGTCGAGATTTGACGCGCTTGAGGCCCAAAACATCCTTTCGATATGCCAACTTCATCAGCAAGGTCTCTAATTGTTAATCGACGGGTTTTCAACACCAAATCTTTGATTTGTTGAACGTGAGCTTCGTCGGTTGAGGTTGATGGTCGCCCTGGACGCTCTTCCATTAATGTGTATCATAAAGCATTAGAATAATAAACACTTTGTTTTTGGAATAATTTTGATTTATTAATATACGAATTAGGATTCATTAATCAGAGTTAAGAAGACAGAACATTGTCTGTCGGGTCAGCTATACTTAATACAGAAATCAACTTCATTCAGATAAAAAGGTAACAAATATTTCTTGATTATAGGGCGGTATGAAGTTCGCCGGGTCAGCTAGTTATTTAATATTTTTTAATATAAAAAAACATTAGCTATTAAAAAAATTATTTTTTAAATCAAATAGTGGAAGGGAAAGATATAAAGTCAATAAAAGCAGTCTCTGTCTGCTCTTCATAAGCAAAATTTTCGTGGATTTAGATCCAAAATCATCTAATTCTATAGTTGTGGTGCTCTGCTGTTGCGAATCAGCGGTAACTACTACGAGGGTGATCAATGTATACATGAAATCATTTAACAAAGCAACAAACACCTGAATACTCACACTACTACAATTGGTCAAATCGTTAAATAAAGTTCTGTTTCATTTCCGTTCAGAAAATTCCCATAGACGAAATAAAACCTTCGCCACGGGAGCCAAATTAAGCTAAAGTTGTGAGCTCTCCTAATAGCAAATGCACTTACACTATTAACACTTGTATATGGTATGTAGACATATGGTGTATATGAGTACGTTTGTGGGTATCGTTTTTATTCAATTCTTATTTCCAATCTAAAGTGGGAAGAAAAGTGGGTAATTTGGGCGATTTCACGGCTTTAATAACACGTAATTTGGATGAAAAGCTTTCTGTGATGTCAGAATTTTATTCTCACCATGCATTCACACAGTTGTAGCGTTTCAGGTTCGCACCCAGCTAATCTCCCAAAGTATGAGTATTTAGTGCACATTCCTTATCTCACACGTTGATTTCGGCGAGCTTGAGAATATTTGGTTGAGTACTTATCAAAATTTGGTCTCAAGAAAAAACTGCGGTTATTAAGTGATTAACACAGTCTGTGCCACGTTGTGCTGAAGGAATTCTAACATCTTAATATTGTTCCTCAGCGCATTCGTACATACATATGTTCGGCTTTAATTTGATTCCGTTTCGTTGTCACTTATTGAAGGTCAAAGCAAATGAGTAACTGAACCAGAGGGTAGGGGTACAACAGAACTCAGAGTAAACGTACCCTGGCTTACAGAAGTATGTATGTAAGAAGTAGAGTGGAGGGAAGAGCTGAAAACACTGATTGTTGCTTTGGCGTTTGCGAGACTTTTTGAGGTGATCATATTACCAATTCGGCCTCTTCACTTCAATGAATACTATAAGAATGCTTGACATGAGCCGATTAAGATTTTCCAAGTTTTGAATTTCAGTATTTCGTTTCGAAACACAAGACGTCAGTCCAGCATTTAGCCAGTTAGCTAGCCAGACCTGGTTTGTGCTGAGGCAGCTACACGGTTAAGCAGCGCACAAAAAAGTCAACCTGACTTCCGCCCGAGTGCCAATGGAGTTGGCCAGCCAATGGCATCGTAATAATAATGTGTCGCTTAGGTAGGTGCCAGTGTATCACATTTCACAAAATCCTTATGCTGATGATACTCGTATATGGGACTACTTGTATGTTTAGTCAATTGTGTGGAAAATATTGTTTTTATGCGCTGAAGTTTGCAGTCGCTCTGATAAATACTGACGGTGCACAATGTCTTAATTTCAATCAGAAGTTAGTATTAATTACGGCCAAGTAACCTTGAAAGCAGCTTCTTTTGTCACGTACAATGCCAAGATTACGCCGATCTCGTGCCCAAAGTGCGGCAGTTACTTAAGTTAAGCTGAGAGGACAGGTAGTCAAGACACAAGACAACAAGCAGATAGAGTTCATTGCAAAGTACTCGCAAGCAAAATGTAAACTCCAAAAGGCGATATCACTACCAATGGGCTCTTTTTTAATTATCTTAAGATATGGGATGACCCTTGGTAATATGAAAAATGTATGGACACATCCTTAAGTTTACCCTGAACTGAGTATATTAAGTTTACAAGAAGTTTGTATCACCTGGAAGGAAACTTCGGAAACTCTATAAAAGGTATATACACCCAACTCTGTTTTTAGACGGTAGATATGTTCCTCAAATCCGTGTAAAAAATGGGGGATTCCTATAGTAAAATGGGGGATACGTTCTATGTCATCTGAAAACCGTGTAAGATGAAATAAAGAACTATATTTGCATCGAAAAACCGTGTAAAAAATGTTGAAAACTATAAAATTTCAGATGCGCATACAAATTGTATGTTCATATGGCCTTTTATTGAGCATTAAAACCTAAAATACATTCATGCAGGTGAAAAATTGGTAAATTAGCAAAAAAACAAAAGAAATCTGTTAACCCAGGACTAAGAACAGAAAACTTAGAATAGAAATAAGGAAAAAATATGTACATAGCTACATAATTATTCGTCGGTACTTAATAACAAGCTCAATTGTTTGCGACGAACTGAACTAAAGTCGGTATCATCGCTGGAGATATCCGTTTCAGCAATGGTGCTAAGTGTGGCAAAAACAAACATAATTACAAAACAGTGAATTTGAAACCGTAGTAGATTACAAAATTTTTTACAAAAAAAAAAAATGTTTCTCAACCGTGTAATTTCAAATTCGTGTAAAAGACTTGGGTGTATACATAAGTATATACTCGTACATATAGTACATAGCATGATGAGACGATTTCGCCGTGTCTGTTTTTTCCTCCATCTACATATACGCGAACAACTTCCTCAGTTTTTGAGATATCTCTTCAAGGATCTACTCGTTTATCAATCTTCAAGAAATTTCTTCCAAAACAAGTTGTTGTAAGGAATATTTTTTATTTGTGAAGGGTATTCTACTTTCGGTGTAATCAATGTTAATGTTTTTTATTGTTTTTATATACTAAGAACAATTGCTCCCCATCAAAGTATAAATAATCAGGTTTATAATGTCTATGTTTTTTTACTTGAACTATCCCGACTTTTATCTCTGCTGCAAATAGACTGTGTCCCGGTTCAATCAAACGATTACTAAACAGGCAATATATCATGTTTCTTCTGATATGCCGTCTTTATGGCCTCTGGCTAAAAACATATGTTTATGAATTTAAGTATCTATTGTTCAAATGCCACTTATTAGGGTAGAACAAATGGTTTTAACAACAATATCTCACTGAGCATTACATTTCATATTATTTGGCTATTTATATAAACGACTCAATTATACTATTATGTTTTGACCATTATATGCCGGTATAATGTGTGAGGTAGTATTCCGCACAGAAGATCCTACTCCTTAGAAGTGTGATGAAAAATGTACCCTATCAACTGACAACACAACAATTAGCCCACAAGCGCCGCACACGGCAGAAAAGCGGAAGAGAAGAGGTCGTGTTGGGAATTAAACAATTTAAAACTTCATTTGCGTCAAACGTAAATCAGACGTGTGAGACACCGACGAGTTGAAGGCGCGACGTGTCAGTAGCTGCCACATAACAATGGCAATCGAACGTCGTTTAAATATGATGCCGAATGACTTTCGTACCGCGACGACTGAATGAATGCTTCTAAGCGAGTTGAGAAGGTGAAGTTGCAGAACTAAAATTTATGAAACTCCACTTGTGTATGTATAGTCGACGGATCCCCACTTACCCACTGGACCAAGTAGATTTCGGCCAACAGTGTGAGTAATGTTATTGTCATTAATCACTCAACACGAGCAGTTACCGCCGCTAAAACTCATTCACTCACTGCTCACTGCTCGCTGACCACCTCTTATAACTCACAACTCACCGCCCATGGCTCGCTAATGTTGCGGTGTGAAGATGAGGTAGAAAATGCGACTGCACCGATTATTAATGTTATGTTGGGTCAATGGAATGCGAAGTGGAGAATGCTTTGCAGTGTAAGAAGCTAAACCGATAATTATGACAGAGCAAGAGTCAGCATGATTTCGATGATGTATTTCCAACATTAGGACCTGTTGGACCCTCACCAAACCGTTCGCCAATTGTTCACCTACCAACCGGTCTTCTCATCCCATTAGAACAATGCAAGTGACAACACACACATTCGTCGTTGTTTTGCTTTAGGAGTGGCGATATGTCGGCTGATGACTGATTGGATTCGTTTTCTGAGTGAGTCTCAAACTTATTGTTCATCGTTTGGTTGCCGCATTGGCGTAGCTTCGTTAATAGAGTAATCTGTAGCCAATGCGCTGCAGGCTGCTGGACGATTGGTGCTTTGTACCGAGTACTAGTCGCCAATTGATGGGTAAGTAAGTGAGTTGTCTGTGGTGGCGGCGTGTATTGATTATTAAGTGTCGTGCCGTGCTCCCAGTGGGGAGGATAGTTAGGAGGTCTGATTTGCTCAAACATGTATGTGTATGTGACTGTGTAAGTGCCACCATGGCTATTATTTTATGATGTCTTTAAAGAGTACCGACTAACGATGGGTGAAAGACGTTAAACGGTCAACTTATCCCTTGCTAAGACTTAACTGATCACAGTCATAATTGCGTTAGCCTACGGGAGCCGCTGATTACAAGAGATTACAACAAGAGCAATGATGAGTATGCAAAGGTGCGATTTAAGCTTATAAATACATATGTATTGCGTGAGATATTATTCTACAATTTATCACAGATTGTTTTGTAAATAATAAATAATGTAAATATTATATACTTGTATCTATTTTAGTCATCAGTAAAAATTAACATATTAGATGCCGTTTGAAGAAGTAAGTGATGCTGCTGTTCCCTACAATATCCATTTCAGATGGATTCAAATCGTTAATCTGCGAAGACTAATATGTTATACAAGGTCGACCTAAGGATCAAAATGAACTGCCCGAAAAGCGGAAGTTGCTTTGGGTATCATCATAAAGTGTCGCAAAGTACTAAATGAACGGTAGGGTTTCTGTTTAGGAAATAGAAAATAGTCGCATGATAATAAATCAGGCGAAAACGGAGGGTAGTTGATGAGTTTTGGTCTCCATTTAATTTATGTGAGAAAAACGCACAGAAACCATTATCTTACCCAAATATTACTCGTAATGGGTGCGATTTAGAATAGCATCCCCCGATTTCGAGGTTAAAGTGGGTATGAACAGATAGAGGAGGTCCTCCAGATCAAGAATAAATATTTATACATATATAGTTGCCGTTGACTTATGGTTTTTGAGATATTTGCAATTAAAGTTCAAAAAATCAACTATTTAAAATGGGTATTTCTCCGATTTATAATTTATAAATTTTATACTTATATTTTTAATTTTTATATCCACTAACACTTCACTAATTCGTTTATAATCATTTATTTTATGTCAAATAGGGCAAAAATAACATTAATTGCATATCAAACTTTAGTTAAAATCCATTTATTCATAAAATAAGATAATGGTTGTAAACAAGCAACAAATTACTGTTACCATATTTTGTAATAGAATTTTGTTGTGTGAACAAAAATAATTGAACAAAAGTTAAATGTTGAATAAATAGAATATAATATAAAATAAATAGTTAGAATTCATTATAAATGGGAGAATCACGCATTTTTGCATTGAATTTTTGAACTTTAATTGCAAATATTTATAAAACCATAAGTCAGCGGCAACTATATATTTTTTTCTTAATCTGGAGGGCCTCCTCTAACCCTACATACCCGTTTTAACCTCGAAACCGAGAGATGCTATTCTTAAATTTACTCCTCGTAATAATCCCAACATTTTGGCAGTAAAATTTTCACTGATTCCAATAATTTCGCGATTTTTTCCCACCACTTCAGCGGGTACACTATTAGTAGCTTCGGGATTATAAAGTCCTTGTTAGTCATTTAAACTCTCATAACCATTTTTAAATCGTATATGTAAACCATGTAAATGCAATTATCACCATATATTGTATGGCATCAACTCGTATATCTCATCATTTTTTTTATTTTTAAGCTTAACTCAAAACTTTATATTTGGTCTTTGCTCCATTTCTGTTTTGAGAAATATGTATTTGCACATGGATATTAGATTTGTCGCGAAATGTGTAGTACCAAGAAGGAAACGTCGGAAACCCACAAAAATGTCTACATCTGATCATCGTGACGATCTTAGTCCATGTATCTACGTCTGCCAGTCTGTCTGTATATACGCGAACTACAAATAGTGCTTCACTTCTTTGATATTCATCTGAAATTTTGCACACATCCTTTTCTCCCTGAGAAGCTGCTGTTGGAACCGCCGATATCGGATAACTATAGCATATAGCAGTCATACAAACTGAACAAAGTGAAAAGCATTATGGATTCAGTGCAACCTCAACTAATGATTAATCTGAGTAATGTCGACTAATAATGAAAAGTAATAAGTTTTAAGTGCCAGTTTACTTATTCCCAAATGAATCTAGTCCAATACCTGCTTTTGACACTTCAATGAACGATGTCAAGCAGCGTGAAAAACTGAAGAAGTGATTACTTTATTTCGTGTTTATTCCCCTCTCATGCGAATTCATTTACCAGTAAATAAATTATTAGGAGTGTGTGACTGTATAGCATGTATGCATGTGTAATTCAGCGCCCGAAGAGGAATTACTCACACGCGCCAAGCTGGTAAGTGTAAAGCATTATTAGCATTTGTGGCGAGCAGATCGCCCGTCGCAACCGACCACATGACAGGTCGAATCGCTACCCATCTCGCCAATTGGAAGTGGACGTGGGTGTTGGTTGTTCATTCTGCCACTATGCCGTTATGGTCACACATACACATGCACACAGAAGCATATTTATACAATTTTCTTTGATGAATGTGCGTGTTTGAACAAATGAATTGCAATTCAAAACATTTTGTATTTATCAAGTAAATTGAAATGAAATTACGCAGCTCTAACACGCACACACCTACAAAACCAACGTTAATAACCTACACTCCACACGAGTGGCGTTGGACGACGCAAAGCGATGATGTTTGAAATAAATAATAACCAACAAATGCGGAGTAATAACAGCAACAATAACAATAACGACTCATTTGGGTTTGGATGTGTGGGTGGCGATGTGGGTGATCAATCAAAACATTCAGAAACGAGAAAAGCAATCACAGCGTTATTAAGAGAAATTAGATAGGTAAGTGTTGGCACTGCAAGTAAATATGTTGGAAAATACTTAATTTGTTATTTAGAGCTCATGGGAATACAATTACTGAATCGCTTGTGGTTCCTAAAGGCTAGGTATGAAACTGGGTAAAGGTTTCAGAGAACTGCCTATGGAACCAGTAATAAATTGAGTTATCTAAGTATGTATAACGGTGTTATCACTATCATCAATAAAATAGCATCAATTCATTTGATTTTAGTCTAGTATATATAAAATAGTTATTTTTGCCACAAATAGAGGGTAAACCACACGATTTGATGCGTCAACTCGGAGCTCTCAGGGCGACTTGCGTCCATTTGCGCTTTTAAAATTTCTGCAAAAATTAAAATCGTTTCTATCATGGAGCAAACACGGTACAAATACCAAGTTTCCGCAACGCATTTGCACTGAATCGAAGTCCACAATGAAATGTCGGAGATCCTATAAAATATATCGTATGATATATGAATATAGTTAGCCATGTACGTCTGTATAAACGTGAACAGTTTTTGAGATAGCGATCTGAAATTTCACATATGTCTTTTCCCTTAAAGGGGCTGCTTATTTGTTAGAACCGCCGATATCGGACTTTTATAGCATAAAGCTGGTATAAAAACTGAATGCTTAACATCAAGTTAAAAAGTTTATAGAAGACTTACTCAAGGCGTTATTAAAATATATTTTGACGTGAAAAAAAAAACAAATTCTACACAAAGAAAGAATTGTTGCACCACAAGTGCCGTCTGATTGTTAATGTCTTCGATCCGCCACTCTCCAGCGCTTTATATGTTAAATAAACATAAATTACAAATAATTAAATTATTCCTTGACAATACTCTAAAATACTATTTACTAACTTTTTAATTAAGTTTTAACTGTGATCTGATGGTCACAGGGTTACTTTTTTTCAAATGGTTATTTTCTATACACAAAAACTGAAATTTCGGAAGCAATTTTCTTTGAATTCGTGAGATACCCTAATGTACTTACATATGTACATGGTAAGAAAGCTCGTTGAGACTCAAGTGCGTCTTGTCGAACACGAAACGAATAAACATAGATACCAATAGTCTTGGAACACTTGAAATCAACTCAACCGATTCAGCTACGGCGATGGCAGCAACGCGAAGAAAGCAAATACGTGTGCATATACATACATACATACACATGTGTGTACGTATCCATGAGCAATAGTGTAAAAGCTACGGACTAACACTCGATCACCGCTGACAGCAAAGATTGTAACTAGAAAAGAGTCGATATCCAATGACGCTTTCCAACTTCTGTAACGGAGGCTGAGAACTAACAAAAGCAAACACACTCATATTACAAATCAATAAGAATCGTAGTTCGTGTAACAGTGGGAAAACGGAAGTAGCTTGTCTTTGAAAATTCGGAAAGCAAGCGTATATCTACAAAATGTGAAAAGGAGAAATCAAATAGAAATTGATTGAGCATGAAAATGAAAGGGAGCATTTTTATACAATGTATGTATATAGTATATTCGTATGTATGTATGTACTTGAGCTTTCCGCTTTGCACTGCAAAAGCAATCTAGAATAAAGGTGTTGCAATTCGCGCCATGGGAAATTTGTATAAAATATTATAAATATTCAAAATGTTTGAGCTCAATTGTAAAGAGAAGTTATGTAAACAGTTTGTCAAAGTCAGGTCCGTGCTGAATTTGACACAAATGTACGTAGATAACCAGAGCTGGTACTTAGGTGAGCTTTTTCTTTGATATGCAGATGAGGGTGGATGGTGATTGGTGCATTCAATTAACACGTGCCCTTGTCGAAATTTAAATTCAGATTTCCATTTCATTTGGTAGTGTGCGAATTCATATAGACATACATATATACATACACAGTGTATCAGAAAGCCGTTATGTCAACAGATCGACTTTGGGTGACACTCTTCCGCCGGCAAAAGGTCCCAATTACTCTATTACAAAGTAAAAGTGTCGAATTTACGGTGCTGGGAATGATGCTAAAGCTTATTGGATTGTGAAGAACTTTCTGCAGCCTCATCATTTACATGCATAATTTATAACTTTTAAGTGAACAACTATCACTGATTTAATGTGTAATATTTTAGAAAGCAGCGTTTCAAATTCAGGGTAAATAAACTTAAATAGACAAAATGCCGAGAATGAGAATACGTCTCTTGAAGGGTCTTTTAACGACGTGCAGCGACAAATCGTAAGTCGTTTCAATTCATTTAGCAAACGGCAGCTGTTATGTAAATAGGTAGGAATATATTTGATTATTTGCCCATCAATTATCACTAAAATGTTCCTGTCTGACGCATATAGTTATAGAGTTAGGTGGTTTTTGAAGAACTTCTTCTGTCAAGGAACCCTTTTAATGAAATACTGATACTCTACAGCAGAAATTCATTTGTCTATCCGATTACTACAAGCTACTAGGCCTATAAGCCTTACACTCCTGTCTCGATAGAGAAGGTCAGGTTAGATGGCTAATCCAAGGATTGCACTAGGACTACTATATGCAGTCCTTTGTGAATACTCTCAATAACAATAAATAAATAAAGGAATTTTTGAGAAAACTCCATTAGGCAACCTTATCAACTTTAAAAATAATTTGAAGCATTATTACATAAACAAACCCCATCGCCGAATTCAAGGAAATATTTGTTTTCAAAATTATGTGGACGGATTCTATGGCTAGTATAGAACAAGTCTTGCAATAATGTCTCCACTGGGAGATTTGATGCACTATTCTGAGAGTTTCGGCTGCAAGTCGTACAAACTGAACATTTTCAAGATAACACAAACTTTGAATGAGCATTAAACCAGCAAGGAAAAAATATTTATTAACTGAAAGATAAGTGATGTGTTTATACCTTACCATCAAATTTGATTCGGACGGACAAAAAACTATATTTTTAGATATTCTAATCTTTATTGTCGGTTTCAAAATTGCTTCCTGAGCCAATAAAGCATGCCAACGCTTAGTCCAAATTTCCTTACACTTGTAATAAGCATCGTATGGGATGACCTTCAGTGTCTTCAGCAAATTTTGTTTTTTTCTATTTCGGCTCATTTTTGTTACGATTCGTTAGATTGTTAGACAATTTTGCCGTCGTACTCGTGGAGGGTCTTCAGTTACATTTTGAAGCATTTCTTCAGAGACCCTACTATTTCTCTGATGTAACATGACGATTTTCAAGCTTCGTTTCTTTCGTTTTTCAATGTTATCGTCATTAACGCAGGTAGATGGACGACTCTATTGAAGCAAGTTTTCTATGACTTCACGATCTTCGCTGAACGTTTTATGCCACTAAAATACTTGTGTTCGAAATGAAATGAACTTCCGAAACATAGGAGTTAAAAAGAGGTCCCGCATTTGCTATAGAAAGATTCCACACTCTGTATAGTATATGACGTAGAACAACAAGTGAAAATAGCTATGTATCGGTGTAATTTATTGTATTGAAGAGGTATCAAAAAGACCTATTTCCTTCTTTTAATTAATTGTTTCCATTTCTAATTTGGTGTAAATACTTCACATTTTGCTGTAGGGTCAAGACTCCTTATCAAAACATCCTGTTTAAATATCGCTTTTGTTGGGTTATTAAACATATTGTCACCCATCGCCCCAAATTTAGAATTTCTTTGAAGCGCTTTCAAATCATTGGTGGATTGTTACTGCTTTGGACCCAAGGTATAAAGAAGAAAAGGTGCCGCTCAGCTGTCAAACCAAATTTTCTGTTCGTGTGACTTAGTTTGGAAATGAGATCTGAGTTATGGATTCTAAAGAGCAAGAGCAAAACAAAAGTGAATAAAAGTAGTGGCTAAGTAGTTCGTTTTAGTGATCACAAAATCGAATTTACAAACTCTTAGTGATCAGAGAAGGCGGACCCCTGATACTTGCATGTATATCTCCATAGTACATTTCTACGACGGGTATGTATATGAAGTACATAGATAAGCGAGCATATGGTAGTATTACTTTGAATATTGCTTATATCCATCCATATGTATGTATGTTTGTACAAATAAACCGATTCTTACTCTTACTCTGCAGTTATTAAGCGAAGAACGAAATTACGTGTACATAAAGGTCCGTTTAAATATCCAATTTGCTGACATGCAATAAATTTTGCAATAAAACAACAACAACGCATTTTCTTAAAATGTTTTTGAGGTCAACGATAATGCAACAGAAAACAGAAGGGCATTGCGCTTCCATGGAAGTACTGAAGAAGGAAGAACCGACTTCACTCACTAAATACATAGGCGCCTTCACTGCGCCGTTGAAGAAGCTAAGGAGACAGCAAGCCTAGAAGGTGCAAACAAAACGTGAACAAGTTAAGTGTGCTGACGAGGCATAAAACAAGTGTTACCTGTGTAAGTGTGTAAGTGAGCAAGCAAATAGTTCCAAAGTACGTGTGTGTACGCATGTAAATACGCTTATGCTATGGCGTTTTGCTAGCCTGCCAATGGCCACGTAGAGGCCAATAGAAGAGCGTTCAGCTGCTTGGCTTTGCAATAATCGCATGAAATTGCAAAATATATATTTTTATAGTTATGCGCTTTTAAAGAACAGGCAATGAAAATCAACACACATCACAAACTGTAACAACTAAAGCAGTAATCATAGAAAAACAGCGGCGCGGACAACTACAATGGGAATGCTCAAAATGTTCTTATAATTATAAATTCACAAAATTTTTAGTGGCATACTTGAAATACTAACTAGATATAGAGGTAGTTTGTATGACAGCTTTAAGCTATAGTGGTCCAGTTCCGACAATTGAGCAGCTTTTTGGAGAAGAAAGGATGTGTGGAGAATTTCAGAACGATATTTCAAAAACTGGGGACTAGATCGCTTATATACAGACGAGTAGGCGAACAGACATACATATGTAAGTACGTACTTGGCTAAATCTACTCAGCTCGTCGGGACGATCATTGATATAAGTACATATGCATGCACATTTATTATAGAGTCTCCGATATTTCCTTGTGGAGGTTGCAAACTCCGTGACAAATAAATAATAATTAATAAACCTTGTTCAGGGTATGAAAAGAAAATCAATATATTCCTATTTTTTCTGTTTTTTGTTTTGTTTTTTTTTAATTTTATACATATGCACACTTTTTTGTTCAAGTATCGCTCTGTTTTGAAACTTTGCATAAATACTTGTACGAGTATGTCTGTATGATTTTCTTGAAGAGATTCTTTTAGCTTTATATGACCGATCCTATATGATGTTGATGTTAACGTAATGTGGTAGTCCGTAGGTTCAGAATATTCTGCGATGCAAGCGAAGTGGTTAAGTACCGTGTTATTGGCGTGTTAGCCTTTCTCAAGAGGAACAGACTAGCCTACACAAGATCCATAGTAAAAGAAAGAGGATAGAAAACACAAAAAGAGATATGAAAAGTAGCAAAATGTACTTTGTTTTTGTGAGAAGCAGTTGCATGACTCGTCAATGTTGTAATGTTTAACAACGGCTCACTCCAAGGCTACAAAATATCATTGATTGATAAAACAGCTCGAAACGAAAATAAAGAAAAAGCTGAATATGAAATATATGTATTTTTTATTTTTTTTTTTACTATAATCCGCTAATATTCTGCCTAAAACAATTTGTTCCTTCGTTAACATAACGACCTACATATAATAGTCTAAAATCATAATATTAGGGCACTATGGTATGTTCTTAACAGATTTGGGGTTGGTGTTTTTGAACACCTTTTGACTTTGATATTTCAAATATTCTCAAAAATTATTTCCACCTATTGAGATAACTCACGCCTGAAATTATATCTGGATAAGGAGAGAGCATGGAACCGATTTTAGTAATTTGTTGATTAAAAAAACTGTTTTTAAAGTATTATAGTTATATAGTACAAGCGGCTTCGCTACGTGCAAAATGAAGAAATAAAAGAATTTTATTTTAACATCAAATTCATTTATTCAACCGAAAAAAAAATACTTTATTAATTGCTAGCTACTTTAAAACTTAATTGTAATCGTTTGAATAAAAATGGCATATCAGTTGAAATCTTAAGGATACGCGGTATCAAAATACTTCTCCTTTGATTTAGCAGTTAAGATCGTTGCTTCAATCAAATTTGGCAACAACTTTTTCATTGCCAACAGCAATGGGTTGTCAGAGCACAACACAGCCCACGCGTTTCACCTTGAAAGTTAGCCGGATCGCAATGTGGACAAATTGCGGACATCAATCCAATGTATGAGTACATACTATAATCAATCTGACTGACGAATTCGCCGTGGAAGATTCAGTACAAGTACCGGGTCAACAGCTTTATTTCATGCCGTACGAAAGATTTGGTTTGGATAGATGAACCCGTTCTTAAGTTACAAAATTACAACGCAAAGCCGCATTACTTTTTATATATGTATGTACATGTATAGATTAATTGCTACAATTTGCTTTTCGGCAAAAATGTCTTGCACTTAGTATTGGGTGAGCACGACGCTTATTGGCGTAATCAGAAATTTCAATACTTTTATCGTTTAGTGTATACATTAGGGTGCTTCACAAATTAAAAAAAAAAATTGTCAACTCTTACCGCCTCAAATGTTAGTGATTGACAAACAAAAAATCCTCCCTCACGCCAGGCACTTTAGCTTAACTCTAAGGGGTCGCTATTTTATTTTTAGGTTCCCATACATTTAACATAGGAGTTTTCGTTTTTTCATTCAAACTAAAATTTCACCTACTAATTTTCGTTTCTCAAAAATAACCATCACATATTCATAAAGTTGGCTTCAAACTTAAAAAATTCCCGCGACAAAATTATTATTCTCAGAAAAAATTTTTATTTTTATTGAAAAAATATATATGCACATATGTATGCAACTGTATGTGTGTATATAAATACCAATGCATTACTTTACGCATTCCTGTGTATTTTTGGACATGTGTTGGTATAACGAACACAAGTACGACTATTTACAAAGTGCCGCTCTATCGGCGGTCAATTTGATGTGGCAAGAAGTATGAAAAACTCTTAACCGCAAATAAGAAATTGAGAAGCATGCGTGCGGCCGGGGTCAGCCGTGTGTTCGGTAGAGATCAATCGAAGATCGTACGAATATCATTACATGTAAGTTCCCAACGGTGGTAAGCTTATTAAGGAAAGGGTTAGCAATGTACAGTAAGTACGAAAAGTGATTACTCGCCTATGCCCATAGGAACCTATTAAGTTTACATACTTATGTATGCGAGTATATGTTTATGGATACTCCAGTATCCGATTTCCTTTCACTGTACACAGCTTGCGCTTGACTTGCTTCGGCAAAGCGTGCTTGTGAGCCATTACTCCACAATCGATCAGGCAACCGCCTGTGTGGATCGTTTCGCACACGTGCAAATTGACACAGGACACACTGATTTATTTGTAACCAGCTGTCATCTGCTTAGTGGTTTTCAGTGAAATGCTACACTTTCCGCTAATGAGTTTTAATATTCTCCGATCTACAACAACAACGCATGTGTATTTACTTACATATGTGCGCATAAAGAAAACACATTAATAGCTTATAGTATTTAAAAGAATATTGCACTCACCTATTTTTGGCAGCAGCAGCTCGATCCCTCTGCCTCCGGTTTTTGAACCAGTTCCCCACTTGAGTTGGATTGAGGCCGGTTGCTTTCGCTAATTCACGCTTTTTTGTCGGATTCGGATACGGATCCTGAAGGTACCACTCACGCAGCAAACTTCGCGTTCGCTCCTTAAAGCAATGTGTCTTTTGTTCACCATCCCAGATCGTGGGTGGTAGAGGGAACTTCTTTCGCACTCGGTATTTATCCACAGGACCTAGACAAGCAACCACAAGAAAAATTTTTGGTAATAATCTCGATTTTTTAAGACACTCTGAAATTATACTTGTTTCACATAAAACGACTTTTTTTGAAAGCCGCCATTTTGTCGAAAATTGTTTACTGGTCCTTCGATCATTATTTGCAGTCATTTATAGTTATAATAATTTACGAAATAATTGAAAACTCATTGTTCGACGAAACCGAATGGCTTAAAACTAAATTCATACTCTATTAAGTTACTTAGACAGAGATTCAGATAGTATCATAAGGTACCTCACAAGCAGTCAGTTATTTAGAAGCATTGACTGATATTTGCGATATAAAGTCAGATGGAAGTTCGCAAATTTTTCTGTTATGTATATGGGGACTTAGGGAGTTATTAATCTGATTCAAACCATTTTTGACCCACGGGATATTATTATCAAATAAGGATTTCTCTCACAAACTCTGTATTATTTCTCAAAGCTTTATCGATATTTTCGATAAAATGTCCGTAATAGGAACCGGAGTCCATATATTCCATAGCTGACGGTTTGAACAGTTTTGGCTCGTTATAGAAAATTTTCGGTCAGAAGCTGACACACTTCAAATGCACATCGTCCAAATTTGACATAATTTTTATTCACAAAGCTTTTTCAGTCATTGAAAATTATAAAAATGATGAAAGACGTTTTTGAAAAATTAAAAGACCGAATACCAGCCGAAATACATAAATATTTAAAACAGTAAAATATGAAGGTGTATTCAGCTGAAAAAGATAATCCTTGGGTCGTAAACATACATACATATATGCAAGACTAATTGTCCGTAATAATACTTTTCATGACATTGTGGTAGTCGGAAAACTCTGTTTCACAGACGTTAGCGCGACGGTGTTTTTGGAAGAATTTATTTAATTTGGAACCAATGTGCTTTCAATTTTATTAGGTCCAAATGATCGTTCAAAATGGTTTCACTGATCCTTCCGATAATCCAACAATGACGGTAAGATCTCTGAATGTTAATCGTCCATACTCAAGAACTTATTCCTATATTTTATTGACGTGTTGTTCATCAGTTGATGTTGATGGGCGTTCTGGACGTGGTTCATCGTCAACACCGAATTATCACCGAAGGGCTTTTTAACATTCTCAACGTTTTCGCCAGAAATTTGACTCCGCAAACAAAATTTAAAGGAACTTCTCTGTTGAATAATTTCTCTCATCGTAATACCCGCCGAATGCATTGTATGTACTCCAGACTCCAGAAAGACAAACGTACTCTACACACTAATGATTAATTATTTTGATGTGGCATTTGACACAGATGTCACTGACAATCGAAATGCACAATTCCGATTTCTTTGGCGCCACAATTTGAAGGTAAGGTTGGAAAGAGGAAGTCCTCCTGATTAAAAAATGTATAGGGTTATGCCACAAACGCTTGGCTTACGAGATATTCGACTTTAAAGTTCAAATATGTTCAAAAATCGAACCTTTCCACAAGCTATTTCACTACATTTTGCACATTTTTCACCTCAAATTTGTTTAATTAAACTGTAAATATTTAATCAAATTCACATTTACACTTTTTACAGGCTTTATAAGTAAAAATCCATATTCTACAAATTACTTTTTACACTCGTAGTGGACATCAATTATGTATGTGCTAACAATTATGAGGAAATGGAGCGCTGCGATGTGATACAAGATGATTCGCGGAAGTTCCTCGTTTTCGTTAAAATTCCTCTTTCCATGTGCATGTATGGATATTTTCTTATTTAAATATAATAAACAAATAAGTAATATTTTATATAATGATGAATTTAATGATTACTTTGATTTTCCTTCAAGAAACAATTTTTGATTTCATGTTTCTTCGCAAAACCAGGATTGCCATATTCGCATTTTATTGAAAAAATGTATAAGTATTAAAAATAAGTACTAGATTTCTTTAGCGCTGCATACTAGCACAAAAAAATTTACCGCACGAAACCGCGTGATTTTTTATAAGGATTCTAATAACCCTGACAGACGACAGCGCTAATATGCATTAGCGGGCTTAATTTACATTTACTTGCGCATTTGACCCATGTTAATGCAACTTTGTAATGCACAAGAATTTCGTGCATTTAGCTGAATTTACCAAATTGAGTAGGCAACACTACTCAAAAATGGCAGACTTTTGCTATTTTTTGACAGATGTCGTTTGAAATCTGCTGCCTCCTTTGCATTTACAGCATCAGAGGTAAGCAGTTTTTTATTGCTAATTAAATTATGTACAAGTATATTAGCAAAAACAAATTTTAATATTTTTAGATGGCAGAAAATAAATAATGCACAGTTTCCTATCCATTTTTCCCAATATTCTTAACTTTTCCGCACACTGTTTCCGCATTACAATCAATTATTGTTTTAAATTTCACTCTATTATCTTATAAAGTAGTTAATAATAACCGAATTTTTTCGTTAAATTTATATTGATTTTCCAAAAATACCAAAATTTCTATTAATAATTTATCTTATTAATTTTTATTTCACTTTTTTTAATAAATAAACAAACTTCATTATCAGCTGTCTAAATGCACAAGTCTGCTGTCTGTCACCATAAAATTTCAATGCTCATCAGCGTTGTTTAAGGAGCATTAATTTTGCTCGTCTGTCAGGGCTATAAGCTTTAATAAAAGAATCACATGAAAGTACAAACAAAGAAAACGCTGTCGTTGAAAAATGCTTCATATTTGGTTTTTAAGATGTGGCAAAACTGGTTTTCTTCATAATTGGAAACACTCTAACCTTTTCAGGCATGAGAGTCCTAAGTGATTTTTAAATTAGAAAATTTGGCTAAAAAATAACAAAATAAAAAGGAAAAGTGAACTTATTTCAATATACAAAGTGAAAAATGTGAAAAAATTTAGTTAAACATTGGCAAATACCATGTGTTATTAATACAAATTTTTGAATTTTTAATCGCGAATATTTTGAATAATATTAGTGTTAGTTATGAAACTGTAAAGGTCTTAGTTTAACGGCGAACTCATCCTCCATTTTTATCAAGGATACATAAGTTTCTTTACGATATCTCAATTTTTACTCAAGTTACAGCTTGCACAGACGGACGGACGGGCAAACAGAAAAGCGGATTTCAACTGATCTCTTCACCATCTGATCATTGATATATATACAATATATATGTATATATAACCCATATCTATCTCTACAAGTTTTGGCTGATACAAAGAACCGTTATGTGTACAAAATCATAATACTCTGTATCAACATTTTGCTACTACTGATCTCTCATTGACTTTATATGGAATTAAATCCTGACTTTGAGATATATATAGTATTATATATACATATATATAAATGATCCGTCCGTCCGTGCAAGCTGTAACTTGAGTAAAAGTTGAGATATCTCGATGAAACTCGATATGTGGATTCTTTAGTACAAAAAAATTTTGAGTTCGTAGATGGGCGTAATCGGACCACTGCCACGTTCACAAATCGCCATTAACCGAAAACCTACAAAGTGCCACAACTAAGAACTAATTTAAGATATGAAGCTGTAATTTGGTACAGAGCATCTCAGTAGCAAGGAGCACCTATGCGTAAAAAATTTCGAAAAATGGGGCGTGGTCACGCCTTTATCAAGTTTAATGTACATATCTCCTTAACCACTTAAGCTACAATAACTAAATTTACTGAGTACAAATTTTATAAGAACTTCTACCAACAGTATGAAAATGGATGAAATCGGAGGATAAGCCCGCTCACTTCCCATATAACGCTACTGTAAAAAACTACTAAAAGACGCGACAAATCAATATCTAAATAAGCCAGATTGTATGAGAGATCTTAATGGGAGCCGGTGTGAAAATTGGACGAAGGGTGTGGCACCGTCCACTTTTTTGTGAAATCCCATATCTCGTCACCCGTTCAACCGATTTAATGAAAATTTAGTATGTGACATTCGTATGTCCCATTGTGAAAATGGACGAAATCGGTCAAAAACAATATCTACTTCCCATGTAACACAATTTCAAATTTCACTTGATTCGTTCAGAAATTAATATAACGCGATAAAACTTTGCACGAATAATGTTTTAAGTATATGCCAACTTATGACCAAAAATTGTTTAAATCCAATAAAAGCTGTCCAAGCCCCTAGGTACCGAATATTTTAGACCCCGGGACCTATGGTTGACTTTTGATTAAAAATGTCGGGCAATGTGATGATACAAGTATATATTATATAACGAAAATTAAGGGATAATCCATTCTCTTATAATGGTGAACCAATAATTTCCTTAGCCCCAGTATACTTAATATTAAAGATTTTCAAACTTTTGGGTGGCTTTGTACCGCATACATCTCCCAATACGCGAGTTATCCCAATGAAAATAAGATAGCGTGTCTTATTCATAACAGTGTATTTGTGTGCCTAATTTATATAAATTTAACTTCCTTATTTGTTTGTTTTGTTTTTCTCTTTATATTCGCATAGGTAAACTTTCAAAGCTGATGTATGTTATTCTGTTACATTTTTGGTGATATTAGTATTTTAACTGAAAGAAGCAGGTATTTATTTGCTTAATAAATTGTTTTTGCGTATTTTACGTATTTGTGTTGTACTTCTATGGAAATAAATGTTATGTTGTTTATGGTGGATTAGGGCTAGCTAGTGATTGTTTGTTTTGTTAATATAGCACAATCGATTATGAATGTTAAATGTGTAAAACTATCTTCCAAGTAGTTTTCCCAAATATCAAAGATTTTGTTTTTTTAGATTGTTTTTAGTTTGCCGCAATGAAAAATTACCAACAAAGAAGCTTTCTGCAGTTTAAACTACGTTTCAAATGAATTTATTTGTAAAGGTAAATATCAAACAGATGATATCAATAAAATAAAAAAACAATTGCAAAATTTTGTGAGCAAACTGGTAGAAAAGTGGGGATTAGCCACCTACGTCCAGTTAAGTCATTTAAAGACTGCAAGACGGACCCTCAAGTACGAAAAGTTGTTGACCATTTTAAGTAATTTAGAATTTCTATACTTTTCAGTGTATTACCGAACAACTTCAACGCTATGAGATTCGAGTTTTCATAATTTTACTTTTTACCAAAGCGTGCTGATTATCAAAATATGAAAAAATTTATTTCACAGTGGATATTTGAAAAGCATTAATGATAAAATGACACATCATCCGTTAATTTATAATTACAACTACGGTAGCTACATACCTAGTGATCGGCCACGCAATTTTTCCGCTTCAATGTAGTGGGCTTCGAGCCACATTGCTTGTAATTTGCCATACGAGGCTTTTGTAAATTTATGATTTTCTATTATTGCATAAAGCTCCCTGCAAAGAAAGGAAAATATCATTGATGGGCAATAAATTATAAAGAACATACGTAATTAATTAGTAAAATATAATAATATTCTTAAGCACAAAACATTTTATTTACAATTATTACGTGTGTTAACCATTTCACAGGTTCCTCGCATCACTATAACATAAGGCATTAGGATTTGAGATCTGCTACGGCAGAATTGAAAAATTTTAATCGAGCAAGAGTTATCACTCTGTACCTATTCCACCTTGAGGCAATGCTCGAGATTGCATTTGACCTTAACCAGAATAGAATTAGCGATATTCCTTCCGAGTTAAACGCCTAATTTTGGGAAGAGATTTATAGGTTGTAAATGTTCAATCATTACATTCACATTTTGTACTTCTACTTTTGTAATCCAATCCAAATGGACAGTATAGTATTGAGGATTACAATAACTCCTGATATATGTATGTATAACAATATTTTGTATTTCGTCAGTCCATTTCACTCAGTTTCAAGAAAAGTGACTGTCAGAACCATAGATTAAAGCTTATAATGAAAAAAAATAAATGTTTTCGAATTTACATATTTTCGCTTGTGAAATTAAAAAGTGTATTTTTTTAATTGTTCAACTAAACAATTTGCAACACTGATCAGCCAATTGGATACTTTTAACTTCTGCTACCTGTCACATAACAGGAAACAGAACGGTAAATATATTGCAACAAATATGCAAAATTGTAAAATTTGTCATGGCACGATGAGAAGTCGGATAGTTTAGCTAAATAAAAAAAAAACTTTTGCCGACGAACTGAAATTGGCAGACTTTATCGGTCCAATAATTACGTAACATAAGTAAAACTAAGATTGCGCTAACATTGGAAATAAAGCTCAGCACTTTTTTAGGAAGCTTTTTGAAGCATGCAGGCTCTGATGAGATATCTCTCATTGACTGACGAATTCTAAATACGTAGAAGAGCATATTAACAGTACAAGTTCCTTGAATAAATTACCGTCAGCTAACATTGGCTTCCATCAATTATGTACAAAAGTCTACTGGTCAAATATTCAATGGAATAAGACATATCAAAAATGATTTTATTTATTTTTGGAGCGAGTTGCTTCATTTAATATCAAGGCTAATATAATATCATAAGTTGGATATTTGGCATTAATCCTTTAATCATATATACAAAAAAGAAATGGTATGACCCACCCTAAAACTAATACATACATATCTATACATACAATTCTGGCGAATGTGGCGGACTCACCCCCTGCTAGGACGTCACTCTGCGGGAGATTGTCGCATTTAGCTCAAGTACTTTTGATGAGCTTTCAAGGAAGTTTGTCATAAGTCTGTTGTTGACACCTCCTTTTATCACCTATAATTTTAAATTGCTTTGGAATCATATTTAAAAATGAGTTGTATGTATGTATGTATGTATATTAATAAATTTGTTAATATTTGGTGGTAGGCTTTACCATGTTGTGGGTATAGCCAGGTAATTTAAGGTACATTTAGGAGCAGTTTTTCCGAGTACATTTTGGTATTGTTAAATATCGAATTACATTCAACGCACTTATTATCTCGATATGCCTTTGCTATTCGATACACAATTTACAACAAAAGATGCATAAGTAAAGTTTTGTATTAAATAGTCAGTTCCACATTTTTGTTTTACTGTTAAATTGGTTCTAGAAGTACATTAATAAATATTCAGTCATTGTCACATACCTTCAAATGAAAGGGGAAAAATGTTTCCAAATATATTGTTGTTCTAAACCAGTAAGAAGTAGGCTTGTGAAAGTCCCAAGCTACTGCAAAATTTTTTTTCTAGGAAATTTGGACCGTAATGTTTTATCACAATTTTATAATTATTGTTACAAACAATTTTATTGTGTTGAATAAATAAAAAGTGAGGAGAGAAAATAACATTTTTGCAGACCAGTGTTATCTGTTACTTTAGCTGTCTACGATTGGTTCCTTCCTTCTCTGTAGTCAAAAAATTTACATGTAAGAGCAGCAACAAAGTTATCGTTGAATTTAATCTAAGACTTAAAATCAATGATAATAATTTATAGAAAACCAAAACAAATGGGTGCAGCAACGCTGGAGGGTAACGTTTGGCGAATCGAAGACTGCTTTTTTTAGTCGACGGGAACTTTATCGCCAACCGTCTTCACAGGTAATACTTATTGCTAAGAGTCAATTTTATTACCAGGTAAAATTACTTTCAATTGGCAATATTTTAGTGTAGAAATTTATTATTATACCCTGAACAGGGTGAGATATCAATCGGAAAATTTGCATACATCCTTTTCCCCTCCCAAAAGTCTGTTAATATGTCGAAAACGCCGATATCGGACCACTACAGCATATATAATAAATAGCTGCTATAAAAATTAAACGATCAGGATCAAATTCTTGTATGGAAACTTTTTTTATTTTTAAAGGATATTCTAGCTTTAGTGCAAACGAAGTTCATGTGGTCGTCAAATTTCCAAAATGACTGCATATTAACTGCAATATTTTCCTGCATAATTATATAATTATTAAAATAGCTGAGAGCTATTGCCAGGAGATGCAGCATTTCTTATGCATATCGAAATTCTCAAATATATTTTATTCCCATATCTGCAGAAAACAAAGTTTCATTTTCCAAAGACAGAAGGATACTTGGATACTTTCGAGACTTCAACGCCAATGTTCTTATTCGCATTTTAATAGCTAAACTGCTACTGTAGCATGAAGCGGTAGTCATACCAGTGTTTTTCGGGAGCTCATTTATGGAGAGCAAGACAAATAAACACTCTTACTGTTGCTTAGTAGCGTGGCTTTGATCAAAATCCATGTCATATTGGCAACTATTGCCAATCTCGACATAAAAACCTACACATCACATAGAATCAAGAACGATCATAAATCTAGCCACCACTGTGATAGTATTTACAAGCAAATTGATTTGCGCTTAAAACAAATAAGAAACACAAACAGCTTGAAGGCCCCTCATTGCATATTCATGCACACATACACACACACATACATGACTATGCAAGGGGCAATTCATAGGAATGCTTAAGTAATTAGAGTAGTCCTGAAGTTAATTTCCATCGTATTGTTGTCGTATTATAATGGGGCAATATTCAATTATTTTAATTGTTGAACAATGAGTCCCAACTACTTCCGCCTCGTGAGTGACTCTCCTCATAAGCCAAGCACGTATGGATCTGTGAATTGCGAATTATGTGCTTCCAAAGCTGGAGCAAAAAGCGTTTAACGCTCGCAAAAGATCAGCATTAGATCCGACCCATCCCGCAAATGCGGCGGCGACGGTCGTCCCATTGTTCGCCATCCACCGAAATGGTTGTCTTTATTGTCAACGAGGAAAGCTGCACAATGCTCTGGCAACGATTTTCGAGATTTCACTGCTCCAAGGCAATTCTCTAAAGAATCTTAATTAGTAAATTAATAGCATTGTTTATTAATTTAAATCCATTATATTCTCATTACTGGCAAATTCAGCAAAACACACGTTCATTTCGTTCTGATCAGCATATGTCGGGCTTATTTTGTAGACAGCGAAGTGCTGCTGCGCTGCTGGTTCGTATTCTGCCGTTTGCCTCTGGCTCCGCTTCTGGTGCGAGTATCAAGTGTCACCTCATCCGTCCACAAAATGTTTAACTTACAGTCGAATTCCTTTTATTGTGGCACTTGAGCAGGGTTTGTAAAATTCAAAAAGACGGATATTTGGAAAACAATATGTTCGCGACTGCTACCAGCTTGGAAATTTATGCGGATATTTGCTTACGGCATACACATACAAATATACATATGCATAATTAAAATATCTCCCTCAACAGCAGCGCTGAAAGTTGTTTAACATAAAAAAATACACAACGTTTCTGAGTTTTCTAGTTAGAATAATTTTGCTCATATATAACCCATATACATACAGTGAAATTCCTCAGACCGGGACACTAACCGTCGCAGTTTTTTTGTCCGGCTAAGCGGGCTGTCCATATATGGGAGCAATGCAAAAACTAGTACCTGAAAATGCAACTCAGAACTATTGCTATTGACCTAATAAATTTGAGCCAATGTTAGCCAGAAGTGAATGATTACCCATAATATCATTAGATTCCGTTGAGCTACCAAAAACTTTGCTGTGACCATTTTATTTTTTAAACAACTCGAAAAACTCCAAAAATTAATAAGAACTTCAAAAATCGCGTACACAGTTTTCTTGGCAAGTTATATGAAATCTTGCCTGTTGATCATAGATAATGGCCACCGTGTGCGGTCATTCGAACCTACTCATGTCCGGTTATAGGAACTGGTTTTATATGAAAAAAATATGAAAACATCTGCCCAGTTATTAGAGATGTCCGGATCGATTTAAATTTGCCAAATGAATGGAACAATTGCAAATGTGGAAAATGTTCTACGGACCATTCTGTTAAGAATCTATTGGTCTGAAACCTGTTACGGGTGAGAGAGTTTTTGAGAAATCTGAATGACATTCAATACCTAGGTGCTTTTTGATATTGATAATTTTTTTGGAATCGGCCATATAATTATAACACATATCTCCTTTACAACCGATTATTCAGATTCCTAATTTCTCGACTGCAGGTACTTTTTTGCCACAAATTTTGCCTTCACAGCTCCTTTAACAGTGTCATTCAAAGAGCGACTGTTATTCGGTTTTTATAAGAACTTTCACAGATCCTGCGAAAAGTTAGTGCGCACATGACTATTATCTTCAGTTTAGATTACGTTTAAGCAGACAATCATTCCACATTCATCAAAAGTATAGAAATATAATGAAATTTTCAAAGAACGCAAGAGATTTAATATGCATTTTTTATATCATTGCAAAAATTATTTCATAGGGAGATACCTTACTGCAAAGCACAAAAATTTATGACGACTATAATATACGAGTATCTAAAACAGGTTCAGACATTCAAAATATTAAATTTTTATGCTCATTAAAAGGCGTATTTGATTTTCAATTTGAATTGCTTGTATTTATGTTTGTATTTATTGAAATTTGTCTCACCTGAAATTTCCGACGTGATAAGCAACAACCGCTCGCGCCCTGAGTACGGCTTCACAATTCAATATTTCATGCATATTCGGCAAGGCCACCGGTAGACTCCAGAGGAAGCGCGCCAAACGCTCTATGTCCCCCGAGTCCTCCAGCGTTTTGCAGACAATTTCCACTTGTGCGGCGGAGAAGGCGAGCGTTGGCACTGCCAAGATCGGACACGGTGCTATAATTTGGTGTGTGGGCGAGAATGTCTCTGAGGGAGGTTGCTTGCCCTCCGTCGGTCCAACGGCCATTTTATTCGTTGAATCCACTGTGAACAAATTCGCATACTATTCCAGGCCACGAATGTTTTGCAATTTTTAGCGGCGGTAAGAGTAACAAAAGCTGTAACAATAACTACAAATACGCTATGCTCTCGAACTTCTCACACCGATTTGAAGATAAATATAAAATACACATGTGTCAATTACAGCACACAAACTTTACAAATTTGTATTCAGTTCATTAAACACAATAAAAAATTAATTGGATCGATTGTGTCGATTTCCAGCTGATGAAAGGACACCACACTTCATTTCTCATGGACACTTTTAGTTGTGAATTTAAATAAGATTTCGAATATTTAGACAATCTCCCTTTGTTTAACTCAATTCACAACACACTTGGAACTCGCATAAAAATTCGTTTTTACATTTTAATTAATTTGAAATAATTTTCAACACTTTTGCTGTTCGATCGTACGAATTCACACCCAGTGCCAGTTCGGCTTGTAGGCTGAAGCTATTATCTGCACCGTTTCGACGTGGCGTATGGCCTGCGAATTAATCCACGGCTAAGTGTAAGATCTCGCAAGCAATCGGAACCGGATAGGACATTGATGCGACCGCGGTTTATTCACTGCACTCCGAACCGATCGGTGCTACTTTGGCGACGGGGTTATTGCGCGTCCACGCGTAGGTATGCTTTGCAAGTAGGCGAATGCCAATTAACTGCCACCGCTTCTGCGTTTGTGATAGCCACTGTCACTGGTGGTGCCGCTGCTACCGTTGTGTTGCTACCGATGCTGCCAATACTGCAGCTGCTCCCGTTGTTGCCGTAGCTGCTGCGGCGACGCCTGCGTGTAAATTATCGGACTCGTTTCACCAAACTCGTTTTGCGTTTCGTATCGACAGTGCTGGTATCGAGCAGCACTCGAATCGTTGTCGTTGTCGTTGTCGCAACCATCAACAAACAAAATCAAATAATGGCCTGTAACTGAGCTCACTACCAAGCCGACAGCGACTACCCCGATGACGAAGCTGTTTGTATTTGTTGTGCTATTGGTGGTGGAGGCGCAGAGTGGCGGAAGCAACGGCTGCGTACAATGCTAATAACAACTACAGCAATAGCAAGATGCCAGTATTATTGTAAGCAATACTACGGAATGGAGATAACCAACTGGTAGCGTATGCTCATTCGTACGCCACACCAACACATCGACACCCCGAGCACTGCAATCGCGGCAGCAGCCATCCAGTGAACCAGCAAGCAGGCAAGCAAACAGGTATTAGGTAAAGTTGCCTTGATGATTCTCCTCAAATTCAGTGCAACAATGCGCTTAGTCGAGGCAAACATGTTGAGCCAGCACACTTAGGAGGCGTTTCCATAATTTATGGACCTACGGTGCTCTCGCTCTAACCGACGCCATTTTTTCCAATTACAAGCGACTCGCTTACTTATGCGCCTTGACTAGCTATTTCGCTCTCACTACATGAAGGCACAAAATGAGTGCACCGTACTCATCCATACATATTAATGCACATTTTTATATGCCTGCATTGCTGAGAGTGCGGATGGGAAACACATTGTTGGTGTGCCCTTTCATCTTAACTTCTTTATGGAACAACAATGCGAAGCTTTTTGAAAAAATCTAATATTGGTAGGTACGCGAAAGTTTCGTTTCCATTTATCCTCGATTGGATGGGATCTATTTACTTAGCATTGTAAAATTCATTAATGTAAGTATCACCGAAACTGGAGATATAAGCTACAGTGCACCAAATATTATTTTTCAGATCAAATAAGGAAATTATGGAAATAAAATGCTTTTTGCGTTCAATTTAAAATTCTATATGATATATTCAACAAAATAACTATTTCAGTTTATAGTAAGTTGATTTGACAATACTAATAGGTAAGCAGTTTTATTTTTATTATTATATTTCCTTTTCCCCGGAACCTTAAAGGACTTTCGTTTTCCCCTCCCGTTCCTACTAAACTCTTAATTATGTATTAAAATGCACAAAATAAATATTACGTGAAGTACTGATAAAGGCACTTTATTTTCCTTTTTCATTAGATTTCGCTTTTTATATTTACCGCATTTGGCGCTAAAATGAGTGACCACTTGTCTAAGCTGAAAAAAAAAATAAAAACAAGCCAGAAACAAAGGAATAGAAACAAAGTAAACCACCAATTTCTTAAAAAAGGTTTGCTCATCTAGGGAAGTTTCACTTTTAAGAAAAAAAATCATAAAAAAGTTGTCTTACAATTTGGAAAAACGTATTGTGCTCCAATGAAAGAAAAATCTGATGAAAAAAATGTATGTAAGATGACCAAAATATACTGCTTTCGATCCTAAACAGGTCGTTTAAATTCTTAAACTTTGATGAGGTAAAAATATTTATTAGAGATGGTCTCAGTAGTTGGTTCGACACGATATTATACTGGAGGAGATGCAGAGGAAGTAATTGCCTTAAAATGATAAACTTGTCAGGAAATGGTTTCAGGACTAAAATATTAATGTAATGGAGTGCCCTGACTGGAGTCCGATAGAGCATTTGTGTAGATATTAAAAAAAAGAATTGACAGTTTTAAACCACAAAATTAAGACGAGCTTTGGTAAAAATAAAACCCGAGTGGTATGCAATTGATCCCTCAACTTTCGCAAATCTGGTGAAATCGGTGCCTTTTCGGAACTCTGCAGCATTCAAAAATACAGTCTGGAACACCAAATATTAATTAAATATATGTATATTTTAATAAGATAATTTGAGAAAGTCCAGCGTTTGTTAAGAATAATAATTTAACAATTTTCTTCCGATATGTATTTAAATACGTATAAAATCTCATATTTATCAATTTGTCCGTCTGTGACGGTGCACATTGTAGCATTGAATTCATTATTACAATTTTTTTTGCTCCTGCTTTCTCAAATACATTCGCCGAAACAAGTAATCGCTTCTTTATTGCTATCTCACTTTTTCGCCTACTCCCTAAGGCTATCCGCTTTTCCATTCCTATTCGCACCATTCTCTTAACAACAACACAATACATGGCAACAGCAACAGAGGCAGCAACAATAGCAGTCCCAAACTTTAAGTATCACGCATATGTTGGGATGTATGTACATATACATATGTATGTTCGTAGGGATCTACACATTGTATAAATATGCATGCCTTATTGTGGTGCCATTTAAGTAGCGAGCATTATGATTACTGTTGCATAGATGGGCACCTTCTGACTGGCAGCGTGGCTGAAGCACAATGAATCGGTCGGGTGGCTTCTTTTCGACGGACAGGCGAAGTAGTGCAGTGGTGGGATTGCTTGGCACGTCTATGCCATAATTTTTTGTTGGAGATGGGGTTTGGGGGATACGTGTTTTCCGCGATAGCGTTTGGGCGTTGCCATACAACGATAGCATTCTAAATATACATATTATACATATGTATATACAGCCATGGATAGAGAAATAGCACGAGTCAACACATACACTATCGTAAGATATTTGATAAAACTAAAAAATGATTTAAATAATATATTTTAAATGTGTGCTATTTCTCTGTCCATGACTGTATGCACATACATACATACATATTTATATTTTCATATGTACAATCTGAACATCGGCCCATATCATGTTGTCAGAGTGTTAACAGATTAGTTGTTTACATGCCACAAGTAAATGAGTTCTCTAAGTTGCCACACGAAAATGAAGACTTTCATAATGCGCACCGACTCACAAAGAAAAAAATTAATTGCAAGTCCCATCGGCTTGAGGTATGAAAGGGGATGATTCTTGGTCAGCCGATAGAACGAATTACATAAATGGATGTTGTACACATCGTGCTGTTACGTGTGTGAGTGTGCGATATTCTAAATGCGCGTTAGCGTTAACAAGTTGGCGGCCTCCGTAATCAACGTCTATGTTATAACTGTTCTTTTGTCAGAGCAGTCGGCTATTGTGCAAGCGTGCGAGGAGCTACACACTCACATACATAGAGCGTATGTTTTTATGTGAGCAAATACGGGCAACATGCCACATGCTACATGATTCTTGTTAAATCTGAACGATGACTTTTTGAGCACTTGGCTAAGCATTTGGATAATCGTATTACGTGATGCTTTTGAACTGCTTTGCTTACGTTATATACCAAAATACAGGGTGTGTGCATGTCTATAACTAAGAATATCGCGTTAAATACATTTGTATGTGGAAGTTGATAAATTTTTACGTACCCATACTGGCACATGAGTAGGTATGTAGGTGTATACATACATAAATATGGCTATGTGTATGAATACAACACTATAACTACAATTTGAGGTTTCCATAAATCGCTTCATTCAATTATGTTAATTTTTAATAAATCATCATATATTAATATTTCTTGATTTCGCAGGCTTTAAATATTGATTGAGATTTTTTGTAAAGTGTTTATAACGCATAATTCAAAGGTTAAGTATTTGATCATCATAGAAATAAAGCGACCTAAGGAGGAGAAAATATTCCGACGTAACTTTGAAAACTAAATTATTCGTAAGGATGCGAAGTCTAAATTTAAAACAGTTTAACAGCTCCTGGGTCATTTGGTACAAAGAAGATGGCAAACATTTACCAAAAACTTAGTTAAAGAGAAAAAGGATCTGTAGGGGTCCGATATCGGACCCCTTTCCGAAATATAAGCAGTCATGTGGGGAGAACGGGACGTTTGCAAATTTTTTTTTTAAGTACATATGTGATTCATAAACTGATGATTTAAGGGGGTATTCTACTCTAGAAATCAAATTTCGGGCAGTTTTTGAATTTTATTTAAAAAAAACCAAAAATATTTTTATTATCCATTTTTTATGGTGCTTTTATTGATATCTTACAGAAAAAAAATTTACAAAAAAATATTAAAAATTAAAATAATTAGAGGGGGGGAGAGACAGGTGTAAAAAATGGCGCATCCTGGTGACATTGATCCTGACAGTCCTGGTGCTCTGAAAAAAAAAATCAAAAGAAATTCTTAATCAGTAAGGATGCTGTTATATTATGTATAGATAATAAAAATCATTTTTTACGCTTTTTTTTGAAATTCCTGAATTCTTTTAAAATATTAAAAACAAAAATTTTTACACGATGATGGAAGGAACGATAAAGGATTATATAAAAAAGGTTCACACAAAATTTCAAGTAAATCGGTTGTATAGAACTTGAGATAATGCCGGTACCGTGTGGAAAAGAGTAGTTTCGAGAAAAACGCGTTTAAAGTTTAGGAGACAATTCTAGTGAACACGGACGCCACCTCACAAAATCGGCTGTATCTCCGAAAATAAGTAGAATTTTCAAAAATCCTTCCAAGGTCATATTTTTGAAAGTCTAAACTTTAAATATATGAAAAAAAAATCGAATTTTTCAAAATTCTAGAGTAGAATACCCCCTTAATTCATGTCATACAGTTACGGGGACTAAAATGAATCAAAGGTTTTGCTTTGAAGCAATGGTATAATTTTTTTGAAATTTATATTTTATGTAGTAACTTTTCTGCATAATAACAAAGGCAATAATATATAATTTTAATAACTGTAAATAGCTTGCCCCATGCTTAGTGACAAAATAATAGAATCAATAGTGAAATGGTTTCATAAATGAACAATATTGAATTTAAAAAGCGTTATAAGTAGGTATAATAACTTAATTAGATCTGTGGAATGAATATTGTATTATTTATGAATTTATTTAAAAAAATGGGTCGAACAACACATTGTTCAGAGGAGGAAAGATTGTGCGTCCAAAATTTGCAAGGGAACCGCGCGTGCAAACATATGGAATATGTCTCAAAAATATATATTTGATGCCTTAAAATTTCCGAAAAAAATTTAAAAAATATGCCGACTAGTGCAACCATATTCAGTTGGTAAAACGACACATTAATTAGGGCAGAGCTGAAAGATAAAAAAAAATGGTTCGACATTTTATGGTCTGAATGCAAAATTAATGACAGGAAAACACCGTGGCGGCAATATAATCGTTAAGGATTGTTACTCATGTTGTGGTGCGGAACCTATTTTTTGGAGACAATAAAACATGTACCGTCGTTTAAGTTTAAGATAAGGTCATACTCCCATATGCTAATTGGAATTCGTCTTAAAATTTGGCAATTCCAATAAGAGAGCGACCCGAAACATACTTCAAGTCTTGCAAAAAATGGTTTTCAGATTATGTTGTTAGCGTTATGGCTTGGTCAGAGCAATCAACAGATCTGAATCCAATGAAAAACTTACTGAAAATTGTTAAGGAAAATATTGCAAACGTGGCTTAACGTTAAAAATAAGACAGAATTCTGAGAGAAGCTACAAAGGTCTGGTTTTCTGTTTCACAGAACACTTTCGGTAACTAATTAGGTCTATGCCTAGAAGATGTGCATCTGTTTAAGACGATAAAGAATACACTACAATGTACTAATAATTTTTTCTATTAATTCCCTTAAACAATAATTTTTTTAATGTAAAAAATTTTGATTCTATTTTTTTGCCCTTCGAACTTTTGAAATATATTCTTACCTTTGTTTTTGTAATATTTAAAAATTGTTTTTTTTTCCAATACCTATTACCAACAGCACTTGATATGAAGTAAATAGAAAAAATATTATATAACTTAGTTGAATTTAATTCAAACGAATTTTCCAGTCATCATAGCACTTGGAAAGATCCTCCGACGTGATGGCCATCACAGGCTTCTTCGATTCAGCTTTTTTATCCTCAACACGAAGGTAAATCAGGCGAATGCGGTGATTGCGGCACGATATTAGTTGAAAATGTGGCGAAATGATCACGAATAACCAATGTAGAATGAGATGGTGCATTATCGCATTTCTTTGTTCAATAAATTCAGACATAGTAAAAATCGAAGAATGCACTTTAGAGCCCCACAAAACGACGCGTATCTCAAATACTAATAAATATTTTGACGTGAAATTTAGCATAGATGTCAATAACAGTACTACCAACTTACAGATAAAAAATTTAAATTAAAAATTCAATTTGATCACAGTAGTATATGCAGGCGGAGTTGACTAAATCGATTCAGCCCTTCATTCTGATCCTTTATGTATATTTGTATATATGTACTTATGTGTATGTCCGAGATTCGTTCGTTGATGATTCTGTTGAGGATTTGCTTGTTGATGACTCCATGTTTCAACACTCTACTTTACACTTAACACTTTACTACAACTCGACAACTTAACTTTTTATTTTTACTACACAAGCACAGCAAGTTCTGCTCCTATCAAGATCACTTCTTGAACCAGAGATAAAGAGATGTCCAACTCTTCTCTCACTGGAATTGCTAAACGTCAAAACCACCTAAACTTTGACAGTTGACTGGATTGGGGAGGTTTTGACGTTTTGTAATTGGAATGACTGGAACGGCCAGATTGAAATTATACCAAAAATATATGTGAACGGAGGAATTTGTTGCCGCCGTTCAAGATCGCTAATACAAATTTAAAACAATGAAAATCAAAGAAAATGCGAAATTTAAATATATTTCATGAAGCCTTTTGAAATTTGATGCACATTAGAATTAATTTGAATTACAAATGATTAAAAACAGGCTTAATTCACCTTATTAAGTACTGAAAGATCTAAAGTCAGTTGTTTTAATATACCATAAAATCATAAAAAAGGATTTAAGTAGTTTCGCCACATATTAAAAGTTCAATATTTAATAATTTGCAATCGTAGTAAATGTTGGGTGTTTTAATTTAAAATGCCCAAAAATTCTTATTTTGTTCGATCTGGCCATAAGGGAAAATGTTATAAAAAACGCTTATTTTTAGGCGCTCTCACACTGGAATAAGTTGGGCATCCCATTATCCCTGTCTTGAACTGATTCTGCGATTGCTCTAAAAGTAGCTAACGGTTCCTCTCTCTCTTCATTCTGTTCACAGAATACGATCAGACCTCACTCAGTAACAGTTTCTCTAGCCCTGTTGCTATGCTTATTTGCGCAATTACATTCTACAGTACCGTAATATATGCCCCAATGCGTCGCCTACTTCTACAAAATATTAGCACTCCGACAAACGCATGTACACTGACATACAAAATACAAGTACTACCGCTCCGACATACTTATATAGTACATACTAAGTCTGCGTCTGCTATTTCTAGTCTCTCCTAGTTGTCGGGCTTCACTGTTTACATAATTTTGTAATCTTTTTGCATGTTTCGATGCTGTTTCGCGAATGACTTCCCGAACCATTTTTATATGAAGATCATGATGCAAATCCGCATTGCGTATGTACCGCGGGGCATTTGCCATTTTTCGCAGAACTTTGTTTTGGAATCTTTGAACCGCTTCGATGTATAACGGGATAGCACATCCCCATAGTTGAATTCCATATGTCCAAATAGGTTCCAAAGTTTGATTGTAGACTAGGAGTTTGTTTGGTGTTGTTAAGGGTGATTTCTTGCCGATCAACCAGTTTATTTTGTGGTATTTTAGTTTTAGTTCTGAAACTTTTTTTGTACATATAGGCTCCTTCCAATTCAACTTTGCATCCAACGTCATACCAAGATATTTCACCGAGGTGGAATACGGAATCACTTCATTTCCAATATGTAAGGGAATGTACGTAGCACTTTTGTTAGTGAAGTTTATATGAATAGACTTCAACTAGTTTAAAGTAATGTACCATTTCTGCACTCTGTGCGACGCCTCAACTTCACTTTTGCCGGTCGTAATGATGCAGGTATCATCTGCAAATGTGGCGATTGCGCAGTTTTGCGGCGTAGGCATATCGCTAGTAAACAAAATGCATAAGAGAGGTCCCAGGACACTTCCTTGGGGTACACCTGTTTTTATCGGCTGTAACGAGTGTATGACTGCTCCCTGCTTGATTCTGAAGTAATTACATATTTTAGTTAGTTTCTCTGAGAAAAATTAACGCTTTTTCTTCGTCGCTTCTGGCTCAGGATCCGTTTGGCTTTCTGAGTGGTGCATTCGGCAATATTGGTTTCCTAGCATTTTTTACAGCTTTCCAAAGGGAATAATCCGTATGTTTGTTTGGCGTTAATTTCTCAATATAATTAGAAATATTTTGATTTGTAAATAACTTTATTTTGGTGCTGAGAATCTTAGTCAAATTGTTTAGTTCTGTTTTATACTGAGGAAATCGCGTTATTTGCTATTTTTTACGTAGTTTTCTCTCTTTCTTTATGAGTTCTAAAATATCGGAAGGATATTTGTATAAAAGTTTTTTGTTTAGGAACAGGAGTACTTCCAAGCCGATTCTTGAATAGTTTTCGTAAATGTATGAACTTCATCTTCTAATATATCTTTAGTAGTTATATTTACTTTACAACCAATATTTTTGTCGAGCATAACTTTGAAATACTCCCAGTCCGTATGTCTCTTAGAAAGAAAAGGTGGTATGTCGATTTCTTGTAGATGGCCATTTAAGATTAGATATACTGGCGAGTGGTCCGAATTTAAGTCCAATCCATTTTCCATGGTAATGAATTTCTTAGATATTAGGTTGTCAAAAAAGTCTTGCGGTATTTTCATTAGTTGGCGCTGAAAGCGCGTAGTTCTAGTTTTATTCGTCGCATCGGGTCATGCTATACCTTTTTGGAAAGCTCATTTCACGCGCTAACACGTGTTTGATTGATTGTCGTTTCTTTTAAGTCGTTCGTGAGTTATAGCGTCGCACATTTGGAGCAAAATAAAGAGAAAATACGGCATGTTTTACAGTACTACTACGATAAAGGCAAAAATGCATCTCAAGCCGCCAATAAAATTTGTGCAGTTTATTGAGCCGATACAGTTTCCATTTCCACCGCACAACGATGGTTTCAACGTTTTCGTACTGGTGTAGAGGTGGTCGAAGATGCGCCACGCTCCGGAAGGCCTGTCGTCGAAAATTGCAATAAAATCGCTGAATTGGTCGAAAGAGACCGGCATAGTAGCAGCCGTAGCATCGGTCAAGAGCTGGGCATGAGTCATCAAACCGTTATAAACCATTTCAATAAATTCAATAAATCATTCAATAAAAATACCGCAAGACTTTTTTGACAACCTAATATTTGGCGAGTGATGAAAAAGTCGATCAGGTCAGGTAGTTTTCTTGTGTCGGAAGGCCAGTAAGTCGGCTTGTCAGTAGGCATAAAGTCGCATCCAGTAGCCATAGCAGCTTTAAATAGCTCTCTTTCCTTGCGTTGTTTTGCGCTAAAGTCACCACCAATGATGAATTTTCCATGGTGTTTTAGTATAAGGCCGTGTACAAGTCCATTTTGATATTGTGTCTGGGCTATAAATCGCGGTAATACTTATTTTTCCGAAACTAAATTCAACCGATATGGTCGATGTTTGAAATTCTGGGACACTTATATTAATTTCTTCGTAGTGAGGAATATTATCTCTGATAATTAAGGCACTCCCCCCTCTCGCATTGTTATTTGTGTGGGTTGAGCATTAGGTCTTGTAGTGTTTGAATTTAACGAATGATTCATTAGTAAAATGGGTTTCAGATATAAGACAAATATCAATTTTTTCTACATGGAGTAATGCCTCTAATTCTTTTCTTTGTTTGAGCAAGCCATTTGCATTCCAGGTCATAATTTTTATCGGTTTTCTTTTTGCGCTTTACTTACACTTTGCTGTTGCTCTAGTTTAGTAAGACGTTCGTGGGTAAGTTTACCTTGCTCTTCTCTAATTAAGCTAGTCGAGAATCAACGAGAAATTATTGGTAATATCACTAATGGAATTCGAATTTGTATGCTTTGCAGACGTATGTTGTTGAATTTGACCTTTGGTTATGCTGGCAAATGAGGGCTTTCCAGATTGCTGACTTACATTAGTAACTTCCTTCTGAGGAGCAGTGGAAGCGGTAGCACTTAAGCGTTTTGGTTGTTGGTGATGCTCCTTATTTTTCTCGGTCGCGTTTTTAATTTCTTGAAGTTCTTTTGCCTCTTCACATCCCCTATAGTTCGCAGGGTGATTCTGATTGCAGTTGCAACATTTTGGCGGCAGTTCGGCAGGTTTTGTGCAACTTAGAGTTGGTATAATTTCTGGTGTGACCGAATGCTTTACACTGCGGTACAATATTCGATGGCATGATGGGCTCTAGTTTGACGACAGAGTTTAAAATATGTTTGATGTCGTAAATTTTCTTTATGTTCTCTGTAGATTCGAAGCATACGATAAATATATTTAATGGATTTTTTGTTTTGTATTGAAGTTTATTTATGACCTTTGTAACTTTAAAACCCTGCTTCTGAAGATCTGAGATAATGCTTTCCGGCTCACATGAGTGATGAAGGTCTTTTACCATTACGCGTATATCCCGCGATTGCTTGTCCTCGTACGAGTACCAGGAAATTTGCGATTCGTTTAATTTCCTTGTAACTATTCTATAATCTGAACTATCAGAAAGGTTTATTTTACATGAACTTTGGCCAATGAGCTTAAGTGTGTAAGAATTTTTAACTTCTCCGTTTATCAAGGAACGCATCAAGGGTTGATTAAAATTTTCTTATAATATATTATGATTGGCGGAAGGCGATGATTTACTTTTATATCTTTTTTATCTTTTGTTGTATTATCCGGGCTCGAAAACTTCAGCGTTACATCCTGTGAAGAATTTGCTTTGCGTTTCTCTACTTTTTTTTCTTCTTTAATAACCAATTTGTTTCATTTTCAAGCTCCTCTTCGTCTGTTTCGGCTACAAAAGTCGATTTTGGTGAAGAAGAAGGTGTTTCATTGATACATATATTCGATTAGCGATTTCCTTTCATTTCATTTTGGAGTTTAAGTGTCGCATTTTAATTTTTTAGCTCATTGTTCAATGCTTCTATTTTGGCTTCTATTTTTTTAATTCGTTCGAGCAACATACCTGATTGGTTACGTGGTGATCCCCCACCAGGAGGCGGGGTTTGTATGTCCATCACGATCGAATGTGCAGATAATGTAGTGTCCTTGGCCATCTACAACTCTGCGCAAACAGCTGGTTTGCCGTGTGACAGGTACAGCTGATAACTACTTCAGATGTGCGAAGGAGAATCGTAGCGCGGCAACTGATTGATTGTGTTTTATTTTGTTATTATTATTCTTTTTTTGTAATTGTTTTGAAGTTTTATGATTTTATGTTAGATTATTTATGATGCCATGTACCATGTGATGTCAATGATGTCGAGGACCTCCGGCGAATCTGTCTGCAAATTTTCACAGCCTGGATTACGCGTAAATTAAAATAATTTGAAGAGCACACACAACTGTTGACCGTACACTTTTATATCCCAATGAATCCACTTTTGTATCCCAACGAATAATTGACACTGATCATTATAAAATTTTGACACGATGCCTTTCCGTATCGTAGAGGATGATACATTTAATTCTACGGATATACAAATTTATTTAGGGAGTCATACAATTTTTGATAGTTTATTCTACTATCACTGTTCTCCGTACTGAAGCTGTTGAGAAATGATTTCAATTATTGAATGAACATCATGTAGTGAAGATCGCGGTTCTGTGAAGTGAAACTTAAGGTCAATGTTTATTTAGTTTCCTCTCTACAGTGTTACTTATGCTCTACAGTGTTTAAAAAGCATTTGAGAGCCTTAGCACATTGGCCCTTGAACCTGGACATTAATTTCAACACACTCAATGAGATTCTCCGATCATATGTTTCTGTTGTTTAATTAATCCTTACACAATCTATTTGAGAATTAGACGAAAATAAGGACCAAAGAATACAGGGTAGGCCATTTAAAGTTGACCCATCTGGCAACGCTGTAACTTTTAACAGCGCTGACAAATCGGCTAATGTCATACCGCGTTAGAAGCGTCATTCGAAGACAATTTATACCATGGAACAGTACACTCCAAAAGAACGCGCTGAAATTGTTCAGCTTTATATTCAAAATAACTTTTCAATTGTGTTAACTCAACGTGCGTTTCGCAAAAAAAATAAAGTGAAAAGTGCTCCAGTTAAGAACACAATTAAGTCTTTATACGCAAAATTTGTGAACACCGGTAATCTCAGTAATGCCAGTCATGCATCCAGGCAACGCACAAGACGTTCTGATGAAAATATCGAAGCTGTACGAGCCAGTATTGAGGAGACTCCATCGACATCGAGTTATCGCCGCTCTCAGGAATTAGACATCTCTCGCACCACTCTCCGACGCATAATTCATAAAGATTTGAAGATGTTTCCATATAAAATTCAAATGGCACAAAAACTAAACCCAGCTGATTATCCGCGACGCCTTAATTTTGGCAAATGGGCAAATGGGTCAACTTTAAATGGCCTACCCTGTATTTTGAACTAAAGTTTAGACAAATGTATCAAATATGATTTCATAAGAGAATAAACTTAATAAATTTGTACGTGATGGTTCTTTTTGTAATATCTTATATAACTACATTCGTTCAGTTTTTAATATAATGAGTGTTCTGACTGATTCCAGTACATATCGAGGACGGTCTCGAAAGAAACACATACCCTGTAATGATACTCGCTGAGAAAAAATAAAAAAAGGGAATTTTAGTGGCGACAAGCACGGACAGGAGTTATAGAATTAAAGATTTCGATAATACTTGTATCGGTGCGCGGTCTTGCACTAACGAAGAAGTAATAAATTACTAAATTTCCTCTGCAAATGCAGAGCTTTCAATCTGATGCGTCAAAATCTCTTTGTTTGAGTTCAATATTTAGTTCAAAAGTGAACTTGAAGAGTTGTTGAGCGGTGTTTAGTTAAATCGCGTTTTTGACCAACCAACCAATCAATTCGTAGTAACTGTAGTAATATAAAAGTTGTCGTTAATATGTTCGAAATTTTCTTAAAATAACACAAAATCAGAGTCGAATGCTATTATATATAAATATATACATAAACTATTTTTAATGGTTTGTTTTCTGTTTTGATATTTTATGTTATAAACAATTGTAATTGAAAACATAGATGTGTACAAAACTACATATATATGCGTATTGAGCAATGGCAACAATGTTCAAATGAAAACAAACAAAGATGGCTGATTTCTGCGTTTTTACCATGGGCTCAACTTTTAACACATTTTGCTCGCTAAGGAAGGCAAAGGAAGTAGCGTTTTTGGCTGTTTCTGCTATAAGGGGGCGGGGGTTTTTGCTTTGTTTATTGTGGGTGCTATGACGGACAACCTACACATTGTTGTAACCGAAATCCGGAGATTCTCACAAATAATGTACAAAAATGGTACTCGTATTTAGCAGTTTCACATAAATTTCTGCGGCGACTATATGTATGTATGTATGTCGCAACATTGCTATAGTTTCGACTATGTTAGCGCCTTCATTCCTAGGATACGCCATTGAGTACCAAGCTGGTATAGTTGGTGCGTACAATAGAGTAATGCGCAGAGTGGGGCCTCTAAGTCAGGAACTGGCTGGTTTAATATTACCTCCACCATTCTGGATCTCATTTGGATAAAAGCGACGTTACAATCAATGAGAAAGATCTAATTTCAATTTTGCAGGAAAAGTGTTAGCCTGTAAGTCTAGATTGTCGTTCTAATAAACCGATGTGCACTCAATGAAAATTCTTTAGGTAAGCAGGAAGGTAGGGGCAAGAGTTGTGCTTGTTTTTGCTGACAAGCAAATACTTGTATAACAATTGCAACACATTTCAAAATTGTTTGCAAAGTAATGTCTACTACTGTGAGTGAGCCAGTGACATACATACATATGTATGTGTCAAATGTCGCATCAAAATAATCATTAGTGTGTAGTGTACGCTTGTCTTTCTGAAGTACATAAAGTGCAATCGGCAATTTTTACGATGAATGAAATTATTCAACAAAGATTCCATTGAATTTTGTGTGCGGAATCAAATTTCTGGTGCCGAAACGTTCAAAATGTTGGAAAAGGCTTTCGGTGATAATTGTTTGCGGCAAGCAAGTGTTTTTGATTGGTATAAATGATTCAAAGAGGACAAGAACGAGTTGACGACGATCATTTGGGTCTAACATAAGAAAAGTGAAAGCAGGATTGGTTTTAAAATCACTGAGTTTTTTCAAAAAACAGCGACTTGTTAACGTCTGTGAAACAATGTTTTTCGACTACCAGGATGTTATGAAACATATTATTACTGGCGATGAGTGCTTAAGGTCCAGAAACGAATGATCAATCGGACGCATATCGTGGGAAAGGTGAGTCGAAGCCGAAAACAACACGTCAACACAAACACAAACAACACCGTTGCTTCTACATAGATTCTTCATGAGTTTTCCCCAAATTTTCCACCAATATCGTGACGCAACCACCGCATTCGCCTAATTTAGCTCTGTGTGGTTTCTGTCAACTCAGAAAACTCAAACCACCGTTCTGTGGAAACCGGAGCAAATACAACCCTTTAACGTTTACACCCGAACTTTCGATAGCTACCAGCAACATTTCCACTCCATTTCACTCTAAATATTGCGCCATCTATTCAGGGAAAATATTCAATTTAAACTGCCCCAAAGAAATGAGAACTCAATCGGACCAAAACTCTGTAATTGGCCCTCTCCTCGCTCGTATGTAACGTAATACAATAAAGACGAAAATATTACCTATGTTCTTGTTATAAGTAAGTTAATATTTCATTGTGCTCCATGAAAAGATAATGAAGTCGGCAACTGTGTCACTTACGCGAATAAATCAAATTCCACAGCAAATCAAATCATGTGCTCAGTGACTTAGTAAATAAGAAATTGTGCCGCAAATAGAATTGCGTCAATGGTTAGACCGCTTTTGTGGTAGTTGTATATTCTACATATGTAAGTCTGTGTGAGCACCTGGAGTGCAGCAACAATACCTGTATTCTCTCCTGAGCGCAGATAATCAACTCTGAAATTAGCCATAGGCGTTTTGTGCATTTTGCAGCTAAAAACAATTAAATACCAATTAAAATGTAATAACTACTATGTTGTTCAGCGAAAACGAAGTTTCGTGAAATTGTTTTGAACGTGACAACTGAAAATGCATAAGTATGTATGAGTATGTGGGTATGTAGTCTGTACACAATTAATATTGACTTGGATCTCATATAGTGCAAAGGCATTCCCAAATTATTCACAAAACACTGTGGATAAACAAAACGGGGATGTTCTTGAAAGTCAAAAGTCATTGGATTAATTATGACGACTAAACTCCATATAACTGATATACTATTTTTTACACTCTCTCAACATGTTGCTACATAGTATAACAGGTTTGTTCACCTAGCTGTTGCTTGTATCATCAAAAATTAATCGATTTATATATTTTTATGTACTTATAAGTGATTAGGAAGCGATAACTTGAGGGCTCACGATCGTTGGCAGCCAGAGAAGGTGAGTATTGCAAAAAATAGTCGAAAACGGATCAAAATTTATCATGCCCCAGATAGCCGATATGTGAATCTGAGAGTCTACGTTTCATTTTTACAGAAAAACAGTCAATCTATGAGATATAGCAATGATACTTAGAGAGCGTTTATATACTCTTCCAAGCTGTTGCAGAGTATTATAGTTTTGTTCACCCAACGATTGGACGTATCACCTAAAACTAAGCGAGATAGATATAGGGTTATCCAACTATATATATAAATGATCAGGATGATGAGAAAAGTTGAAATCCATGTGACTGTCTGTCTGTCCGTCTGTCCGTTCAAGCTGTAACTGGAGTAAAAATTGAGATATCTTGATGAACCTTGGTATATGGGTTTCTAAGTACAAAAAAAAATATGAGTTCGTAGATGGGTATAATCGGACTATCGCCACCCCCCATTAACCGTAAACCTATAAAGTGCCATAACTAAGCCCTAAACTAAGATAGAAAACTGTAATTTAGCACAGAGGATTATAAGAACCCCCACAGACAGTGAGAAAATGGTCCCGCTCACTCCCCATATAACGGTACTGTTCAAAACTACTAAAAGCACAATAAATCAATTACTAAATACGCCAGATACGTTAAATTTTACCTCCGAGATGGCAGATGGTATGAAAGGGCTTTATCGGAGCCGGTGAAAAGATTGACGTAGCACCGCCCATTTTTGGTGAAATCACATATTTCGGAACCAGACCAAACCGATTTAGACCAAATTTAGTAAGTGGAACTCTTCTCATATTTCTATGCCACAGTGCGAAATTGAGCAAAATTGGACCACAACCATACCTACTCCCCATAAAAACATTTTTAAATCCAGTACACAAATCAAGAAGTTATCAATATAATGGGATACAATTTTGTACTAATAATTTCTTTACAGTATGCCACCTTACGACCAAAAATTGTTCAAACCTAATTAAAACTGTTCAAGCCCCTCCTAAGTACCGAATAGGTGAACCCCAGTATCAATAGTTGACTTTTGAATGAAAGTATCGTATATCCGTCAAGTGATTAAGTGATTATCCGGCAAATTAAGTATATATTTATATTGAATACTTATAGTGAATATCTCGAATATTGAATGATAATTTAAATATATACTTAATTTGCCGGATAATCACTTGATCACTTGACGGATATACGATACTTTCATTCAAAAGTCAACTATTGATACTTTGTTTATGGGTCGCTCACGTAGAACATTTAAACAAATATAACTCGTGTATCGTATTGTGATAGCCTGGACATATATTGCTCCATTTCATAATAGTTGAGATCATAACTAGGGTGTACTAGAGTTTGCATCCTTAAAACAATAGTTGGAAAATTCAGCCTCTGGATCGAAAAGTTTGAAACCAGATCGATCATGTTGTGATAGATGGACGACATGTCTCCAGTGTCCTTTATGTGTGTACATTCCGGGATCTAACATCGACTCGGACCACTATCTCATTTTAGAAAAGATACACGACCGTCTCTGTACAGCAAAGCACGCCCGTCGGCCAACACAGGGAAGGTACGACGTCGAGTAGCTTTTTCTACTTGATTTGCACTCCTGTTCTATGAGAGCACTCATCAGCATGGCATTTCAAACTCGAAAGAACAGCTGGTACGATGAGTACTGTTGTGTCGCTGTGGAATGACAGTGGACAGCCTACCTCGCAATGTTGTGGTCGACCACAATACGCAAGGGACCATAAATCTTCCGCAGAACCTTTCTCTCGAAAACTCGTAACATCGACTCATCAAATGTTGTCATTGTCTATGCCTCTGCACCATATACCAGGACGGGTATGGTGAGTAACTTTTAGATTTTGGTCTTTGTTCGTCGAGCGAGGACTTTAATTCTCAATTACTTAAAGCACAACAAATCAATTACTAAATACGACAGAGACGTTAAATTTTACCTCCGAAATAATATAAGAAAGCTTTATCGGAGCCAGTGTGAAACAGTGGATTGAAATTGGCGTACCACCTTCCACTTTTGGTGAAATCATATATCTTGGGACCCAACCGACCGATTTCGACTAAATTTTGTGCGTAGCTATTTTCTCTAATATTCCTATGTTACAGTAATCGGACTACAACCACGCTTACTTCCCATACAACACAATTTAAATTCCATTTAATTCTTCCACTTTCCACCATACGAATCCAGAAGTAAATAATATAACGTGATAAAATTTTGCACTAATAATTCTTTTAAAGTATGCCACCTTAGGACCAAAAATTGTCAAAATTCAATTAAAACTGTTCAAAATATCGGCCAAAGTATGAGATATACAGTTGAAATTCTGAGAGACTCCTTTCCTGATAAAAGTAATTCTGTGTACCAAAAATTGGTTGAATCGGGTCAATACTTCCCTGAGCTCCCATATACCTAATATAAGGTTTTCGAACTTCCGGGTGGCTCCATGCTGGATATAGCATCAGCCAATATTTGAGTTATCTTAATGAAAATTACAGAATATGTTTTACTCATAAGAGTATATCTTTGTGCCTACTATAAAATAGATACAATTGGGCGAAAACTGGAATATTTTTTTAGTATGTAGTATGATAATAGTTAATAGCTAAAATAGGGTCGATACTACCCCAACACCCGTATACTACATATAATGATTTTTGTTTTTCTAACAAACCTTATGTTGAATACGTCGGTCAGTGTATGAGTTATATGTAACATACATATGTATATACGTATTAAACTGCTTGGATTCCGAGTTGCAAGAGTATAAAATTTTCGGTTGTACCCGAACTTATACCTGTCTCTTATACACCCTGAGCAACATTCATTTGCATATTAATTTTGCTACGAAGTTTGTAACACTCCCAAGGCAACGTCGGAGATCATATAAATTATGAGCCGAATTACCCAGCTGCAAAAGCTGGAAGAACCAATGGGTCTAAGGCTTGAAAATATTATACTGTCGTACATTCCAAGAAGTGGGAAAAGAATTAAAGTGGTGTTCTTTCCAAAACCAGGCAGAAGAACACACGATAATGAGTATTTTAGACATATAAGCCTCACAAAAGGCTAATGGTTTTACATATAAGAACAATCATGGCGGAAAAGCTATCGAGGTCCCTAGATGCGTGCATAAAGGGCCGATCAACCGAAACTGCCCTTCACGAGGTGATAAGTGTAATTGAAAAATCACTACACTACTAACAATACATTATGGCTGCATTTCTAGGGAGCCTTCAATAAGATAGAAGAAAGTGCTATCATTAATTCTCTGACACATCAATCGATGCTTGAGAATAGAAAAATTATAGGATCAAACGGCGCTGCACCACAAACAAATTATGTGAGTAGAGGGACTCCTCAAGGACGGGATCTCTTCCCGCTTCTATAGGACGAAATACTACTCCAATTAAACGGTGGAGGAGTGAAAGCAGTAGCATATGCAGACGATATAGTTTTGTTGGTATCAGGCATGTTCCTTTAACTGTCAGCGAGATTATGGAAAGAGCACTACGAATGTTAAACCCTACAATGGACTAGGTGTTAACCCTAACAAAACCGAATTGATGTTATTACAAACAGAACCAAAATCCTCCTGTTTCAACTTCCGGTACTAAACGGTACAACACTCTCTCTATCCCCCACTACTAAATACTTGGGGTGGAGATTGACACAAAACTGTCCTGGAAAATAATTATAGAAAAAAGAATAAATGAAGCATATATCGCTCATTTGCTGCAAGACCGGCATAAGTCAAAAAAATCGATTTGCCAGAAAACGCGTTTAAAGTTTTCAACTGACTATAACCTTACACGGAAAACAGGAAATATATTCTCTTCTCAAGCGGAGCATATAAGAGGTATTCATATGAATTTTTCACTCAACATGAAGTATGATATAACGATTAACTCAAAAATCACGTTTTTTGACTTATGCCGGTCTTGCAGCAAATGAGCGATATGGCCTACTATACTTTCAAGAGAATCGTCAGCAAGAGTTGGGGCCTTAAACCTAGTATAATCATGTGGATGTATACGGCTGTCCTATACTTACATATGGAGCCCTGGTAGGGTGGCCAGCGCTAAATAAACAATACAACGTTAGAAAATTAAATGGAATACAAAGAACAGCATGTACAGGTGTTACTGGTGCAATTAAGTCATGGCCGCCTGACCATGGATAATATGATACGAGACTCTTTGATTCCAGAGAGAGCTGTCAAAACTCGCATTTTTTATAACATTTGTCAATGATGCCACTGCTGAAAAATATTAGATTGGACATTTTATATTAACTTTTGGGCATTTTGCAATTTTCACACTACTACATACATACATATATAAACATGAAAAACCAAAACAATTCATAAAAAATATCACAATTTGTATGCTAGTACTAATAAGTACGCAGATATATACAACATTTTGAATAATTAATGAAACTATTTAAAATAAGTAGTAAACAGAAAAACAAAACAATTCATCACATATTCAAGAGAAATGTGTTCAATACATATATATACTTAATTGCTATAACTTAAAATATAATTGACATATATGTATATTGGATATATATTCTGACCACAAACTTCTTTATTATTGAAATTTTCGCTCAATTATACAAAATCTAATAAATTAAACACTTTGAAAATGCATATATAAATGTAAAATGCAAAACCATTAACTAATTTACATAACAATTTATGTTCGCACATTTTAATGAAATTTCATTTCACACTGTTTTCTTCAGTTAATTGTAGCGGTATATTTCTGGCATCCCGCCTTTTCTTATATCAGCTGTTCGAAATTCCCTGATCTTCAACGCTGTCAGATAATCAGGGAACGCGTTTGAGAGAAAAATGAGAGCCAATACGAGAGTTTCGTATCACCTTATCCATGGCCTGACGCGCTCAATGTGGTCCTGCATCAACTACCCATAGACATCTTTATTCACAAAATAGCAGCATATTCTGCTATAAGGATATAATAATTGGGTGGTTTGAATCAGCAGAACTATGGACATAGTGGTATCCTAAACAAGTTCAACGTTAATAAATCAGACAACATTTGCCCAATGCTGGATTTCAATAGACACTTCAAGGTGAGGATATCGTCTAGACGAGAATGATGAAGAGGCTCAATAGGGGGAGAAGATACCACCTCAGTCTATACCGACGGGTGGAAAATGGACTGCTTTCTCTCTCTATCCGTCTACCGAACTCGGCTAGCATCTTCCAAGCTGAAGTACTAGGCATAGAAAAGGCCTGCGAAGCTCTATTGGAAACCACGATAGGATACGTAAAGCGGCAATATTTACAGATAGCCAGGCGGCGCTCCTGGGCTTGTCTTCGCCTTCAGTATAGTCCACAATTGTAAGAAAGCACTGAGGCAGAGCTAATACCAAGGCCGCTAGTATCCATCAAAAGAGAGATCAATAGACAATTTCAACAAGTTGCAAATAACAGAGGGAAAAATATAACAAAATGTATTAAAACTAAACAATTATGGCCAACACATGACAAGAAAAGAACTAGCGACTTAGTAAATGGATCTAGGAAAGAGTTACAGCTACCATAACAAGGCACTGGCCATTTGGGGAACATGCGTCCAAGGAAACAATTTTCCACTTTCTCTGTGAATGCCAACCCCTATCATAGATCGAATACAGAACACATAGAATCCATCAAGCACTAAACCTTGAATGGATTTCTACTAAAAAAAATATCGGACATAAATAGCTTCAGCGAAACCTCAAAATGGTTTGAAAGAGAAGGTGAAACGTGATAACAAATATAAAAGTGCATCAAAATGGCACAGCCAGTGCTAATTGAGCCCAAAAGACAACAGGGCTGTACTCCTACCTACCTACCTACCCAATTCCGTCTGTCTGCATATAATGGGTTGTCAAAAAAGTCTTGCGGTATTTTTATTGAATCAATTCGTGTGGCACCCATACATCGAGCTTCTTAGTGACTCCAAGCTTCTTCAAGTGGTTTATAACGGTTTGATGACTACTATGCCGGTCTCTTTCGACCAATTCAGTGATTTTATCGCAATTTTCGACGACAGGCCTTCCGGAGCGTGGCGCATCTTCGACCACCTCTACACCAGTACGAAAACGTTGAAACCATCGTTGTGCGGTGGAAATGGAAACTGTATCGGGTCAATAAACTGCACAAATTTTATTGGCGGCTTGATATGCATTTTTGCCTTTATCGTAGTAGTACTGTAAAATATGCTGTATTTTTTCTTTATTTTGCTCCATGTTTGCGATGCTATAACTCACGAACGACGTAAACGAAACGACAATCAATCAAACACATGTTAGCGCGTGAAATGAGCTTTCCAAAAAGGTATAGCATGACCCGATGCGACGAATAAAACTAGAACTACGCGCTTTCAGCGCCAACTAACGAAAATACCGCAAGACTTTTTTGACAACCTAATACTTATGTATGTATGTGAACTAGTTCCTAAGTTTTTGAAATATCGATCTAAAATTTTTTATACTCACGTTCTTTTATCTTCAAGAAACTGCTCATTTGTCGGAATATCGACAATGTCGAATGACTATAGCATATGCATAGGTACTATACAGACACCAGTCTTTGTATGACAAATTTGTTTATTTGACAATTTAGAGTTTTTCCGAAAAGTAATAGCACTAATTTTCTTCCGCCGCGACTGTACTTCGGAGCGTGCGCGCACCGACTGGATTCGGTAGAGGCCGTTCCTAGCTAACGAACGAGCGACTGGTCATTTGTCTCCGAGCACCTGGAGAGTCAGGACAAACATTTTCGCGCGACGTGTTTCTGTGAGCGGTGCAGCGTTCGTTAATCAAGACCGGCATCCCAGCCGCCCTACAGCCCAGATTGTTCAGACTAGACTACTGTAGCATATGCATAGCTACCACACAAAGAGTGGTAAGCTTTTTTGTTTCTCAAGAGTATTGTAGGTTCTGAAACCGTTTTTTTATTGTTTTGGTTAATATCAATTTGTTGTATTCGACCATCTGTTCTTTTATTTTCCAGGAATAACTTTCTGCCTCTCGCAAATATACTCATAAAGTCAATTCGATCAAGTTCAATTACTTTTCTGAATAATTTACATACAAGTATATAACGATTAGAGTGATATTTATTATTTTTTCATTGAACTGACAAAATTTTCAAATTTTCTAGTCTTTGGCTTTTAATAAATGATGTCATCATTATAATTGTCTTCTTTAAACGTAAAGCAATTGCAAATCTTTCATAAACGTTTATTTTTCACACACCAACCCCTTCGAATAAGTTTATAGAAACGAATCCTGTATTCTGTATTTTACTTTAAATATATGTATACACATATGTATGTACATACATGTGTACTTCCATAAATATGTATGTATGTAGATGTAAAATATTTTCAACAATCCAAACAGAAGTGGGTCCAATAGGGAGTTTTAGCAAATCACACCTGCTCGTGCCTTTCAAAATTATGTGTCAACAATGTGTCCTTATAATTTTATCCGCTCAATAAAATGTTTTGTGCTCTGTGCATTCGCACACGCACGCGAACTTTAGTTTGAAACTTTTATTTGGGTTTCGTTGATTTCAACCCTCCAATAATATCTTTTCACCCTTAAGGCGAATTTTGTTCGACACAAAGAAACAGCAGATACATACACATGTATACGTATGCACATATCCAAACATATATTTATATAAATATCGTATATCCATATTTATATATGTATATATGGTATACAGATATGCATTTATACCCTTATATTCGCGAACTGGTACAAATTTGCTACAAATTTTTTATGTTTTTACTTTTGATTATTTACATGTAAACATTAAATTCTATGTACGTATGTATGTGTGCATATACTTGAATGTATGTATGGGTGAATGTTCCACAGGTCTGCTTGACAATTCATATGCGGACGCTTCTAAACTGTCATCACACTCGTTGATGCTAAATTTGATTCGAGTTTACGTAATTTGATTTAGCAGTTAATGTATCCCGTTAGGAAACATTTAAGAGCGTGGCTATCATAGCGCCTGTTTTGTCACCTTCCAATCGAAAGTGTTACGCACCCTAATATCTTCTACAGCATTGATTAATTGCTGCTCTAAATAAAGTCCCACATTCATTGCAGACAAATCGATCTTATCTCAATGATAGGCGTCCGTAGCTCAAAAATGAACACAACAAACAATAATTTTCCTCCAGGCCATTGTGTCAGCCCAACACAAATCTATTTATCTATTTAACATGCGCAGACAAAATTTAACAAATTTCGGTTGAACATGATCCCAAGCACAAAAGAAATTGAAATTAGATTTCATCGTTACACAACAATTTATGTATGACAAAATAACGGTATCATATTGGATGTGGAGCAAATTGCTCAATTTTGGCTTGTTGTCCTAGACATTATTTATTATTTATTTTGAATGGACCTTTATCGTTTTGCCGCAGCTAAGGCGTATAGTATGGAGAATCAAGCCAGTAGACATTCTGCTTTAAGCTTTTCTTCAAGTAGAATGCTATGATTAAATTGTAAAAATAAAAGAGAAATTGACAATTTTTAACTTTTTTATGCATGTAAATGCTTTTAGGTTCATCTGGCAATACCTAATTAATGGAATTTAATACCTATCAAGTCAACTATAGGTTAAGACATGCATCAATTGCCAGAGAGATATTTCTGTGGCACGTTCTTTCAATTTCTTAAGACTGGATTGACAAAACTACCAAAAATTCATGTGTACATGATACTCTCATCCGTTTGTTAATAGGACTTCTGAGTTTTAAAGTGTGTATGCATTAGTATCCTTTCTACTTTTTTCCATATTATTATGGTTTCGCTTAGTCCTGACTTCTAAGGTATTGTTATCTTTGGAGTCATCATCATCATTTCCTGTATATTTCTCTGGAGCATGGGGCCTCTGATCTATCGATTACCGCTGGATTAACACACAAGAACATTCATATATTATTCCCCATTTAGATGAATAAGCAGGATGTAGCTATGAGAGAAATGTCCTACAAATTTAGTTAGGGGCTCTTCACTTGTTTATGTAATTATTTTTTATTACCGAAAAGCAGATAAGAGCGATTTCAAATTGTTTGAATCGAAGCTATGGTATATGCCATAGTGCGTAGATCTGAAAAATTTCCTCAAATAACAAAATTTTTCATACAAGCACTTGATTTCGTCGTTCAGTTTGTGTGGCAGCTATATGCTATAGGGGTCCGATATTAGTCGTTCCAACAAATGAGTAGAAAAGGACGCGTGAAATTTTTCAGATCGATCTCACTAACTGTGGGACTATTTCGCATATATACAGACGTACATGCCAAAATCGATTCAGCTCGTCACGTTCATCATTTTATATAAGTTTGTATACATTTTATATAGTCTCTGGCTTTTGAAATGTTGACCAACTTCAAATACCTTGTTCATGGTTTAATGATAAGCATTCGAAATTTTCCCAATTGATTTTTGCAAAATTTACCGACTCATTATAATTAGCAGAAAACCTGGATTTAAAAAAATAACTAGCGATATCGGTAAATGAACATATGTATGTACATTGTTCAACGCTCAATTTCTTCTAATTGGAAGGCAACATGTTTAAGAAAATAACACACAATTCCAACTACCCGAGCATAGGGCAGAATAAATCCAAAATTTTTGTGAGAAAACGTTATTATTTCTTAAAGAATGTAAGTCCCTAAAAATCATCATCCATGTTTTTCTCCTATTTCTGTGGTGTATAAGAATTTTTGGTCAAGCATATAGGCTAGATTTAAAAGAAGAACGTCATGTGTTCTCCCATTTGAACTTGGAATCTGGCTAACTTACACTACTTTGTATCATATATATGAAGATAGCCATGCTCAACGAAGTCCACTAATCTCAGTTCACTAATGTAACCATCTTCATAGATTTTTAGGAATTTGGAACAAAGACAATATCCATGTTCCGACGCTAATAGTGATTAAATCAATGCGTTCTTCAGAAACTCCTTTACCCTCTCTTAAAAATAAGAATTTGAGTATTATTATGTTCCATTTGAGTTATTAATTTTTTCCTTTTGCTCTTTGGAAACTTTATTGATTTGGAATAACTTCATAAGAGTTTTTACCAAGGAGCAACATTAATGCGCCGGCGTTTCATTAGGGTGCAGGTTACTGTAGGAGACGGTTGGCCGAGAATATTTGGAATCACCACGCCGATCACACCGCATTCCATCAAATATAGCGAATACTGTGAATGCCTTTTTTGTCCAAAATAATGGAGACGCAACGTAAGCTTCTGCTGCGTTTGTGCCACATTCCGTTGTCATAAACAGTCATTGACGCTCGTCGATGATCAGACACGAATGGAGTGCACTCGCAATCGTCAACAATTAACTGCACCTTCCCGCTAACCCCCTCAGCACTTATGGATGGCTGTGTGGGTTTCCGTTTCGATCAGAGCATATGATGTGCTAATGTTTGGGAATCTTTCCTTTTTGTAATCATAACAATAACAGAAACAACAACAGTAACGTTAGCTGCAATAATGGCAGCGCTGACAGCAGCATTCAGTATAAGTCGCAAATATGCCAGCAATGCGCGTCATATTGAAATGCATTTAATAATTTCGAGTTTCATGCGTCTGTGGCTGATTCGGTTGACTTGACCGATTTGACCACTTTGTCGGGGACAATGCCCGCGCGCAGCGATGCTCTGAATGAAGATGGAGATGTTCTCCACACTTGGCGAAGTTGGCGCAGTCAGCGCGTTCGCGATCCATTAGCGATGGTTACTTGTTAAGTTATGATTCAGTGACAGCGACGCTGATTGCGACATCTCGTCAAATTCAAAATGCCACTGGTTTTTGCTGCGCTTTTAATGAAAATGTCAGAGCGCCTAAACACCGTCATCTGCTTACTAGCCATTTGGCTGCTGGCTGACTGGCCGGCTGACCAGTAACCCCTTCGCTTCGCTGGTTAACGCTGCCTTCTCAAAGCGGGCTGAAAACCGTGAAGTGCCTGACGCGAAGTTGCTCTTATCCGAGCATTTGCTGTTGTGTATGAATGTATGTATGTACATGTGTTCTTCTGCGGCTGGTGGTGATGATATTTTATGGTGGCTCCGCTATGGCTAAATAGTAGTCTTTGCGGTTGTTTTTGTGCCGTCTGCTGCTGTGATGATGCCGCATACCATATGCCGTATGCCGCTAGCGGCATGTGGCAAGCCTTGCCGCAGTCAGCATGACGACCACTGATATTGGTATGCAACACCGGCAGAGATCGGCAACATAGCATAGTTTTTCATACTGCTCCGCTCCCGTTCTCCTCTGTACGCCGATTCTTTGCGCTTTTACGCCTCTGTCCGCTGTCTTTGGACACCGTGTTGATGTTACGCATATTAATCAGATTGAGGACGACAATTGGTAACCGCGACCTCTCTATGGTGACAATGAGTTTTGAGTGTTGTGAGATTCGCGCAGCACGTTGCAAGCATGCTGATGCATTGCAGGCGGAATGAAATGGTGACTCGCACTTGCGCGGCGCAGTGCATTATTCAAAATATTTTCATGCCTCCTTCGTATGATCGGAGTTCGTAAAATCTGCACACCAAGACGAAATGTGTTTAAAATTAAGTCCGACAAAAACTTGAAAACCATTGTTCTGTTCATCTTTGGCTGGGCATGGAGCCTGCTCTGGGTGTTTTTTGCTAGAAAGCAGTTGAGTTCTTCATCATCTCCAGATGCAAAGGTGTTCAAAAGAAAATAACGAAAGATGGACACGGTTCCGCAGTTTTAATTAAATCATTAACACCAATTCGAAGTTCCCAGATTTTATTGTATTCTCAAGTTCATTACTGCCGATGCTGCTTAAACACACAACACTTGTAAGATTCTCGTTTTGTAAATTTAAAAGACTATGCGAGATTTTTTTTTTTTTTGAGTTCTCCTTCTGGTCATAGTTTGCTGCAATAATTTTTGGAGACCTTTATTAAAGGTTTTGCAAAATGTACTTTGTACGAATATCGAACGTGAAATTGCAGCAGTATCGGCTGATTTATGCTTGAAAACCGCCGAAATTGGATTCAGCGTCTGTGATATCATATATGTATATACAAGGTACGTTAGAAAGTAAACAGGTCTTTTTGAATCTAGCGCCCCCTGGTGGCGCCATCTATATCGACTGGTGCGTTAGAATCTGCTATCTTTATCGAATGTCCAGTGAGAATTTCATGACATTTCATCAAGTGGAAGTGAAGTTATTGCATTTTCATTGTCTGTATGTTTTTGTTATCGGTGCGAAAATGAGCTTCGAACAAAGAGCCAACATTAAATTTTGTTTTAAAATTAGTAAAACTTTTACCGAAACGTTTCAATTGATGAAACAAGTTTATGGCGATGATTGCCTATCCCGTAGCAGAGTGCACGAGTGGTTTCAACATTTTCAAAGTGGTAGTAAGGACATAAATGATGATCAACACGTGGGCCAGTCAAAATTCGTGATCACCGGAAATTCCATCGAAACTGTGCGTGAATTCATCAAAAATCAGCCAAAATCATCATTGAATATTTGTGCACCGATTATTGGACCAAAAATCACACTTTAACCTGTAGCCCTCCCCGTATTCACCTTATATGGCACCTTGCAACTTCTTCCTTTTCGGAAAAATGCATTCGCCCATGAAAGGAAAGCGTTATGCAGACGTAGAGTTCAAAAGGCTTTCACCGGCATATGGGCGGCCATACCGGCTAACGAGCTAAAACACTCGTTCGACATGCTTTTGGGCCGTGCAAAAAACTGTATTGAAGCAGAAGGGGACTTTTTTGAATAAAATAAATTGATTTTGCCGAAAAAACCATTTGTTCTGTTTTTTTTAAAGTCCTGTTTACTTTGGAAAGCACCTTGTGTACTAACCGATCAAAGTCTATTTTTTGTATGGCAACTTGTATTTGTGAGGGGAGTTACAGCTTCGAAATTTGCTTCTTCACATTAACGACTGTCTTGCTTATAAATCTTTAAAGAAGTGATCCATTCTTGAAGCGCAATGTTACTGGCCGCGAAAAGTGGGTTGTTTGCAAGAGATCATGGTTTAAAAAGAATGAATCAGCTCAAACTACTTTGAAAGCCGATAGTCATCGATAGTGTTGTGTGTTTGGTAGCATTTCAAAGGAAAAATTTATTTTGAGCATTTCCCCACAATACCATGATTAATTCTGAAGTTTACTGGATGGGAGAACCACTTGGACCACTTGGACTTGCCTGCAAAAGGATTAAATTCAATCAAAATGGAGACTATATAATTTCATAAAATGTTTTACGTAATAGAAAATTGAGTTTAAATTGCAACGAAAAAACGAAATTACTTAGTAAACGACCCAATACTTTTTCTTTACCTCGTTTATTGAAAAGAAATCCATAAATTCAGAAAGTTCGATCTTTCAGACGGATAACTAGTATTAATGCATCATATGTAGGTATGTATATACAATATATCATATTCTCTATTCTAAATTATTATTATTTTTAGCTAAAATTCAAAACTCACCTGGGCGAGTGTCAACTAATGATTGCACAGTGGTGTGTTGATGGACTGTCAAAAAATGTCAAATGAGCAGGAAGCATAATGAGTGCCATTTCACCAATTCATTATACCTCAAGTCATTTTAAGCTGAATATACACACACACATACATATGTATGTACATACTAAACTGCATACACACATAGCATTTGCATTCACCTCACAATTCTTTGTTTATAATCGTTCGTACTCGTTTTTGTAAAACATTTTCTGAATGCGCAGCTAAATATTAATAGCTGCCCCGCCCAGGAGGATATCGCGCTTGCCTTGGCTGCCACGAGTAATTTCGGTGCTTCCAAACGCTCACTGACTTTTCTCTGATGAGCAGTTCATTGTTTTTCCCATAACTCATTAAACTACTTGGAGAGCGAATCAACGGGCGGGAAGTGGCAAACGATTAACAACGAACACGAAACTACTAACTGTTAATGGCGATGAATGCCCCGATTGCCCCTTGTTGCTCACTTTATTAAATGAGTACGCCGATATGAGTGTGTTCATTTGGCTGCTAGGCCGCGTTAAGTTGGTTGAGTTGGTGTCGGCTTTGGCAATAAGAAACTTGACAAGACAGAGACCATTAATTAGATAAGTATCTTGAAATATTGGCCATTTGAAATGGTTTTCGCGTAATTAGATTTACTTTTCACAACATTCTTGTAGAGCGCACGGTTCGTGCCGCCAAGCCGACACTACGATTAGATGCATACCCGGCAGGAAAATCCAAATGTTCAAAGAGAAGAGGTTCAAGCACAGTCAAGACATTATATAATATAATCATCATCCGCTCATCCACCCTAGAATGTAAATAAAATTAGCAGCACTTTAATCCGTAAGCCTATTCCAGGCGTTTACATGTTCTGAGTGTACTCCACTAATTTTAAAGCATTGGGTCAAGCCGTTTTTAAATACGATAGAAAAAATTTTCGAACACACAGTTCTGAGAAAAAGTTTCAAATTCGCTTGAACAGGTCTTTATCTAACTAATGTGTGTTAAATACGACGAGTTTTTAAAAATCACTTTGCTACCGTATTCTAAACACGTTAAGAAAGCAGTTTGTGAAAAAAATGATTTTTTGAGGCCATCACGTGGAATGATCCACATAAATAACCGAAATTAAATTAATTTCCCTCCCAAATTGCGCCATTTTAAAGTATTTCAAACATTGAAATTCTGTAACCAAATCAGAAGTTTTTCGAACTTAACCCAACTGTGTGCTTTCAATTTTGAAATATTTTATTACTCATGGTTGAGCTTGAACAGAATGAATTCGTCTGTCCGTTCATACGTCTTACTGTGAAAGCGATAATTCGGGTAAAACAAGAGAAAGGAAGTAGATTTCGTGTGAGATAAGATTTGCATTTAATTAAAAAAGCTTTTGACTCCGGCCAAGTATCCGCTAGGATTGTGTGTGAAAATTTAAAAAAAAAAATTGTATAACCATTCCTAACAACGAATTATTCCAGTTAACGAATGTTCAAAACTACCAAATTCTATGTGAACACTCTTTATTATTAACGCCTAAATTGTGAAATTGGGAGATAAGCTGATTTGTGTGGCTCTAAAAATGCATCTGTTAAAAAAATTGGAAATGTGGTGCGGCTCCGCCCACCTTACGGCGATATTTCACATCCCACAAACTACTAAAATGATTTGCACAAAAATTGAAAATCGAGAACCCAGCCATGCCTACTGCCTTCATCGGCATTTTATTATTATTTTACATAACAGTAGATTACCGATATTTCGCAACATGCTTTCAAAAGGAGGGGAAACTAGTCTGTATCTTCTCTTAGGTCACAAATGCCGAATATGAGAATTAACCTTTGTATAAATTTTTACCATTTATATATTGTGACACAATGAAAGGGATTGACGTTTACTCTCTTCTAGCCTCTTTATAATGAATTAACTAGTTCAAATAGTCTCGCTGACTTTAGCTAGTTCGTTTAACAACAGATTTATGAAAGACTTTATGAAAGACTAAAACATACCTAGTATATCTACCAATCTACTATATGCATTTCAAAACGATATTTTTTCAAAGGTACTATTTGTATTTCATCAACTCAAAAATAATTTAAATAATTATACTAAAAAGTTTTTTTGCAAACAAGCCAAGTAAGGCGATGAACTATATAAATATATTAATTTTTAGGTATGGGCAATCATAACGATTTAAAAATAAAATAGAATAGAATAGAAAAAAAACAGATTTTTAATATTTTTACCAATGATTCCTTCGCACAATTATTTATAAATAAATTATCGTATTTTTGTCGCGTTTTAAAATTGTCTAGTAATGAACTAAAATGATCAGTTGCGATTTGCTATAGGGAATGTAACTGCTATTAGTCGCAGCGCCTTTGCTGTACCACCAGCCCCACACACAGGTACATAACTGGCGTCAAAGCGGTGCTTGGCGGTGGCAGCCAAAGTCGGTTGCGTATTTTTGATTAATCACCACTACGCCGTATGTTTCATGTGTCGCCTATTAAGGTATTACAAGCAATAACTAACTATTTACTTTTTGTACATAAATATATGTATATACATACATATATATGTATATGGTACAAAAGCGTGTGTATGGATGTGTGTCGAGCAATCAAGAATAGCGCCTCTGAACACTTTGTAGATAAGATGAGGACTTCTCCAATCGCCTTTGCTTGATGAATGTTTATATTACTTATGGCGCAAACATATTTATTAGTTTGGATGTACTTTTGTTTGTACGAACAGCAATGACAAAGTGATAATTATTATTGATTGCATGACAATTGGAATCTGGGCTTATCGTCGTCGAATATTTTATTATTCAATTGCTGCTCTAACAGGTTGGATACCCATACCCTAATCATTGCGATGTAATATATTGCAAACCATCTTGCTATGCCTTTTTGTTTAAGTATTTCGACCATCTCTCCGGATTAAGCAAACAAGACATTAAAACGTAAACCAGATGCACAAAATTTCATATTGAATGAAAGCAAAATTTATGTTTTATTAGCATTAGATCTTATTACATGAGAGAATAAGGCAATGATCATCATTTACAAGAAAGAGATAAAAATATTTAACCTTAAGTTATTAGTGTAGATAGTTTCAATTATTTTAAATATATTGACTCTTAATAGCTGTACTCTTGAATCCTGTTGCTACAGAGTATAATAATTTTGTTCATCTAACGGTTGTACGTATCACCTAAAACTAAGCGAAATTGATATAAGGTTATATATAAATATGTATACATACATATATAAATGATCACGATGACGAAAAAATTTGAAATTCTGGGGGCTGTCCGTCGGTTCGTCCGTGCAAACTGTAACATGAGTACAAATGGAATAAACTTATATCTTAATGAAACTTGGTATGCAGGTTCCTTAGTACAAAAAAAAAGTTCGAGTTCGTAGATGGGTGTAATCGGACCACTGCCACACCCAAAAGTCGCCATTAACCGAAAACCTACAAAGTGCCATAACTAAGCACCTAATTAATCATGCATGCCTCTGCACCATATAGCAGGACGGGAATAATGAATTTGGTTTTTGTTGGCGGAAAGGACTTTACTTCTCAGTTGCCTACTCAGTCCGAAGTAGCACCTGTTGGCAAGAGATATTATGCGATGGCTTTCGAGGCTGACATTGTTGTTGGTGTTGATACTGGTTCCAAGATAGACGAAATTATCTACGACTCATTTCAATCGTTGTGCATGCTTTCGTCCGACAATATTCTACATGCACGCTATCAGTTCTTCGTCCCTGTATTCGAATAGCTCGGCCGGCAATCCATCGGCCCCAGCCGCTTTGTAGTTCTTCAGACGGGTAATTGCTATTCGTACTTCTTCTTCTTTGGGCGATTGGGAAATCGGGTTCACACTCACCTGATGTGATGCTTTCACTGCTATTCAGCAGGGAAGTGTTCTCTCCATAATTTTAGTATGCTCTGGGCATCAGTCCCTAGATCACCTCTGAGGTTTCTACAAGAGTATGCTCCAGTCTTGAAACTTTCGGTTAGTCGCCGCATCTTTTCGTAGAATTTTCGAGCATCGCCCTTGTCGGCCATTTTATCAATCCCTTCGTATTTAAACATTTTGTCCTCTCTCTTTTTTCATCTGAAAATGCGTCTCGTTTCCCTATTCAACTCTCGGTATCCATCCTATCCCATGTTGTGGTCGATTGTAACGTTGCGGTTGCAGTCTGTTTTCTTTCCGCTTTGACACGCACTCCTAATTGTACCAGCAGTTCTTTTGCATTTCCAATGGTTTCGGTTGCAAGAAGCTTGAAATGCCGTCCCTCAGTGCCCTTATACTAAGTTGCTGATGATTGCTCTCAGAGAGTAGGGGCGCAAGTCGAGTAGAAAATCGTTCGAGAGTCCGTTGTGAATGCAGCTTCTCTAACGTCCTTGTGTTTGTTGACGTGCGTTTTTGCTCGACAGAGGCGGGTGCGTATCTTGGCTGCCAGAAGACAGTGGTAAGAGTCGAGTTTCCTCATGGAGACTGAATTTACCGATTGTTGTGACATAGATACCTTCTTTACCCACCCTGGCGTTAAAGTCGCCAAGCACGATTTTGAAATCATGGTGGGGCAGCTCTCATAGGTGCGCTCCAAGCGCTCATAGAAGGCTTCTTTGGTGACATCGTCCTTCTCTTCCATCGGCACCTGGGCGTCAATCTGTGATATGTTGACGATTGATTTGATGCAGAATTCATCCACCGGGGTGAATGCCAGGACTCGACGAGGGAGTCTCTCTCCCACCACGAGTCCCACACTAAAAAAAAAGAAACTACTTCTTTTTTGTTCCCCCTTTACCACTGTGGTATCTGCTGTACTATAATTAGAACAAAGAAATACTTATATTTATATCTTTCTTGATGAGAATGCAAACCCTTAGTTTACCTTTGTTTCGTTTGTAAAGTATGTTATAATCGCTTCTGTTCAGCATTTTAACGGTGTTGTCTCTAATCCAGGGCTCTTGTATGATGCTAATGTCGATGCCACCATCATTCATGAGGGTTATCAGACTATCTGTAGCATTTTGCTCCAGTGCTGCAGATTTATCTGTATGCATCTTAGAGGATTGATCATGGTCTATTCTTTGATGGCGACATCTCTTAGCTGCTGGCTGTTGTCGTCGCCTTCAGAAGGTGCAACCAAATGCTACCACCGGATATGTGCTTCAATTTGATATCTTCAAAGACTACGCTAATTTTAGCATCACTACCTAATAAGAAGTCTAAGGAGGCCTGGTAGGCGCATTTGTAGACTCTTTATCCCATAAGGATTTACTAGGAGTCAAACTCCAGGTGGGGACCTGCCGGATTATATGAATGATGTTCGACGAGGAGGAGGACTCATCAATGATAGATTGTTGAAGGTTGCCCCTGACCACTTCGCTGAAATACCTTGCCGTTGTGCTCAGCTCAGCTCCCCCAAAGACTGGTTTCAAAGACTAGTTGTAGGAATCGTTCCTTTTCTGTGAGCTGTTTGGCTTGCGTTAGGCGTTCTATCTCTTGGACATCTACCGAGGTGCCAGCAGCCTGATCTTTGGCTATCTTCCCGAGTTGGATGATACAACCAGTAATACTCTCTACCGTCCTTTGGAGGCGAGAAAGCCGCCTTCCTATAACGGAATCCGAAACGTTGTAATGTTTGTCGTTGACCTTGTTGAAGCGTTGGTCGTCGCAGTGTCATTTGTTATTGTTGTGTTGCTGTTATTGTTGCCATTTATGTCTGGTCCCACGCGTTAGCCGGAAAGGGTCCGTCGTTTGTAGAACTGATATGCATAGCAAAGGCGTTTAGTATCTGCGATTGCGCAAATGGGAGCCTTCCATTTGGGATGCGCCCATTACTATTACTTGAGTCCCTCCGCCACCGCAAGGCGACCAACGCTGAATAGGTACTATTTCTTGGTTTTCTATACGACTTTCTAGGTGGACATTTTCCGTTTAGCCACCTCATCGTCGTATGACTTATTTGTGGCGCCGTATTGCTGAAATTATTAGGGTATTCACAAGGTGTCATATTGTGTCATATCGTCATATTGTCATATTTTTTTATGACTGTCATATTAGCACTGTTGTTGTTTCACATGCAAAATTAAAATATGACTGATACAACACTGCGCGGTATGTTTATTGAGTTCGCTATTCTATCGGCTGTATTTGTTTCCGCCGCCCGGCCGGAAAGTCCGATAGTTATTAATATAATAATTATTATAATTGTTAGTTATGGCTGTATGGCGTACGGAGCAGGAGGCGTGGTTGCGTTCGTTATACAGAGGAGATAACCTCTTTATACATATAAGAAAAGAAATAAACTCCTACATTTGGGAGGATCCCAGCTCCAAGCAGTGGTATATAGCATTCCTGGAGCTTTAGTACTATATGACGAGCAAGCGAAAAACGATGTGTTTACACCTTTGATAACAAAACTCAATGAGTATTTTTCGCCACAACGGAATTCAGCTTTTGAGAGGCATTTGTTTCGTCCTATAATACCACTGGAAGGAGAATGTTTTACGGAGTTTTTGATGAGATTACGACGCCAGATAGCAAAATGTTCATTTGGTGAGACCAAAGAACAGATTGAAGAAATATGTTTAAAAGATAAAATCATCGATGTCTGGGCACCGTTAGGTTAAAAAACAGGTTACTTGAAAACGAACTAACTTTGGATGAGGTCATGAAAACATGTAGTATTGATGAACAAGTCAACAAACAAACACAGTCTATGACACCCCAAGGTAATCCAAGCGGCATCAACAAAATTGTTCAGCAAAGTATAGAAAGCGAGTGTGGAAGATGTGGTAAAAGGAGACGTCGCAAAAATGGTATGGAGTGTCCTGCCAGAAATATGAAATGCAATAGAATTGGACATTTTTATGGGAAATGCCGCACAACGTTACGGAAGCCCAACTTCAAAGAAGACGACGTCAATCATTTTTGAAGTACATGATAAGGCATTGGAAATGGTTAAGACAATTTTTAAAACAAATAATGTCTTGCTGAATGAAGAGAAATTCATAATAAGAACTCAAAGGCTGAAATTTTTGGGACACATCATGTCGGATGAGGGGTCAATCCCCTGAATCCCCTTGATCCCGAAAAAGTAAAAGTGATTACAGCATTCAGAGCGCCAAATAATGAAGAAGTACGTAGTTTTCTTGGTTTAGCTACTTATGTGGGTAAGTTTGTAATTGACTTGGCAGACAGAACCGAGCCTCTAAGGAAACTAATGAGGAGCAAGGAGAAATTTGTTTGGGGCAAAGAGCTGGACGACGCATTTGAAGGAATAAAGGCGAAAATTGCCGCGGTATCGAAACTCTCATACTTTAATCCACAGGACAAAACGTGTTTATTTGCAGATGCTAGTCCGGTGGTCCTGGGAGCCGTATTAGTGCAATTTGATAAGGCAAATACATACTTCGCGGATCATTTCATTTACCAGTAAGAGTGTCTCACCGGTGGAAAAGAGATATTCACAAATCGAAAAAGAAAGTCTGGCCTTGGTATGGTATGTGGAAAAATTTCATTGTTATTTGACAGGGCTACACTTTGATCTAATAACCGATCACAAGCCACTAGAAACCATATTTACATACAGTCATATCGTTTCCGGGTGGCATATAAACCAGGGAAAGAAAATATTGCGGATTCGCTATCAAGGCTTTCCTAAGAAAACTACGCTAATCCATATGATTGTCCCGGAGAGCAGTATATTTTTCGAGTAGTGTCCACTTTGATACCGAAGTCGTTCTCCATATCACAGATTACCGAGATATCTATATTAGACGAAGAGAAACAAGATGTAATGACGTGTCTAAGTCAGGACTCGTGTAAAGCGAATATGTCAAGCCCATATTATCCATTTCGTTTGGACCTGTCTATAGTTGGTGACATCCTATAACGGGGAACTAAATTAGTAATCCCACGAAAGTTGCGAGAAATAATTCTGGGCCTCACACATGAGGGACATCCAGGAATAAGTGCAATGAAACGGGGGTTATGCTCCAAAGTTTGGTGGCCTTGTGTGGACAAAGATGCTGAAAAATACATCAAGACTTGTCAAGATTGCCTTATAGTGTCAATGCCACCAAAACCAGCTCCGATGGAGAGGCACCCTTTCCCGAATGGACCCTGGAAATGCTTCTTCTTCTTCTTTACTGGCGTAGACACCGCTTACGCGATTATAGCTGAGTCAACAACAGCGCGCCAGGTCCTTCTCCACTTGGTCCTTCCAACGGAGTGGAGGTCTTCCTCTTCCTCTGCTTCCCGCGGCGGGTACTGCGTCGAATACTTTCAGAGCTGGAGTGTTTTCATCCATCCGGACAACATGACCTAGCCAGCGTAGCCGCTGTCTTTTAATTCGCTGAATTATGTCAATGTTGTCGTATATCTCGTACAGCTCATCGTTCCATCGAATGAGATATTCGCCGTGGCCAATGCGCAAAGGACCATAAATCTTCGACAGAACCTTTCTCCCGAAAACTCGTAACGTCGACTCTTCGGTTGTTGTCATCGTCCAAGCCTCTGCACCATATAGCAGGACGGGAATTATGAGCGACTTATAGAGTTTTGCTTTTGTTCGTCGAGAGAGGACTTTACTTTTCAATTGCTTACTCAGTCCGAAGTAGCACCTGTTGGCAAGAGTAATCCTGCGTAGGATTTCCGGGCTGACATTGTTGGTGGTGTTAATACTGGTTCCTAAATAGACGAAATTATATACAACTTCAAAGTTATGACTGCCAACAGTGACGTGAGAGCCAAGTCGCGAGTGCGACGACTATTTGTTTGATTACAGGAGATATTTCGTCTTGTCCTCGTTCACTGCCAGACCCATTTGCGATGATATCAATATAATCTGCATACGCCAGCAGCTGTACACTCTTATAAAAGATTGTACCTGCTCGATTAAGTACTGCAGCTTGAATAATTTTCTCCAGCAGCAGATTGAAGAATTCGCACAGCTCGGAGAGGTCCTTCCCGATCTTGACTGAGCTTTTGGTGCTGCTCAACGTCAGTTTACACAGCCGTATTAGTTTTGCGGGGATACTAAATTCAGACATCGCGGCATAGAGGCAGCTCCTTTTCGTGCTGTCAAAAGCAGCTTTGAAATCGACGAATAGGTGGTGCGTGTCGATTCTCCTTTCACGGGTCTTTTCCAAGATTTGGCGCATAGTGAATATCTGGTCGGTTGTTGATTTGCAAGGTCTAAAGCCACACTGATAAGGTCCAATCAGTTTGTTGACGGTGGGCTTTAATCTTTCACACAATACGCTTCATAGAACCTTGTACGCGATGTTGAGGAGGCTTATCCCACGGTAGTTGGCGCAGATTGTGGGGTCTCCTTTTTTAAGGATTGGGCATAGCACACTTAAATTCCATTCGTTGGGCATGCTTTCGTCCCACCATATTTTGCAAAGAAGCTGATGCCGCCGTGTTTGAATAGCTCGGCCGGCAATCCGTCGGCCCCTGCCGCTTTGTTGTTCTTCAGGCGGGCAATTGCTATTCGAACCTCTTCATGGTCGGACAATGGAACGTCTGCTCCATCGTCATCGATTGGGGAATCGGGTTCGCCTTCTCCTGGCGTTGTACGTTCACTGTCATTCAGCAGGCTGGAGAAGTGTTCCCTCCATAATTTAAGTATGCTTTGGGCATCGGTGACTAGATCACCTTTGGGAGTTCTACAAGAGTATGCTTCGGTCTTGAAACTTTCTGTAAGTCGCCGCATCTTTTCGTAGAATTTTCGAGCATTACCCCTGTCGGTCAGCTTATCAAGCTCTTCGCACTCACGCATTTCGGCCTCTTTCTTTTTCTGTCTACAAATGCGTCTCGCTTCCCCCTTCAACTCTCGGTATCTATCCCATCCCGCACGTGTTGTGGTCGATCATAACGTTGCGAGGTAGGCAGCCTGTTTTCTCTCCGCTGCGACACGGCACTCCTCGTCGTACCAGCTGTTCTTTTTCACTTTCCGAAAATCAGAGGTTTCGGTTGCAGCTGTACGTAAGGAGTTTGAAATGCCGTCCCACAGTTCCCTTATACCGAGTTGTTGACGAGTGCTCTCAGAGAGCAGGAGTGCAAGCCGAGTAGAAAATCATTCGGCTGTCCGTTGTGATTGCAGCTTCTCGACATCGAACCTTCCTTGTGTTTCTTGGCGTGCGTTTTTGCTGCACAGAGGCGGGTGCGAATCTTGGCTGCAACAATATAGTGGTCCGAGTCGATTTTAGGACCTCGGAGCGCACGCACATCTAAAACACTGGAGACCTGTCATGATCGATCTGGTTGGTGGTTTTTCGATCCGGAGACTGCCAGGTAGCTTGATGAATCTTCTTATGCTGGAATCTAGTATTACAGATAACCATATTTCGGGCCCCGGCGAAGTCGATCAGCTTCAACCCATTTCGGGATGTTTCCTCGTGGAGGTTTCTTTGCCCACCCTGGCGTCGCCAAGCACGATTTTGACATCGTGGCGGGGGCATCTCTCATAAGTGCGCTCCAAGCTCTCATAAAAGGCATCTTTGGTCACATCGTCTTTCTCTTCCGTCGGGGCGTGGGCGCAAATCAGCGATATGTTGAAGAACCTCGCTTTGATTCATTCATTGGAGTGAATGATAGTACTCGGCGACAGAGTCTCTCTCCCACCACGAATTCAACACCAAACTTGCGCTCCTTTATATGGCCACTTTAGTAAATGCCACAAGGACCTACTTGTCTCTGTCCTTGTCCCGTCCATCGCATTTCTTGGACGGCGGTGATGTCAACCTTTATTTTCACGAGGACATCAACCAGCTGGGCACCGGCACCTTCCCAATTAAGGGACCGGACATTCCAGGTGCATGCCCTCAAATCATAGTCATTAATTCGTTTCCTTTCATTGGGGGTGTTTTTTACGTGGCGGGTCCCAAACCCAGCGCACAACCCTAAGTAGGGAACATTTCGCCTTCTCACTTTAGCTCGCCTTCAAACGGATGTTCTTAGGCTACCCAGGGGATACTTGGTCAAAGACCAGAAGTCGTGAGCTGCTTGAGTCATATGTAAAAGAATCGTTTCTGGCCACTCCCAAGTGAATGGCGATCAGAGAACTTTCCTCACTTGCGTGAACTTCTACACATGACTCCATCCTCCTGGAAATGCTTAGCAACCGATATTTTGGGGCCTTTACCTAATGGAGGCTATTAGTACTAATTTATTACTACTCCAGATATATGGAGTTCAAAGTGATTAAGTCGATAACATCTAAAACCATTATTGATAAAATGGAAGAGATATTTTCAAGATTGGGATTTCCAGAGACACTAACATCTTACAATGGAAGGCAATTCGTAAGCGTTGAGATTATAATTGTTAGTTATACTATATATGTATATAAATTATAATAAATAAAGAAATCGCAGAATATTACAGCCTCTAAAATCGAAATGCATTTGTCTTGAAATTGTGAAATGTCGCTTCTTAAAATCGCGATTTTTAATTATGGTAACATTAAACATTACAAACATTAAAATACGAATAACTTCCACGTTTGCCTTCTATTTCAGAGGCTCTATGGTAGATTCTTCGAAAAATTAATTATGTTTCAAAAAATACTGAAACGATTTTTTTTTTAATTTATTTCATATTGTATAAGTGATTAAACTTTTGAACTTTTCAAAAAAATTGGTTTTGCTCAAAGAAAGTCTGTTTTGCCGCATATAAGCTCTCGTAATATGTTTTAATTTAGCTTATTGCCCCATTTTAATGATAAGAAATGTGTTATGTTTGGATTGTTGTTGTTGTGGGAGAATCTTTTGCGCGTATTAAGCATTTTCTTTTTATCCTTTATTTGAAATCGTATACCCTGAAGAGGGTAACACCCACAATCAAACGTCGGAGGCCCTATAAAATATATACTATACATATGGACAAATAGGAAGTATTTGTTTAGTATTTGAAGTATCAATCTGAAATTTACTACACGCCTTTTTCTTACGAAGAAGCTGCTCACGTATCGGACAACTCAAGCATACCTACAACCCCATACAAATTCAAGAAAATGTTTCATACCCTTGCAAGATGTTGATACAGAGTATAACAGTTTTTTCACCTACCGGTTGTTTGTATCATCTAAACCTAAACGAGAGAGATACATATATGTAGGATTATCTACTGTGCCCAAAAAAGGTGACATTTGAATTTAAACTGCGCGCGTCGAAGGATTTGGAGAATTATTGTTTTGTTTAGGTTGGTAGTACTGTCAGTCACATTTATATCAAATTTCATGTCAAAATATTCATTAGTGTTTGAGATACGTGTCGTTTTGTGAGCTGCTAAAAGTAAGTTTTTCGTTTTTTGCGATGTCGAAATTTGTGGAGCAAAGAATTTGCATTAAATTTTGTTAACGGAATCAATTTTCTGCTGCGGATACGTTGAAGATGGTGCAGAAAGCCTTTGGTGATGAGGCTATGTCTAAAAAAAATGTTTACAAGTGATATAGTGAGTTCCAAGCCGGCCGTGAACGTGTCGAAGACGAAGAGCGTCCAGGGCGACCATCAACCTCAACCGACGAAGCTCACGTTCAACAAATCAAATATTTGGTGCTGGAAAACCGTCGATAAACAATTAGAGACCTTGCTGATGAAGTTGGCATATCGAAAGGCTCAGCCAATACCATTTTGAAGGATGTTTTGGGCCTCAAGCGCGTGAATATTTCGACTGGTACCGAAAACAATTGAATTTTTTGGAAAAAAGGCGTCGCTGCATTATAACTGGCGATGAGACTTGGATCTATGCTCACGACCCCGAAACAACCGATCAATCGAGCGAATATCGTGCCAAAAAAATCGCGCCAAAGTCGCTCAAAAATCAAGGTGATGTTGACTGTTTTCTTCGATTATCGTTGTGTTGTGCATTATGAATTCCTTCCAACCGGTCAAACAGTCAACAAGGAGTATTATTTGAACGTTATGCGTTGTTTGCGTAACGCTATCCGCTTAAGAAGGCCGGAATTGTGGAAAAACAATTCTTGGTTTCTGCACCACGATAATGCACCATCCCATACTGCCCTCGTAATTCGTGATCATTTCGCCAAAAACACAACCCATATCGTGGCGCCGTGCGACTTCTGGCTGTTCACCAAGCTCAAAAGACCGCTCCGGGGACACCGTTTTTTATACGATAGAGGAGATTCAAGCCGCAGCGAAGACGGAACTGAAGGTCATCCCGGAAAGTGACTACAACCAGTGTTTCGAAGATTGGAAAATCCATTGGCATAAGTGCATTGCATCGGGAGGGGATTACTTTGAAGGGGATTAAATTGATTTGGAAGAATAAATAAAGAATTTTCAAAATAAATACAACGTCACCTTATTTTTTGGGCACAGTAGTATACATATACATATATTTGATCAGGATGATAAGACGAGTTTAAATCCGAATGTTTGTGTGTCCGTCGGTCCGTCTATATGTGTAACCTGTAACTTGAGTAAAATGTAAGATACTTGATGAAACTTAATCGGAGCACTGCTACGCCCACAAAATGCTTTTAATCGAAAACATATTAAGTGCCATAACTGAGCCATAAATTAAGATACGGAACTCAAATATGGCACAACGAATCATATTAAGGAGGGACAGCTGAGGTTTGAAAATATGTGAAGAGTGGGCGTGACCCAGGCTCCTAATAATTGGTTTTCCAAACCAATAAAGCGATATAACCCGAATTCGCACAGAACAAACCTTTTCAACCCTTCTTGCGATAATGGAATATAATAACAGAAAATCGAAGAGAATCCTGTACTGAGGTTAGTATATATGAATGTCAAAAAATTCCCTTAGCCCCTTTATACCTAATATATGGCCCAAAATTTTAGTTAAATCAATTAGGCTGTTCACGGTAATGTGGTTATCGGGTTATGTGGTTATTAGATTAAAAATAACCTCTATTATGCTCCGTGAACATCCTATGTATAGTTATTTGCTTATTTTTACACAAACAGCTGTTCATTGTATACAATTCTAGTTCAGTGAAATTCCTACTTATAAAATGCCTAAACAAAGTTTAAAAAGCAAAATAATCGAATTTAAAATAAGTTCTCCTATTCAGGAAATAGACTTTATTGAACTCTGAATATGAGACTCTGAAAGACAAGCTAAATTCAACAAAGTACATAGCCAGTATCGTGTTAGAGTAGAAAATTGTTCGGGATTCTTAAATAAAAGTTTTGTAGTTTGAAACAAATGCGGATACAAATAAAAGACCAAGGGAGTCAAAAATTTGTTAATAAGTGGGTACTTGCCTGCTGTGTGCTGCACAACATTCTCTTGAAAGGGCGAGATTTATTGATTATTATATTATATTGTTATTATTATTATTTTTCTATTTCCAATTTTCTCATTCTTTCATTTTGCTCCAACTCCATTTTTTGAGTTGGAAATTTGCTGATTGTAAACAAAAAACAGCTGTTCATAGCTGAGTTTTCAATAAGAAAATCTAAATGGAAATGCCATTCGCTTTTTTTTATTTTTTTTTATTAATTTTTTGTGCTGCCATTTAGTTAAATTCCAACCACTTTCTAACACTGGAAATAAGCAAACAACCACATAATCTGTAAACAAGGGCCTAGGTTGGTCAAAGTTGGTTATTTTGTCATACCGCATTTTGTTGTGGTTTACTTAATCACATAACCATATTACCCGATAACCACTTTATCGTGAACAGCCTAAATGAAAATAAGAGCGATATTTTACTAATAAAAATGTATGATGGTATGTGAGAATAATAGTATATAGAATAGATAAAATCGGGTGGATAATATCCCCAACTCGCATATTTTAATATCAAATTTTGGCAGCAGCTGAAGAAGGAATTTCCTGTACTTTGATTCTTGCAAAGACAGCATGAAAACCTCCAAATTGTGCAGATCGGACCCCTATATGATAGAGTTGCATTCAAACTGAGCGATCAAAATCAAGTTAAAGTTGTATACACTTTTATACTATAAAATTTGCATTTAAATTGAAGAGTACTTAAGCTTCGGAGTGCCGATGCTAACTTTTTTCTTGTTTTAATTTACTTCAACACAACTATCCGCCAGTTTGTTTTATCTAGTCCTCTGAAATCAAGCTGTTTCATCAACAAGAATATTCAGAGAAATAGAAAATTTACTTTCTTCTCCATCTTATAGTTAAAAGCGCCAAAAACTTTTTGTTTTTACCATGGACACCACCATTTGTTTGACCGATTATAGTTCCAGGTGCATAGAACTGTGTGCTCAACTATATCACATTGAATTCACTATAAAGAAAAAATAGTACACGAAAGTGAAGTCAAAGGAAAATTTTAAAATCTGCAATTTACACAATCTACTGTATATGTAGAGATATGTATGTATAAGGAAAATGGAGATATTACAGTTTTCAATTGTTGGCGGCCACATTTCAAATCAATTTAATAACCAATCTTCGTTAAATCCTTCATTTCTCATTCATTAATTAAAAGGAAGTGTTGACGCTGATCGGAAAAAAGGAAAACGAAGAATAACGCAATTGAATATCCGACCCACAACCGACAATGTTGGTAGCTGTTTAGAGGGAACTAAAAGCTCACCAAGCATAAATATGTAAGCATGCAAATATGAAGGTGGAACAAATTGCTGGATCCATGCAAATACCACATACGTAAATGTGGTAAATTAACTGCTGACGAACCTAATTCTTAAACAAACTTACGAAAGTTTGTTTGCTGGTATGTTACAAATCTTAATTCGCTCTCGAAAATAGCAATAAGAAAGTCGAATAACCGTCCTTTCACCAGTACAAACCTAAGATGGGTTGAACGTACGTGTGCTCTGAGGAACTCCAGAGAAAAAATACTGGATCTTTTCATGTTAGCTCTTGAAAAAATTACAGTAAATTAAAATTTGAATAGATGTGGACGACTGACTATAGTAATATAACGTTTTTCTTAATGTTGATATCGCTGTTTGAGATTTATTGAGTGGAATTATTTTCAAGTATTGACAAAACTTTATATCAAAATAGGTTGTATAAATATCAAAATTATTTAAGCGATGAAATCGACATAGTTGGTATTTTATGAACTCACGCAATTGGTCATAGACTCCCTAAGTATGCTTTGTGTCCACGATATTGATACTAACACCAATCTAATTATTGTAAATATGAAACAATTTTATGGAAGAAGCTTTTAATGCAATTCTGTTTATGAAAACCTGTGTACTTAATTTCACTGAAATATTACACATTTTGAATTTTTTCTGTATTTCAGAGTTCCTGACGCAGAATCTGGTGGCGGTACAGGCCAGAGACTGGGAAGGCAGAGACTTCGTCCTGGTCAGGCTACTGGAGTACTGCAAAAGGTACAGGCTGCCCCTCATTTTCGGACGCGACGCGAACGCTGACCATGTGGAATGGGTAAGCACGGACTGCAACACAAGGGGTAAGTCTCTATTAGAATATGTATTAGGTAGTAACTTAGCGATTGAAAATGTGGGTTGCGAACCCACCTTTATAACTATAAGCAGGAGGGAGGTGCTGGACATCACCTTCAGCAACGAGCATACAAATGGATGGGTCTCAAGGTGGAGGGTTTTAACGGAGACCTTCCTGTCAGACCACAGAATTGTAAGGTTCGCACTGAAGGTGGAGGTCAGGTAACTTCCCCCATGACGCAACCCTCGGAGGACTAACTGGAGTGCCTTCAGGGAAAAGCTACAGGATGAATAGAATAGGGAGAGGCAGACCGACGAAAGACTTACGGGCCAGGGAATAGAGAGCAGAGTGTTGGCACTGAAGGGGTCTATCACTTAAGCTTACAACGGTAGCTGCCCCCTAATAGTGCCCACAGATAGACGCAACTGTCTCTGGTGGACAAGCAAGCTTGCAGACCTCAGGAAGAAGGTACGTAGCCTATTCAACAAGGCAAAACGTACAGGGATCTGGGAAGAGTATAGGAGATACCTAACCCTCTACAATAAGGAGATTAGGTCAGCAAAATAAGCTAGCTTCAGGAGTTTCTGTAAAAAGGTCTCCTCCACACCAGAAGCGGCGCGGCTGCACAAGGGTCTGGCTAGTGGGAAGACTAACACGGAGTTAGCTATCAAAAGAAGTGACGGGACTTTTACGACCAGCGCGGAGGACAGAGCAACAGAGCTTCTGCGTGCTCACTTCCCGGAGACCATCCCGGTAGACCAATGTCTACCTGTGAGGGAACATAGGCCATCCCGCTCGGATTGGGTAACCGCTAGGCAATTAGCCACTGTGGACTCGATCAAGTTGGCAATGGCCTCGTTCGAAAAATTTAAGTCTCCAGGGGTGGACGGCATCTTCCCAGCGCTTTTGCAACAGGGTGAACAGCTTCTGCTACCTCACCTTGTTCGGCTACTGAGGGATAGCCTCGCAATGGCGTACATCCTTGACCCATGGAGGACGGCTGAGGTGATCTTCATACCCAAAGTAGGAAGGAAGGACTATTCCTGGGCCAAATACTACAGGCCGATTAGTCTAACCTCCTTCCTACTGAAGACTATGGAAAATATCATAGACCACAATATAAGGTCGACGGCACTGAAGACTGCACCCCTGCATCCATACTTCTTAATTTTTACTCAAGTTATCGCTGGCACTTTCTGCCAGGCAGGCACTCGGAAGTCAATCTGCCTTGGCAACCTTACCATTTATAAATATTTAACCCTATATATTTCTCGTTTAGCTTTAAGTGTTACAAGTAACCGTTAATTGAGCCAAAGAATATCCGTTTGAAGGCGAGCTAAAGTGAGAAGACGAAAAATCCCCTCCAAAGGGTTGTGCGCTGGCTTTCGGACCCGCCGCGTAAAAATAGTCTCCAATGAACAATCAAAAGCAGCCTTGGTTGACAGAGCTCCCTTTTGATGGCGACCATGGCAAACGAAATATGGATTACGATTTGAGGGCATGCACCTGAAATGGGTGGTTCTTTAATTGGAAAGAAGCCGCTGCCTAGTTGGTTGATGTCCTCGTGAAAATAAAGGCTGACATCACCACTGTCTATGGAATGGACGGGACAAGGACTAAGGCGAGAAGTCCTTGTGGCATTTGTTACAGTGGCCATATTAAGCAGCGCAAGTTCGGTGTGGGATTCGTGGTTAGAGAGGACTCCGTCGTCTAGCCACAATCCGCATCAAAGCGAGGTTCTTCAACATCTCGCTGATTTGCGCCCACGCCCGACGGAAGAGAAGGACCATGTGACCAAAGATGCCTTGCCGCCATGATGTCAAAACCGAAAATTGTGCTTGGCGACTTTTACGCCAGGGTGGGCAAAGAAGGTATCTTTGGCACAACAGTCGGTAAATTCAGCCTCCACAAGGAAATATCCTCAAATGGGTTGAGGCCCTAAGTATGGTTATCTGTAGTACTAGATTCCACTATAGAAAAATTCTCCAAGCTATCTGGCTGCGCCCGTGAATATTTTCAGTCCCCATTTGTGGCGCTTTACAGCATTGAACCTGATAACCGAAAGCTTTATTTATTGCATTTGCATAAATCTGAACTTACCTTTATATGCTATGACCTCTTAAGATAGATTATTGAACTTTTCTTTGAGCAACGATAATAGTGTCCGAATTTTGTATAAATTTCTTTATTTTCTCATATTTATTTTCCGCCATCGAATCTGTTTTTGCTTTTAATTTGAATTTTTGGTACCGACAGCTGAACCACGCTCAAGTACAACAAAACTCCAAGAAATCGGCGAATGTCACCATTTGAGCAATTGAGTTCACCGCCGGATTCTTGAAGAGAATACATATTGTTCTGTTCCACAATCAATTTGAATAAAGCATCATCAAAAAAGTGTTGAACTGGCTTATTTACTATTTTAATGTTTTCTTCTGACTCTTTCCAAGTAACGTCTTGAAAGTCGATTGGTCTTTTTGTCTATTTCAATGAGGATAAATCAACTTTTTCATTAATTAGGTCATCCATATTTTCTGATTCTTTAGAAATTTCATGGTTGGCAATATTTTTTATTATATCGATTTCTAATTCTACACCATTTTTTAAAAGCTCATTCAAATCATTCTCCAGGAGCTCTTCGTCGTCTTCATCACACTCTTCGTCGTCTTCATCACACTCTTCGTCAGAAGATTTGTCCCATTCGTTCTTAAAAATCTGTTGTATAAGTATCTTCATTACACAGCCTTTTTCGTGCTTTACTCATTTTAACGCCCAAAGTTGCTTATGAACAACTTGCACAAATAACAAAATGTAGCGGTACAATAGAAAAATATTTTGTTTTGTTGCAACCACTTGCTACAGAGTATTATAGTTTCGATCACCTAACGGTTGTACATATCACCTAAAACTAATGGAGATAGATATAGGGTTATATATACATAAACGATCAGGGTGACGTGGAAAGTTGAAATCCGGTTGACTGTCTGTGTATCCGTCCGTCCGAGCAAGCTGTAACTTGAGTAAAAATTGATCTTGAATCTTGATGAAACTTGAGATGCAGGTTTCTTAGTACAAAAAAAGTTCGAGTTCGTAGATAGGTGTAACCGAAAACCGATAAAGTGCCATAGCTAAGCACTAAATTAATATTAGGTTGTCAAAAAAGTCTTGCGGTATTTTCGCTAGTTGGCGCTGAAAGCGCGTAGTTCTAGTTTTATTCGTCGCATCGGGTCATGCTATACCTTTTTGGAAAGCTCGTTTCACGCGCTAACACGTGTTTGATTGATTGTCGTTTCTTTTAAGTCGTTCGTGAGTTATAGCGTCGCAAACATGGAGCAAAATAAAGAGAAAATACGGCATATTTTACAGTACTACTACGATAAAGGGCCAATAAAATTTGTGCAGTTTATGGACCCGATACAGTTTCCATTTCCACCGCACAACGATGGTTTCAACGTTTTCGTTCTGGTGAAGAGGTGGTCGAAGATGCGCCACGCTCCGGAAGGCCTGTCGTCGAAAATTGCGATAAAATCGCTGAATTGGTCGAAAGAGACCGACATTGTAGCAGACGTAGCATCGATCAAGAGCTGGGCATGAGTCATCAAACCGTTAAAAGCCATTTCAATAAATTCAATAAATCATTCAATAAAAATACCGCAAGACTTTTTTGACAACCTAATATATACAATATCCATATTTGGTACAGGAGATTGCAGTAGGAAAATTTTTGTGAAAAAGTAGGCGTGGCCCCGCGCTCTAATAATTTTAATGTATATATCTCCTAAACCATTTATGCTACAACAACCAAATTTGCTCAGTACGAATATTATTAAAAGTGCTATTGATGTTGTGAAAATCGGAAGAAACCCCTGTTCACTTCCCATATAACAGTACTGTTAAAAACTACTAAAGACGCAATAAGTCAATAACTAAACGCGCCAAAGTCGCAAAAATTTGCCACCGGGATGGTATGACAAGGCTTTATTGGGACTGGGGTAAAAATTGGACGATGAGCATGGCACCGCCCACTTTTTGGTGAAATCCCATCATCCCGACTAACCGATTTCGAAAAAATTTAGTCAGAAGCATTCTTTTCCTATTCCTGTATCACGGTGTGAAAATGGATGAAATCGGACTATAACCATCGGACTACTTCCCATATAACACAATTTTAAATTCCACTTCATTCTTTCACTTTCCATCACACAAAATCAAGAAGTAATTAATATAACGGGATAAAACTTTGCACGAATATTTAGACCCCAGTACCTATAGTTAACTTTTGATCGAAAATGTCGGCCAATGTATGATATATATACATAACTGCAATTAAGGGATAATCCTTCTCTTATAATGGTATGTCTGTATGTCAAAAATGAATTGAATTCGACAAAATACTTCCCTTAACCCCGTATACCTAATATAAAGATTTTCAAATTTCCGGTTGACTGTTCTGCATACATATATCGGCCGATATGTGAGTTATCTCAACGAAAATAAGAGAGCGTGAACAGTGTATTTTTGTGCTTGAAATAGATAAATTTAAGCGAAAACTTGATGTAGCTCCTATATAACTAACTTTTAGATCTTAAAGTATTTCCCCGGCTTTGATTCTTGCAAGTTGCGAGAGTATAAAATGTTCGGTTTCACTCGAACATACCCCTTCCTTATTTGCTTTTTCAATATTTTGTTCATAAAACTGTGTAATTATTTTACTCTCGCAACAAAGTTGCTAAGAAGAATATTATAGTTTTGTTCACATAACGGTTGTTTGTAAGTCCTAAAACTAAAAGAGTCAGATATAGGGTATTATATACCAAAGTGATCAGGGTGACGAGTAGAGTTGAAATCCAGATGTCTGTCTGTCCGTTCGTCCGTCTATCCGTCCGTCCGTGCAAGCTGTAACTTGAGTAAAAATTGAGATATCATGATGAAACTTGGTACACGTATTTCTTGGCTCCATAAGAAGGAAGATGGGCAAAATCGGCCCACTGCCACGCCCACAAAATGGCGAAAACCGAAAACCTATAAAGTGTCATAACTAAGCCATAAATAAAGATAATAAAATGAAATTTGGCACAAAGGATCGCATTAAAGAGGAGCATATTTGGACGTAATTTTTTTGGAAAAGTGGGTGTGGCCCCGCCCCCTACTAAGTTTTTTGTACATATCTCGGAAACTACTAAAGCTATGTCAATCAAACTCTATAGAGTCGTTTCCTTCAGGCATTTCCATATACAGTTCAAAAATGGAAGAAATCGGATAATAACCACGCCCACCTCCCATACAAAGGTTATGTTGAAAATCACTAAAAGTGCGTTAACCGGCTAACAAAAAACGTCAGAAACACTAAATTTTACGGAAGAAATGGCGGAAGGAAGCTGCACCCAGGCTTTTTTTAAAAATTGAAAATGGGTGTGGCGTCGCCCACTTATGGACTAAAAACCATATCTCAGGAACTACTCGATCGATTTCAATGAAATTCGGTATGTAATATTCTCTTAACATGTACGAAATATGGGTGAAATCGGTTCACAACCACGCCTTCTTCCAATGTAACGCTATTTTGAATTCCATCTGATGCCTTCTCGGTATAATACATACATATATGTAAATGAAAATACAATTCAATGCTCAAAGTACACAAATTGATCTAATCTAATTAATTTTAAAGCAAAATAAAAAAATATGTAAATGACGGATAATGAAATCTCGATTATCACTTTATCATGCGAGAGTATAAAATGTTCGGTGACACCCGAACTTAGCCCTTCCTTACTTGTTTAAATTTATCTTTTAAGTATTTTAATTAATTTTTTATAATCTGCTTGTAAACTTTCGCACGACTGACACGCTCAACTTCGCTTCGAATAATGAGTCATAACATAATTGATCATGATCATGATCATCAAATTGATCAATAAGATGTGTATTTTTAAGAGGTTTTTGTGTATTTGACTTTCTAAACAATGTCAAACATAGAAGTTGCTTATAAGCAACTTTAGGGCTGAAAGGGTTAATATACATACACTGTTCAGGGTACAAAAATACATATAGTAAATACCAACAAGTTTCTAATGATATTTTCGCGTTCGAAGCGTATTTATATATAAATCAACTAAGAATTAAATTGGATCTAAACATATAACAAATAAATGATACATACTACTGTGATCAAATTGAAAGGTGAACTTCGTCCATTTCATTTCCTTCAAAGTAATCCCCATCACGCCTTCTACGATTCTGCTTTTATGTCCTCAATTGAGTCAAAACGGTGTGGTTATGTGAATTTGCTGAATAGCCAGAAGTTACACAAAATTAGGCGAATGCTGTGGTTGCGATATTAGTTTAAAATGTGGCGAAATGATCACGAATAACTTCTCGCACTTCTTTGCTCAATAAATTCAGCCATAGTAAGGAACAAAGAATTCACTTTTAGAGCCTCACAAAACGACGCCAATTTCAAATACCAATGAATATTTTGACGTGAAATTTAGCATAGATGTCACTAACAGTACTACCAACTTACAGAAAAAATAATTACCGATTCAAAAAACACGCGAAGTATAAATTAAAAATTCACCTTTCAATTTGTTCACAATAGTACATATTTACATTTGAAATAAATATAAAAGAGTCTACTCACACAAGGATTGGATCATTGAAGAGATTTCTGGTGAATCTAACTTGAGTTAAATACAATTGCTATTTAGAGGAGAGTTGAAATTCGAGAAACTTTCTAATTCAACAAGCACACTACTTACTTATTTACTTATTGATAAATGGTAGGTAACACATTTCTGAACAAAGTTTCCATTATAGATATTTATTTGTGCGTTTGTACGTTTCTACGAGATCCATTATGTCGTAATGTGGAATTGTTCGGGCAGAGGTGGCCTGTAATTTGAACTCATTTTCTGCGCTCAGCCGGCAGCCGGCTGCCTGCAGCGGTTTTCTTCTCAACAATTATCCATTGTGAGTTGGCATTGTTGTGTTAATGAAATAACGTTCCTCTTCTTCGCCGTCCTATTCCAATTCCAATATGTCACATTAGTAACTTGATTACGATGGCGACTCAATGTGCAGTCGCAACAGTTACTGATTTTTTAATTCTATTAAATGACAAAAGACACTTTTACCTTTGCGAAAAGCATACCACACACACACATACTTATGAAACATATACACATACATATAGTATGTATAAAATATATACATATGTATATCACGTTCATATGTATGCAACCATTTGGAAAACGAAACTTTTGTATTACGAGGACAAAGTGGAAAATCAGTGGTGGATTATTGCCACAACTCCGCTTGTGAAACTCCATATTGAATTTTTCGCAGTAATATGAATGGTTGAATAACGAGGGGAGTGGTTAAATCTGCGTCAAGGCAATGTGGTTCGTCTCAATGGAAACGTGTCATGTACGCATATGACGTGTTAAGCACTAGCCCAATTTGAACTCGCTTTTACATATGTATGTACATATGTATCTTATATATATGTACAGAAGTATGTATTCAAAGCATCCGGCGGATTGACAAGCTGTCCTTACTGAAGTACTTGCTTCTGCCGCGCCCATTCAACTTATAAGCAATTACACCTCTGTATGTTGAAATAAAAACTTCGATTGCAGAATGTTGCCACACTTGTTGAAATTACTGTAAGTTACAGCTAGGATTGAGCATATCTGAAGACCGAGTGCTACTGGGTTTTGCTTGCAAGTTGAAGTTTTTTCCCGTTTTCCTACTTTGCGTGAATCAAGGTCGCAGAAGTCTGTTTGTGGTTCCCGTAGAAGTTGTTCCCTAATCTGATAAATTTCTGAAGTAAATAAGAGCACCTCCTGACGATGCGGGAGATCGGTGTTTCTACGGAACAGAGATGATTTAACTAATAAAACTCTCAATTTCTCACTAAAAAATTAAGCTGGTAATCGCAGTACTGCTATTGCTTACATTTACATTTGTGGAGCAAGCTTCTTAAATTCAGGAGCTGAATCCTTTCAAAAAGTATGGCAAGTTTGTTATGTAATACAATACATGCGTATTACGTATGGTCCTTTATCAAGCCCCGTTCAATTGTGTAAATTTTCGCAACTGTAACTGTATATTATTCTACCCATGGCGAGAAGTCAATCTCAAGAGCTGATGCATGGCCTCGTTGGCAAAGACTAACGACACTTACAACCATGTGCAATTATTGGGGGATGCAGCAAATAAAATATCACTCGTACAAGCTCATGTAAAATAATAACTGTATAAATACATACTATGTCAATGCATGTATTTAGGGTGGAGATTTTTGAAAGAACCTTTCCACCTATGATTTCTGTAAATAAATACATACCTAATGACAAGCCTAGATCTTTTATAAGCGAGCGCCGAAAACTTCGTTAACTTCTTCATTTGATGATTTTGCTTGTGTTATATTATTTTATCGAGAGAGTGAGCAGAAGTTTCATCAGATCTCTTGGCATGTCTCAAATAATATCTATTTTAATATATATTTTCAAAATAGTAAACGTTAACTAGACACAAGTGTTTCTTCAAAAAATATGATCTAAGATTTTAACAGCAATTGTAATTCCGATGATAACCTAAGCGTAAAGTACAGCATGATTTTTCAGCGACACCGAAGCAGTCACAGCCTTCAAAGGTACATTTTTATGGAATATAAGAGTATAAAAAGATGTTTAGCTTGGTTTTGACCGGTCAGTTCGGTCAGGGCAGGTATATGAAATATTCATGGCAGGTACATACATACTATATGAAGTAGTGGTCCGATCTGAACAATTTGTTCAGATGCGTTGGCTAATAATCTACAAGTGTGCCAAATTTCATGACGATCCCTTGCTAAATTAAAAAGTGTTCCATACAAGGTCTTGAGTTTGATCGTTTGGATTGTAAGGCAGCTGTATGCTACAGTTGTCCGATATTTGGCGAGCATTTCTAAAAGGGAGTTCATTAATTGATAAGTAGCTGTAAAATATGTTTGATTAATATTCTGTCCTAATTATATACTCATCACCACTTCTTTATAGGTTAACCGTTGGAAGTCGGAAGTAAGAGCTTGTGCTCACAACGAATATTTTGAAAGTAGAAATCCTCGAACCAAAGATACTAGCTTGTCAACATAGCGTTGAAAAAAGTATTTAATGCATTGATCTAACCTAATGTACAATAATAAATATATATACATACATATATATGAACTTTTGTATGGGAGTATATATAGTACTTATGAATGTATGTATATGTATAGATACGAGTTGACTTGTATGTACATATGTACATATGTCAGCGCTCCAGCTGGGTAAAGTGTTCTTTAATAATCATATTTGTATGTACGCATATCCAATATGTATTTGTAATGGTAGAAAATGTGTCAGAGTTACGGAAGCTAACGGTGACTCTGTCACCGAACAACCAACCCCATGTGAATTACATGAATTCGCCATCCATTCATTGGAACCATTCGTTCTTTATTCGTTCATTGAATCACAGCTTTATGTGTTTAAGAGCGTTAGCCTACCAGAGCACAGAACCCTTGGCAGATGAAAACTAATAATGGCGCAATAATAACTGATTTCTTGCCAATTGAATTCGTTAGTGAAAAAATCGCAAATGTCGCATTTGATGACGGACAATTATGCATGTCTGCTGATTGTCGGTGTTGTTGTACGTGAGCATGATTAATTGGTGGATACAATAGCCCCAATATATGTAGGGGCCATCGGAAAATGTCGCCACTTAGACTTGCAAATATAATAAATATGTACATATGTATATGGTGATTGATTTCCGCGAAATTTAAATCTTCAAATTGGTTTTGGGCATTATGTGCAATTGTTGAAGGATAGAAGTTGGCCTTAAAATAAATTATAGCTCAGAGTCCAATTTATTGCGGGCATGCTATTTCACCAAAATATATACATATTAATGAATGTTCTACTCGACTTGAACTCCTACTCTCTGAAAGCACTCGTCAACAAATCGGTATAAGGAAACTGTGGGACGGCATTTCAAACTCCTTACGTACAGCTGCAAATGAAACCATTGGTTTTCGGAAAATGTAAAAGAACAGCTGGCACGATGAGGAGTGCCGTGTGGCAGCGGAGAGAAAACAGACTGCCTACCTCACAACATTGCGATCGACTACAACACGTGCGGTATGTGATTTGCAGACAGAAAAAGAAAGATGCCGAAATATATGAGTATGAAGCGCTTGACAAGCTGGTCGACAAAGGTAATGCTCGAAAATTTTACGAAAAGATGCGGCGAATAACCAAGGTTTAAGGACTGGAGCGTACTCTTATAGAACCCTCAAAGGTGATCTAGTAACTGATACCCAGAGCATACTAAAATAAAAATTCTCCAACTTGCTGAATGGCAGTAAAAGCATAACGCCAGCTGAAGGCGATCTTGATTCTCCAATCGATGATGATGGAGCAGACGTTCCATTGCCCGACCATGAAGAATTTCGAATAGCAATAACCCGTATGAAGAAGAACAACAAAGCGGCGGAGGCCGATGGATTGTCGGCCGAGCTATTCAAACACGGCAGCGAAGAACTGATAAGGAGCATGCATGAACTTCTTTGTAAAATATGGTCAGATGAAAGCATGCCCAACGATTGGAATTTAAGTGTGCTCTGCCCAATCCACAAAAAGGAAGACCCCACAATCTGTACCAACTACCGTCGGATAAGTCTTCTAAATATTGTTTATTAAGTTCTAACGAGCGTCTTGCAATTAAGTAATGAGACTGATTCCATAAAAACCGTATATTTGAAAATTATTCTACAACTCTGCCATCCCCTTCAAAACAGTCCCCTTGTGCAGCTACACAGCGATTCCAGCGCGTTTTCCATGCTTCGTAACATTTCTGGAACGCTTCGACTGGGATGTCCGCGAGTACCCTCGTCACGGCCGCCTGAATGTGCGTAATCGACTCAAAATGGGTTCCTTTGACCACCGATTTGGTTTTAGGAAACAAAAAAGTGGCTGTTGCAACACCGCGATCCCTTTAGAGGCCAAATACTGGGACACGTTGAGGGCGGTGTGGCACGGCGCGTTGTCGTGATGAAGAATCCTGTTACGAGCGATGTCTGGACGCACCCTGTTGACTCGTTTTTGCAATCTTCCGAGTACTTGGCAATAGTAGACTTGATTCACAGTTTTCCCCGGTGGATGAAAAAGGCAGTAATCATCGTTTTCACCTTCGACTTACTCATGCGATTTTTTTCGGGCGGGGGGGCGCGCGGAGATAACCATTGTGAGCTTTGGCGTTTGGTTTCCGGGTCGTATATAGTACTAAGAGCTCTATCACCATACATTTTTAATATTTTAGCGTACGTTTCCGAAGCTGTTTCGCCCAATGTGGCGTAAAATTTTATCGCGACGCGTTGTTCTTGATTTCGTTTTTCCATTTTCGTGACGAGAACTACAAACACACGTCTACTCAACTTGACGCAGCAGGCGAACTAAACAAGCTAGAGCAATGGTACATATATCAATGGAGAGGGGAGGGATGCCGGAAAAAGAGAAAGGAAATTTCAAGGTCACAGGTTTTCACAAGCGCGGCAATAAAATCAGTCTCATTACTTAATTGTCAAACCTCGTATGGAAAGATATGCTGCTGGATGCAGAGCTTAATCGAGCAGGTACAATCTTCTATAAGAGTGTACTGTTGCTGGCGTATCCCGATGATATTTATATCATTGGCCTCAATACCCGCGCCGTTAGTTCTGCTTTCTCCAGAATGGATAAGTAAGCAAAGCAAATGGGTCTGGCAGTTAACGAGGGCAAGACGAAATTTCTCCTCTCATCAAACAAATAGTGGTTGCACTCGCAACTAGGCGCCACTTCACTGTTGACAGTCATAACTCTGAAGTTGTAGTTAATTTATCTTGGAACCAGCATTAACAGCAACAACAATGTCAGCCTCGAAATCCAACGCAGAATAACTCTTGCCAACAGGTGCTACTTTGGACTGAGTAGGCAATTGAGAAGTAAAGTCCTCTCTCGACGAACAAAAACCAAACTCTATAAGTCCCTCATAATTCCCGTCCTGCTCTATGGTGCAAAGGCATGGACGATGACAACATCTAATGAGTCGACGTTACGAGTTTTCGAGAGAAAAGTTCTGCGAAAGATTTATGGTCATTTGCGCATTGGCCACGGCGAATATTGAATTCGATGGAACGATGAGCTATATTAAAAGATAGCGGCTGCGGTGGCTAGGTCATATTGTACGTACCGGTCGAAGCAGAAGAAGAGGAAGGCCTCCACTTCGTTGGAAAAAACAGAGTAGGTACGCTGTTGTTAACTCGGCTATAATCGCGTAAGCGGTGTCTACGCCAGTATATAAGAAGAAGAATGAATGTATTTGTATGTGAGTATTTACTTATTTTCCATATCATGAACTGGACCCTGAAATAATTAATGACAATAAGGGGACTTCTAGACCTCGAATGTTTTTTTGATAAGAGCAACATATGTATATAACACTGTTTAAGGAACACACAATTGGCAGCAGACACACGTCTCCTAAATACCTCATCTTCTTTTTTATACATAATATAACGCATTTTGTACACATTAGTACCATGATCCGTGTACATATGGTACAAATACGAGTATTATATTTTAAATGGTAAATAGATCCTTTTGAAAGTTTAGAAACGTAATTCTTTATTTGAAATCGCCTAATATTTTCCCATAGTCCCATATGCTGAATTTAAATTTTTCCAACTCTCATATCCTATACCATATATCTTTAACTGACTGAAACATAACTTAACAAAATACTGTAAAATCAAAATCAAAAGTCCAGAGTCAATTCCGGTACATTATCTAGATTGATATCGTAATTAATTTTTCTAAAATATCTAACTACTTTTAAATTTAAGTTTGCTAAAAGATCTTTCACAGGATGCAACTGATACAGGTATATTGAGTAGTATTCTTAAAGCTGTCGCTAACGTCTCGTAGTACCATTGAAGAAATGTATAAGACAACTTTTTCTGGTGAAAATCCAATTTGTTTTTCGTTTTTCTTCGCTCTCTTTAATAAAAGTAGGAATATGTAAAAAGGCTTCACCGAATCGGAGTATACTCACCAAATTCAAAAGAGCATCAGACTCGCCAAAGGCAGTTTCTTCTTCTGGTAGCTTAAAAGAAACCATTCCCTTTTTATACATAAATACTTATTTTCATAACGAAATATATACATGTACTTTCATAAATAAAGCAAAATTAATATGCCAATTTTTCTATTCTACTATTGACCATTGAAGAATTCTTCGTCCCTATGGTAAGCGAAAGAGGTGATCTGTTGCTTTTCGTAGGACATCGCCGTGTTAATTTTCATCGGTCGGAGTAAGCGATATAATCATGCTGCATCGTTTACCTTGTTCGCTTACCAATGTCTACCATATCCCGCTGGGAACAAATACTTTTATTTCTCCAAATTTACTAAAATGGTATTTAAAAACTCCAATTCGGGCAAAAATTCCTGCAAATTGTGTCAAAAGTATACAAGATATAGGGCGAAAAATGGGTTTTATATTGCTTTTAATAAGATGTCTTGTAAATTTACTATCAATTTCCTCAAAAACCGTATTGTGGAACTTTGGAACTTAGCGTGGCTTATAGTTCCTAAATTTTATATTCTTAATATCGAACATATTTTGTAAAAATTCACTTTTGTATGCACCACCTCATGAAACTTGTAGGGAGGTAGATAAAGGGGGGCGGAAGAACATCCTTGGCCCCGGGCGCCCGAAGTTGTAGCTACGCCACTGGTAAAAACGATGTTAAATATATTTTTTACAAATAAAATTTTAACAAATCATTTTTGTTAAATACCGGTAATAAACTTTTGTGCAAAAATTTATTTACTATAATATCCCAACTGTAAGAAGTAATCACATTTTAATCTAGAACTTCAAAAAACAAACAATTTTAATATAAAGCATTTAAACACAAAAACATGAACAACGAATTAAAAATAACTGTACAAATACCAGCAGATTGGGATATGCGTAGTTGATACATTAAAAACTTTATAATAAACCATTCAATGCAATGAACATATTATTTTGAGATTTAATTTTGATGCAAATATTTTAAAAATCTAACCGAAGAATTTTGCATACGGCCTATTTATAGATACTGGTCTGATGCAACAGGATCATGTCTCTAATAAATTTCCCAGTCAAAACGGATACTTCAACAATATTTCTCAAGATCTTTTCGATGATAAACGTTTTTTTCTAAAACATCACCGACAAGTTGGTAGTTGCCGTTTAATTCATGCATTCGTCTGTGGAATGCTTTGAGTGGTTGTTGAATTTTAATTGTTTTCTCAGCATTTAGTATTTTACTCAACACTATAATTATTATTTCTTTTTATAGTTTCAAATACAGAAGAAGCATATTTCTTTATTTATAACATTTATTTTTACTTTTAATGTAATGGAATATAAATATTCTCAAACTTTACACAGTGTACGAAATTCTACTAAAATCGGCACTGTCGTTTGCAGTTAACCCCAATTTCTATATATGTGACTATCTAGATATATAAAAGAAAGTCGTGTTAGATACACTATTTATAACTGGAGGTAGCTTAGAACTAGGGGACAGACATATGTATATATGATACTTTATTATCTCTTTGTGTTAAAAGTCCATAAAATACCAAAATTATGTTTCAAATCAGAAGCATATGTTCAAAATTCATGTAAGAATCATTTGAAAATTTTATTACTTAAAAAAAAGAAAGAAATAAGTAAAAAAAATACCAACCCAGAGCTAATGCGGGAGAACTACATACTTATATTTTCGTATGCATGCATACTCAGTATATGGGTTATACAGATTGTTTCTGTTGAACAAGGCAGTTTGTTTTTAGGACGAACTCGTCAGATAATTTTAATATCACAAGAAAAAATGGCATTTAGATTTTCGTCGCCAAGGCATTGCGGCTACTATGATAAATTATGGTCGAAGGAGGCAAATGAGACGTCGGACATAAAAAACTAGCGGAATAGCTGCTGTGTTGATAAAAATGTCTGTTATTGGGTAGTCGAAAAAATCTTTTCGTGGATGAAGTACAATTCCAAACTGATCCTTCCTCAAAAACAATACAATTACTAAATATTGGGAATGCAGTTCTATTATACAACTCCAACCAAATACGCTGTGCAATGGATCAGTAATCAGTCCATGAATATTATACCACGTGCATCCCAAATGACAGATGCTATAACCTTGCCAGCCAACCTTTTAGACTTTTCACGCTTGAGGACCATTTCATCATGTGTAGTCCACTAGGCTGATTATCGATTGGACTCCAGTGTGAAATGATGGAGCCATGCCAGCTGTCTTTTTCGTATTTTTCGTCTTTCCACGATTGAGAACTGGTTCAGCATGTGAAGTCCACTAGGCTGACTGTCGAGTGGACTCCCGTGTGAAATGATGGAGCCATGTTTATATTGTCATACATAGACGCATTATATTGTATTTAAAGAGCACTCAAAAACTTCTCAGAATCAGCAATTCATTGTTTTTGTTGGCTTATGAACTTGCGTGGACCCACTTTCCACAGAGCTTTCGCCTCTTTATGGTGTCCACTGCTTTCATTGTACTCGGTACGGCGAACTCTTTCAAACTTAGCAAATTTCTTTACAAAGGTTAAGAGCCCAAATTCAACAGTATTTTTGCCTCAAAAAAATTTATCCACTTTTTGTAAACCAACACAAGTTGCTTCACCCAAAATTCTGCATTTCATTAACTGTTAGTTCCTCAGTTGCCAAATTTGTGTACGTATCTTTAAAAGGTAGGGGCTGACTAGAGATCATATGTAGATGGTATTAGTAGTACCATCTATGTATCAGTCAAAGTAAGGCAGCCCGTCCGTATAAGACGGATGCATAAGTAAATCCCAACCAATTTTCCGGAGCGTCTGACTATTTGTATGGCCAGGCAATGTCCTGATGGAAGACACTTACTCTCCTATTGGCCAAAGCTTGCCGCCAACTTAAGGTCTAATTGTTTTGCTCATAGTTGATGAATCGCTGCCAGACCCACCAAAAGCATAACACAACCATCCTGACCGTTAATCCTGGCTGGTCCCTGTTTGCGCTGGCCCAACGCGATTCGACCACCACCGTTCTTCTACTAAAGAAATGCACCATGAAGTTGTCCACGAAAATTTATTAGCCCTTATAATACCATTGAGTATACGATTTAATTACATCTTTTTGGAGATTATTGTTAATAAAGATTCAATGGTTCCTTTTACTAATTTTGGTAAGGCGCAGGTTCTTACAGCCAGTGGTTTATAGATATAAGTGAAGTAATTATTTATAATTGTTTTTCTGCTAGAAACTTGGGCATATCAACGCATCTTCACTTCGCAAGAATTTATTTTATTAGGTTGTTCCAGAGTTAATATTCCGCAAAATCAGTAATTAACCAATATTTGTCATATTACGCTTTGACAGTTTTTAAACCAGTTAAATTTATCTGTTTCGGTCTGTTTACTAACATTAATAGTAATGTAAGAAAATATATTTTTACCGAATTCTATTTTAGGCAAATGCTTCTTTCATAGCTTAATGATCTGAGTGTGTTGGCTGAGGTTTATATTGATTTTTAATAAGATAATTCCAAGTTAATTTGGGCACTGTTTTTCGATTTATTTAATGACGCTTGCACTGCAAACATTTCTACGAATAAGCCTTTAAATGTTACCAGAAATTGATACAGAAAATGTGTTGTATTAAGCGTATATACTACACACATCCATACAGTTGGCAAAAGTACAAGCGCTACATGCTAGCAAAACATAAAAAGACGCGTTCGTTTCGGCGGGCGTTAGCTATCAGTGGATCAAAACTTTGAAGTGCTAACCATCTGCTACGCGACAACAGACGCCTCAGAAAATAGCAACCAGCTATCAACATAGCCGTCTAAAAATACAACACTTATTTGTATTATTTGCTCGTGCATAATGATAAGTGAGTTGGGCAATTGCCACTCAGTTCCATGAGCACAAGAGTTATCTCACTCACTCCTGAACTAAGTTCATAAGCGAGAGGAGCACCGTGTCGAAGGAATCAGTTTGATTGAGTGGATTGGGCGTTGCTTAGCTGAACACACCCCTTTCGCCAATTGCGGCAATAGCCATATCTTGTATATATGCATGTATGGATGGGTGCGTGCGAGGACGTTCACTGACACAACAGATACAATCAATTAGATACATATGTTTATTTATATATACTAACAAATGTATCTGGGTATCCGCATATGGATACAACAATAAATGTGGCCTTTCAATATGATGCTTGTTTGTAAGTTCGTTGGTATGTAATTTGTAAATACCGTTAGTACATGCAAAACTGCATATGTACATACAAGTAGATATACTTACATACATTTAACCTAAATACAGTCATGGTCAGAGAAATGACACACTTCTAAAATAAATTAACCATATCCATGTATACCCACACCCATGTTTGTTGTTACTTCTTACAATCGCATTCTAACGAAATTTCATTGGCCAAAGAAATAGGACACATTTGGTTATTTGTACAAATATTCATTATTAATTGACATTCGTGAAAAAAAGACATTGTTTTAACTATATAAATAAAATTTAAATACTTAAAAAATTGCTAGAAATTTGCATCGTCCTCTGAAAAAAAAAGGTTAATGATTTCTGGCCTACAAAAAAAGTCAAAAGTTCAACTCAGATTGCCAAAATTATAAATTGTTTGAGAAAAATGCATGTAAAACAACGAAACATGCTGACAGAACCATCATCAGAAAAAACAAGACTGATACTTTTAAACCTTCTCGAGGGATTATAGCCGAAATAAATGGGGAATTCGGGTTTAGCGCATCCAATAAACTTGAACGAAGGTGCCTCAATTATGCTCAGTTGTTTGGACGAAACATTTAGAAAAGGACGTACATTTGTGGAAAAAAGTGTTTTGGAGCGAACCATTTGTTTGTTCCCCCAGGTGTCAGGCATATAACTCCGGATGCACAACAAAAATCCTTAAGAACGGCCGAAGTATAGTTGCGTGAAGGTCTGGGTACGGCGTTGAACCATTGATGAGGATTGATGGCAACATGGTCCAATTTTCATACCTTAGCATTCTCAAAAATACTAAGTCACCATTCGTGTTCGAATCGATGCCTGTGAAGCAGATTTTTATGCATAGCAATAAACCGAAGCACGCAGCTTAAAATGTGAAAATTTGGCTCACTGCATAAAGTGTTGACGTCCTGAACTGGTCAGCGCAGAGTTTTTGATGTAAACCCACTTAAATCTTGTGTAACTATTTTAATATGCAGATTGTTAAGAAAAAATTCAAAAATGCTGAAAACTTTCTTTTTAAAGAACTATTGAAGAAGTCCATTTTGTTTCATGTTTATATTAATAATAAACGTCGTCTTAATTCACGATCATAGTGTGCTATTTCTCTGTCCATGACTGTATAGGCACGACTGTGTGCACTCCTGCAGCAATGCTGCTGTTGACATTTTGAATAAATTTTAATTGAATTCACACAATGAAACTGTTTACTTAACTTGCCACTTTGTGCAATGAGCTTGTGATCCACGTATTCCGCTGTAATGTTATGTGAATATACATACATATGTATGCACCTTATGTACCTATGTACATAAGTATATTTTAATGTGCTTCGTTTTCTATGCATGTATATACATATGTATGTATGCATCAACTGACAACCACGAAATATTTGTTATTGTATACATACATACAGATATGCTTAAATGCATGTAACGATGACAACAAGCTTTATAGAACCACAAAGCAAAAATAACAAGTATCTAACTATTGTCCATGAATAGTGCGGATTCACAAGTGAATGTGGACATGAATAAATAATTGAAATCACAATTACAAAAATAAATACAAAAAGATAAATAGAAAAGTCATGCGGATGCGAATTTAAAGTATCTAAGTGTTAGGAACCAGCGTTCGCTGGTTAGATCGAATTTAGGAACTCGTGAAAGTCAATTTCACACAGCCATATACTAAAGTAGATATGCCTGTAGCATATACTCTTGTCAGAAGTCCAACTCAGCAGACCGAATCTCAGAGAATTCAGCTCTAAATGTGGAATTGTGGTTGGTATTATTTATTATAGTCCTATAATTAAAAAGAAAAATGCCAATGTAGAATTCTATATTTTATATTGATATTGCTCTTCTAGTCGAAGCCTGGCCCGAAAAAATTATTAATATGCACAAGACTTTAGAGTTAATACGCAATTAATTTTTGTAAGTTGTAATGTAAGTTTTGAAAATCATTAAAACAAAGTTTGCAATATTTGAAGAGTTCTGATTTTTGTAATCCCTAATGATTGCTTCATTCACTAATTTCATTCATCGAACGAAATATATGTACAGTGTGCGACAAAACTAAAGCACGGAATTTACCTTGCCGGTATTTAACTGAATAAAATCATAAAGTAGGTATTAAATGATTTTATTTTTATTTTTATAATTAGTTCATTCATTCTTCTTCTTGAACTAGTAAAAATTAAACAAATTAACTTATTAAAAAAATATATAAAATTCCATATATGAAAATTTCCAAAAATCTGGTGCGACAAAACTAAAGCACGAAATAGTTTTATGATTGAAAAATTTATGTCTTTCAATATTTGGTTGCGTATCCCTAATTTTTTAATACAGCTACACATTGACGAGGCATGGACCCAATTAATTTATTTAACTTGTCCCAGGAAAAGCTTTTCCATGCTTCCTTAACTTGTATGAATAAAGCGGCCCTATTTTTACAATTCTCAGGTATGATTTTTCGATCTACAGTTTTCCATTGGTTCTCTATGGGATTTAGATCTGCTGATTGGGCGGGTCTCTTCAAAACTTCAATATTGTTTACATCAAACCACTATTTTACACAAATAGCAGCGTGTTTCTGGTCGTTGTCATGTTGATAACTCCAATTTAAAGGCATTTCTTCTGCAGCATGCCACAGCAAAATATTCCAAAAAATATTTTTATACTTAAATTTGTCCATTATACTATTTATGTGATGAATTGGCCCTATTCCATGCGCTGAAACATAACCGCACACTAGCACATTACCTCCACGGTGTTTCACTGTGCCTGCTATTTAACGTGAATTTAAGCGTTGTGCTTTCGTTTTGCCTATCAGCTTCAACCCATCTGAATCTTTTATATTAAACTTAGATTTGTCAGAAAAAAGTACAGTTCGCCATTTTGTAATCGTCCAATTGATGTGCATCTTCGCAAATTTCAGTAGCGCCAGTCTGTTCTTTAAAGAAATATATGGCTTTTTTGCACCAACTTGCTACAGGTAGCATGAAAATCCCCCATGGACAGCTCAACGTTGTATGGATCTCTGTTATATATTTAACCGTAATTGTCTTACAGTTGATGTTGCAGATATAAACGGGTAATTTTTTATTGCCCGAATGCCTGCCTTCTCTTCTGGTTCGGTTGTTTTCCTCGTCCTTTCACCACTATGCATTGTAATTAAAGAGCCTGATTTGCGAAATCTTCTTAATGTTCGGGAAACAAAATAGTCATAACCGATTCTCTTTTCATAAAATCCTTAACAATTTTTTCTCTAAAATGAGCAGAATACTTATTTTGAGCCATTAATATATCCTTTACTTTAATATACAACCAACCGCATTGAATAACGAATTGAAACTGAATATGCACTAATATTTTCCTATTTAGCTAATAACTACACATATTCAACATTTTCTGATCATTAAAAACCGTTAAACAAAAAATTAATGTGCAATTAATGTGAATTCTTAGTTATGTGCTTTAGTTTTGTCGCACCAGATTTTTGGAGTTCTTCATACATACATATGTGGTATTATATATTTTTTTTAATATGTTAATTTGTTTAATTTTTAGTAGTTCAAGAAGAAGAATGAATGAACTAGTTATAAAAATAAAAATAAAATCATTTAATACCTACTTTATGATTTTATTCAGTTAAATACCGACAAGGTAGATTCCGTGCTTTAGTTTTGTCGCACACTGTACATGTACATATGTAGTATATAAACGTAAATTTTCATTAAAATCGAATTCAAAATTCGAAGATCAAAATCAATAAACAGAATGTTATCTCTACAATTGTGATAGTGGCTAATATTGGAAGCTTAAATTACTTGTTATTTGAAAATCAAAAAATCAGCTTTGCTTCAAGGACAAAAAATCTGTGAATGTTAATTATGAGAACAAGGAAATAGTATTTACGTAAAATGACTTCTGAATCTAAAAAAAAAGTTCAGTTCTCAAAAGAGAAGCATTGTACCTTTCGTTCATAAATACCCCGCACGTCCCAAGTACGTCAAAGAAAACTTAAAAAATATAGAGTTTGTCCTTTTTCCTTCCAACTTCTGCCCAGTATTACGGATAAGGAGCTGAGGTATTATTACAGAATGTTAATAAATAAATAAGGGAATATTCAATAAAGCTACACATATGTAGTACATACTTATATGTATGTATATGCATCAACCAATTTTCCTAAAATATTTTAATTATCTCAGTATATGCTATTAAAATATTTAAATGAGATCAGCTAATACCACAATTAAAAAAGTAATAATTTTGATTAAATATATGAATGAATTTATGATCGAACGCAAATGCTCGTATTCGCAATAAGCTTAATTCATTCACGCTTACAACCTCAGCACCGCAAAAGTGGGAATTCGGTCGCTTAGCCACTGTATGATATTATCAGCAGCAGATGCTACTCATTTGCTACATTCATCGATTTTAGTCCGGAAATATTTGGAGTCAGGTGAATAACTGTGCATGTGTAGATTAAATACGCCTACCTGCGACTTCATTAGGATAATTACAGTATTCGTGCGAAATTCAAGATCTCAACGGTCTGCACTGTAGTTAACACCGTTCACGCCTTTATCTGGCATCTAGCCATACTACCACGACGCTTTATAAGTGCGAGTGCGGAGCGCTTACATACATACAGTTATGTGAAAAATAATAAGGACAGGGATGCAAAAACCCAAAACTTCAAAATATTCCTAGTATGCCATGAAAAATTCCGCCAGTTAACGGTATATTTTTTCACTCATTATTTACATAAACAAATTCCGTTAGACAAACGCAAAGTATTTGCACACATTTTGGATCTAGTCATTCTGTGTTTAACATATTCAGTATTCGGTTGTGCGATTTAATGAGGACAGCGTGTCGTTTTAAGACAATATCGAATTTTCTTTTATTAAGACGTGTTTATTTGCAGAGATAAGGTAAGAATAATGTTTTCAGTTTTAATATCAATCATTTAGAACCAGATTTTTTTCCTTATTGAATAGATATGGGGAAGGGTAAGCACTGCGATCCGAAATCTCGAGAACATATTAAAAACTTGGTGAAACAGGGGAATTCGTACAGAAAAGTTGCGAATTTACTTAATATTTCAAAAACAATGGTTGAAAAAGCAGTTAAGTGGATTCCCAAGATTGAAACACGCGGGAGGAAGCCTAAAATAACTCTGTCCACCAAAAAAAGGATAATTCACTGTGTTAAAAAGAATCCATTTATCTCATCCAAACAAATTAAATGTGATTTGAATATTGATGTTGACCCGTCAACTATCCTCTCAAGTTCCCGAAGTCCTAGAAAAGTGCCTATGTTATCGAAAAAGAACGTGTAACAAAGTCTAAAGTTTGCTGAAGAACATGTGCTTTGGTCTAAGGAGAAATGGCGTAATATTCTTTGGTCTGACGAAACAAAAATAAATTTTTTTAATTCTGATCGAGGTATTCATCATGTTAGAAGACCACCAAACGCAGCTTACAATCCTAAATATACCATAAAATCCGTTAAACATGGTAGCGGAAACATTATGGTCTGGGGATCGTTTTCATACAACGGTGTGGGGCCGCTCCATCGCATACAGGGTATTATGAAGGCAACCGATTATGTAGAAATTCTTCAAGAATGTATGCTACAGTACGCTGAAGATAATATGCCCCTTAGTTGGATATTTCAGCAAGATAATGACCCCAAACACACAGCTAAGTGTACAAAAGAGTGGTTTAGGGTCAATAACATTGATGTAATGGAGTGGCCTCCGCAGTCCCCGGATCTAAATCCGATAGAAAATTTGTGGAATACAATGAAAGCGTCAATAAGAGGAAAGTGCCCAAGTAACAGCGACGAGCTTTGGCAACTTATTCAGGATTCCTGGAACGCAATCCCGGTTTCCGTCTGCCGCAATCTAGTTGATTCCATGCCGAAGCGGTGTCGATCAGTTTTAAACAACAAAGGATTTTCAACAAAATATTAAACAATTTAGAAATGTATTTAAACACAATTGAATGAAAACTATTTCCTTTTTCTTGTTTAATATTGTTGTTTTTTTAGTTAAACTAGAAGTGTCCTTATTTTTTTCACATGATAATATTTCAGATTATAAGAAAAATGAAAATAAAATAAAATAATTTGCCATATCTGGGTAAAACTATACTAAAAAACTTTTTCCAATTTGTTTACAATAATTTAGCTTGGTTCACTGCTTTTAATTCCCTCCCATTTTTGGATCCACATAAACTTCATTAACCGCAGGCCACTGTCCTTATTATTTTTCACATAATTGTATGTACATATATCCATTCTTTTTTGCATTTGAATGAATAACATTTGTAGATTTCAACTGAAGTAAATACGAATGTTCGTTGATATGTACATATATGTACATATGTATGTATGAACTGTAAGTTTTAGCATTCTAAGCTGTTCACTGTGTTTCCTCAGTTTTAAATTACATTTTGAGTCCTCATATCAAATCCTTGTGTGTTCTGCTTACAACCGCCCAACTACTCAGCTTGTGCATATTTTGCTATATCTTGATTATCTGCTGATTACTCTGACTGTGCCAGGCGCCGCCCGCTACCTGCGCGTCTTGTTGACTCCCAGTTGAGCACCAACGCGAAGCTACAAAACCGGAGCAAACTCGCACACACGCCAAAACGCTGCTGCTGTGGCAGCGGTCGTGTGCGCGACTCCCCAATTCAAATCCATTCAAGTATGAGAAGTCAATCAGCTTTAAATGTGAAGGTTTTTCACTTTGCCAAATTGAAAGTGCGCCCGGAATCAATCGCCTTCGTCACTCCTTTTTTCATCTCGACAAGACGGTAGGCAAATCCACCCCAAGACATCGCACAAGAAACCCACACCACAACAACCCATTGGCTTGGATTCTTTGTCGCTGACATTCTCAAAGTAGCAACAAGCTTTGGCGTATATGTGTTGTGTATCGACACGTGACAACGCTGCCGCCTTCATGCTGCGCAGCTCATTCTTCAATTACCCTTTCACAGCTCATCGTCGGCATTATCGTAATCGCATCCTAATTGCAAGAAAATTACTCCCACGTGTTTGTGTAACCCGATCATCAAAGCGCATTTTTGAACATCATCAGCGACATCGACCAACCGGTTACAATTACGAAGCAACGCATGGATGAGCGGTCAGGAGAGTGCTCGTATGCACCGCAACTTGTTGGGCATCGTGTGCAGAGAAGCTCATGACAAGAAGAAACAAAGCCGTTTTCTCAATATCTGGTTAGCAGTTATCTGTCAATAAAGTACTGGTTAAAAATAGGTTTTTTTTATCGAAAGAAGGAGTATTGGTTAAGTTAACTAGAACTTAACTGACAGATGACTGCTAATATTAAGGAAACGGCCCTTATCCTCTCAGTAAAAGCGTATGTTGTATTAGTCTACTTTATTGAAAAACCACAAAACATTAGTATAAGTTTAATTTTGAGAGATTAAATTAGTTAGTTTTTGTCCATTGTGAATGTTCCGATTCGGACAAACTTGAGCTAAAAAAATTGAGCTACCAATTAACATGATCTTTCACTGGAGGAGAAACTTAGATCAATATTATAAAGTTGAAATAACAAAAGGCTTTAGCTTCAGTTGCACCAAAGCTTGGATACAATCAGTTTGCACGGCAGATACTTATATAATATAGCGGCCGGATCTGAAATACTTATTTATTTATATTTGTCTTCGGCAATCTATATGTACATATGTATGTATATATCTCTTTTCCCTTGGTCACGGCATCACGCGTGAATGGCTGGACCGATTTCGCTAATTCTTTTTTTGTTGTATTTGTTATTATTAGGAGAAGGTTTTCATGTAATAAAAATTACGAAAGTTGCGCAGGAAACTAGAACATTTCACTTTTCTAATAAAATTATGTGTATTATGCAGTAATATTCACGTAGTTTCCATTAAAACAAAGAAACGTAGTTTACATGCTCTTTGTAAATATATCGGACGGAGTTGGTCTGTGGTGAGAGTTATAATAGGGGTATTCAGACCGAAGCCTGTTAATTTGGTAATTCGTTTGTTGATATTTCGTTAAAAGGCTTAACTGTGAACATACTTTTTGTTCTACCTCTGTAGTATGGTAAATTTTATTCCGAAACAGCTGATTCAATTTTATTAAAGAGTAAAAATGCCTCAACAAAGCGCAAAATCAAAAATTGTCAGTCATTTAATTGAAAATTATGTGGAGCAGATCAAATTTATTACTAATAAGTACTTTTAATTGATGTATAGAAAAGCAGGAGAACAGCTGATGTGGTATTACCGAATAACGAATCAATTATCAAGCTTGCCAGATGAATAGTTCGTTACTCGGCAGAACGATAGTCTGTTAATTTTACAAAAACAAAATACATGTAAAAAACTACCGAATAACGACTAAGGAATTAACAAGGCTGGTCTGAATACTCCTAATAACAAAATAGCTACATAATTCATTTACCATTTCTTAATGTACTGTTCACATTGGTTTCTACAGGATAATTTGTACTGTGTGTATTTTTCTGAAGTGTTTGTTCAACAAGGTTAGTCAAATTACCGTGGCCCAACATCATTCCAACATCTGTGTACACATACAGAGAAGCCTGTTAACGGTTAGGATTGCTAGAGAATGACGCACATTGGGACCACACTTTTGAAGATGCTGTGATTTCATCAAATGCTAAACAAATACGAATATTGTTTTCAATAATTTTGTCTATATGCTTTCCATCAACACCGATTGATTTATGGAACAAATACAAAGATCATATTGCTGAAGACATATTACCTGAAAAACGACTTAGAACATTGAATGCAGATTTGCAATTTAACGAAGAAATTTACAATGAAGCATTAATTTTAATTGGAGACTTGTGCTTGACGCCTACAAATAAAGGATAAATACAATTAGGATTAACAACGCCCAATCGAATTGAGACGCGAAACTTAATATGATTCCGAGGCATTAAAAGAAACCATTCTAAGAAACGTTCCTCTTTTGAATGAGCAACAAAAATATACCTATGATACTCTTATGAAAGTAGTGAACGATGGAACAGGTGAATTTTTTTTCTTAGATGCTCCTGGTGGGACTGGAAAAACATTTTTGATATCACTGATTTTGGCAACGATTAGATCCCAAAATATTATTGCACTTGCACTTGCTTCGTCAGGTATTGCAGCCACGTTGTTGGAAGGCGGCCGGACAGCTCATTCTGCACTCAAATTGCCCTTGAACATGCAAATAGATGACGCTCCAACCTGCAAACTTTCGAGAAATTCAGCAATGGCCAAAGTGATGCAGCAATGCAGATTAATAGTCTGGGAAGAGTGCACAATTGCACACAAAAAATCTTTAGAAGAATTAGACCGCACTTTGCAAGATTTGAACCAAAACCAGTTTGGTACTGCAGTGTTATTATTGGCGGGTGATTTTCGACAAACATTACCACGATCAACGCCAGCCGACGAACTTAATGTATGCTTGAAGTCATCCATTTTATGGAAATATGTTAAAACGCTCAAATTAAGTATGAACATGCGAGTCGAACTGCAGAATGACCAATCTGGAGAAACCTTTGCAAAGTAAAGCAATCGATATTGGTAACGAAGAAATACCTGTTGACTCATCGTCTGGATACATTACGTTCCCTACCAATTTCTGTCACTTTATGGAATCTAAGACAGAACTGATTGAAAAGCTTTTCCCAAATATTGCACAAAATTATAAAGATCATGTTTGGATGAGCGATCGAGTTATATTGGCTGCAAAATGTCAATGAAATGAAATGAATTTTCAAACTAAAAGTAAGATAACTGGTGAATTGATTACATACAAATCGATTGATTCAGTGACTAACCAAGATGACATTGTTAACTATCCAACGGAATTCTTAAATTCGCTGGAATTACCTGGATTATCACCTCATAATCTGCAATTAAAAATCGGATCGGTAATAATCATGTTGCGGAATATAAACCACCCACGTCTTTACAATGGCACCCAACTTGCGGTGAAGAGATTAATGAATTTCGTGATAGGAGCCACAATTTTGAAAAGGAAGTACAAAGGCGAAGACGTTTTAATTCCACGGATTCCTCTAATTCCGAAAGATATGCCGTCCGACTTTAAACGGTCACAATTTCCAGTGCGGCTAGCATTTGCAATGCCGATAAATAAATCACAAGGGCAGTCGCTAAGTGTTTGTGGCATTAATCTTGAAAATTCATGTTTTTCACATGGCCAGTTGTATGTCGCCTCTTTCGGTGTCGGAATACCAACAATATTTATATGTATACGCGCCAGAAAATAAAACTAAGAATATTTTGTATCATAAAGCATAAGAATAATAAACACTTTGTTTTTGGAATAATTTTGATTTATTAATATCAGAGTTAAGAAGACAGAACATTGTCTGTCGGGTCAGCTATACTTAATAAAGAAATCAACCTCATTCAAATAAAAAGGTAACAGATATTTCTTAATTATAGGGCGGTATGAAGTTCGCCGGGTCAGCTAGTATTCCATAAAATATTTAGTAAAGATATCTCGAAATTAAAGTAGTTTCCCGTACGATAATTTCATTTTGTAATTTCATATTGATTCAGTTATGGTTGCTATATGTTATAGTAGCCCGATTTCGGCGGGCAGCGTCTTCTTGGGGACATGTGCTAAATCCAAGGACGATAGCTCATAAACTGAAGGACTGTGGACATCGTATCAGGTGTCATGTCTCGAAAAAACGAAGACTAATCATCGACTCATCAGTCTAATTTTACACAGAAATACGTATGTATGTTCCCTGGCAACTCCATTTTTTTTCTATAATTTTTGCCAGTAACAGCGTCCACTGCCTTCAACGTCTTTTTTACCTCATTTCACTTCGCTTGAACTTAGCAAACCAGTTTTCAACGGTTGATCTCCCTTTTATAGAGTCTAATAGCCTTGAGAAACGGCGTTAATTCGGATTAATTGCGCACTTAATCAGATCCAAATTTGTAGGTGACAGACGGCTGCTATGAGAGTTTGAAACTCTCGTAAACAGCTGATAGTCTTTTTTATATTATGTTCAATGAAACATGCCCAAAAAATAAGGTGACATTTGAATTTAAACTGTGCGCGTCAAAGGATTTGGAGAATTATTTTTTTTTTTAGGTTGGTAGTACTGTCAAATATTCATTAGTGTTTGAGAAACGTGTCGTTTTGTGTGCTGCTAAAAGTGAGTTTTTTGTTTTTTGCGATGTCGAAATTTGTTGAGCAAAGAATTTGCACTAAATTTTGTTTTTTACGGAGTCAATTTTCTGCTGCGGATACGTTGAGGATGGTGCAGAAAGCCTTTGGTGATGAGGCTATGTCTAAAAAAAATGTTTACAAGTGGTATAGTGAGTTCCAAGCCGACCGTGAACGTGTCGAAGACGAACAGCGTCCAGGGCGACCATCAACCTCAACCGACGAAGCTCACGTTCAACAAATCAAAGATTTGGTGTTGAAAAACCATCGATTAACAATTAGAGACCTTGCTGATGAAGTTGGCATATCGAAAGGCTCAGCCAATACCATTTTGAAGGATGTTTTGGGTCTCAGCACATTGAATCTTGATTGGTACCGAAAACATTGGACTGTCGGAAAAAGTGTGGAAGAAGTGTGTGAAACGATGCTTTCCGACTACCAGGGTGTCATGAAATGCATTATAACTGGCGATGAGACTTGGATCTATGCTTACGACCCCGAAACAACCGATCAATCGAGCGAATATCGTGCCAAAAGAGAGCCGATACCAAAAAAATCGCGCCGAAGTCGCTCTAAAATCAAGGTCATGTTGACTGGTTTCTTCGATTATCGTGGTGTTGTGCATTATGAAATCCTTCCAACCGGTCAAACAGTCAACAAGGAATATTATTTGAACGTTATGCGTTGTTTGCGTAACGCTATCCGCCTAAAAAGACCGGAATTGTGGAAAGACAATGCACCATCCCAAACTGCCCTCGTAATTTGTGATCATTTCGCCAAAAACTCAACCCAAATCATTCCGCAACTACCGTATTTACCTGATCTGGCGCCGTGCGAATTCTGGCTGTTCACCAATCTCAAAAGACCGCTCCGGGGACACCGTTTTTATACGATAGAGGAGATTCAAGCCGCAGCGAAGACGGAACTGAAGGCCATCCCGGAAAGTGACTACAACCAGTGTTTCGAAGATTGGAAAATCCCTTGGCATAAGTGCATTGCATCGGTAGGGGATTACTTTGAAGAAGATGAAATTGATTTGGAAGAATAAATAAAGAATTTTCAAAATAAATACATGTCACCTTATTTTTTGGGCACAGTAAGATAGAAGATAAACATTGCGGTTATTAACCGGCCAATAGTTACAAAACCATTTTTTATTACATAAACATATCAACATGTTATTTTAAAACTGCATCATAAAATAACATCATAACATAAAATGTCTTGTTTTATTATTGAAAATTTGAAAAACAGCTGTTTTTCATCACAATAGATTAAAATTGCATTTTCAACAATAATGCCAACGAAAATGCAGCAAAAACTCTAAAATTTTGAGGATTAAATGAGAGCTAGCAACGGAGTTATCTTCACTAACTCCTGAATTAATCCGGATTAACGCTGCTCTCTGCGAATGCTATAAATAATCTACAATTCAAGGGTATTTTTCCCTAAAAAGCAATGCTTTATTAACACACGAAATTCCTTTTGATCTACATATTTTTTGTAAACTAACAAAATGCTATATCGCATAAACTAATAGGGCAATTCAGAATCTTGTGCATCTGAGTTTGCAAAAATATGCAATTGCAAATATTTACCATCAACAATGAACGTATTTTTTGTAGTTTCTGTGCAACCCTTGCAAAGACCATTAATTCACAGCTGATCGGTGAAGAAAAACATTGTTCGTAAACAAAATTTTCGCACAAATTGGAAAACATGCCGAAGAAAAGTTAGGGAAAAATGTGTGATTATTTATTCATTTGATGAAGCTGCTGAAGAAATTATGGACAATGAAGGTAAGAAATATTTTTATGCGGCACATAGCACAAATTTCAAATTTCTTAATTTTTAATTTACAAAATTTACAAAAATTTCTCCATTTCTTCTCTTTGTTTACAATAGGGGTATTCTCTTGGGTATTCAACACTAATATTTTGTTAATAGAGTAATGGTGACTTCATATGCATCTCGTCTAGTGTAAAGTGCTATAACAAATGTAATAATATGCCGAAAAACTAGTATAATCCGCGCTACATGTTGCGAGAGTATAAAAGTATAATGAATCAATATTTCGAATATAAACCGAGTTGTTTGCATTGAGTTATATATCCGAAAGGCTAGATGGCGCTGCAAGAAGATAACGATAATGTGCAAGCCATAGAAAATGAAATGTAGATGGAACCACGGTCAATGGCAGTGAAAATCTACCAAGTAGATGCCGCTGTACGGAAATAACATTATTAGCAGAGCAAAGGCAACAAAAAGAAAAGGTAGAAATGTTAATTAATAAAGATGGCGCAAATGTTATCTGCAGAGATTGTAAATTCAGAGAATGTAAAAGGAGGAAGCAGACGAGTGTTTTTTTTTAGCCAAAGTTTATCGAGGGAGATCTAGTGAGCTCTTCGCCCTCAATAAGACTAACTTTTCCTTAGGAATTCTAACTGGTCATGCTTTCGTTACTCGGTGTCCACGACGTAAAGTTGAAAATCTTTTTTATAAACTGTTTGGAAAAAGACGAGGTAGAAACATTTCAACACTTTATTGTCGCATCTTTGTGAGCTCACGCTTTCAAATAGCGCGGTGAGCCTGTGAGGGGATAAGTAAAACACTCAATCACATTTTTACTGACCATAACGGGTTTAACGGTGAATATACTGAATAATAATATTTTCAATTCCACTCCTCAACTATTCATGAAATGACTTCCAACGAAAACCATCCTGTATTCGAAATTTCTAAAATTTTGCGAGTTTTCACTGCACAAATACTCCGAAAATTCTTGAAGTTACCAAATGGAAAAAACCTACCAGTTTTGGTGGAATCGCCCCATATATGGCAATAGTGGTCACAAAGTATAGTTTTCTATAGTCTAATGCTATCCAACAATGTAACGCGAAGAAATCTATATTGATATAATGCTTGAAGAATTCTACCACCCTTGCTTTGTCAATTACCCGGTATCTCCGTCAAGCTCATTTGTATTTTTTACCAAAAAGTCGCGAATACAACCCTCACCAGAGAGTGTAAAATATTATTACTTATGTATGTATGTGTTCTCCGCCATCCTTTTTCCCGTATACCACAAGTACAAGCCGCTTAGCAAAAGACGGCGCAGGAAGGAGAATTGAATATTTTTTTCAGTTTTGTTACTACAAAAGTGTGAATATGTGTCTCGGATACCATTGCCAGTCTCAATATTGTCTACGAGTAAAATTGCTTAATTTAAAACTAATTCAATTTTAGTGAATCAGGCACTAGTACTAGTTTTCGTAGTACACTTTTGCAAACTAGCAAGTGGCGAATGTAACTAACTTAAAAAGAATCTATTAAGACTCCGTCCCTATTTCTTAAACTCCCAAATGCGTAGGAATTAAGTCAAAAATTCGCTAAACCATGATTAGAAACGATTATGTAATAGAACAGCCCGACGCGATCACTGCTAGATTAAATCATCCATTGCACATTTATTATGGTTCTAAAGCAGCAAATTTGTTCCTCTTTACATTACTTGTTTAGCACTTCAAATACATACATATGTATGTATGTACATATATGTATATTTCAACGGCCCCGAAAAACAGTATTGCAAATTTTATTCTTCTGGCCAGTTTGATCTTCCTTTCGCATGTACATACGTATTTATATATAGATACAATATTAACGTATGTATGTATTTACATATTCGTTGTGGTTTCATTGTCAAGTTTGGTTCATATTTGTCGCCTTCAGCCATTGCCTTTGTTTCATATTTTTATCTTCTACATCAAATCATAACCCACTTGACCAGGTTGTCATTGCTATTGGACTCAAGTAGCGAAAATAACGATTTTTAGCCATATTGTGTTGTTGGTTTACAATGAGAAAGAGGCAAGCAAAGTTTATTGGTCAAATGCTCACCATTATTTTACAGTTGTTTTCTGTTGTTCACATTCAGTTTCGTTCCGGAAGTCATACATAGTGCAAGCTTCGCTGATTAACACAACTTAATTCGTTAAAAGTAAATAAATAGCAATAATAAAATGACTTTGCAGCTACAAATTGAAAAGCTCAAGGGACTCGATAATTATAAAGCTTGGTCAATGACAGTACGAGCCTATTTAGAGTCCGAAGATTTATGGACGGTTGTGGAAAATGGTCCCGAAAATAATGAAGAGGTAATCATTAGTTTAGTTTTGGTTTTTATGAGGCATTACCTAAAAATATACGCACTTATTTGTTTCCTCAGTCCCTATTCAAAGACAAACGAGCTAAATTCATCATTTTGTGTTTAATCGAGACGAAGCTTTGCCAATTTATGGTGAGCATCCGCACAGCCCGTGACTTATGGACCTATTTGAGAACACAACATTCTTTGCGTTAAAGCCAAATACACTGGAACGGACCCAAAACAAAGAGATTAATAATTGAATTATAGGTATACTTTCTATAAGAATTTAGCATTAGTCTGTAAAAAGAGAGTAAGAACACTTTTAATTTTCTTAACACAACTACATATGTATATGGTATACTGTTATTACAAAAATAATAATAAACCTTAATGACAATTAATACGAATAAAGGTAGCGAATAAAATTGTATGTATATATTTCGATGCCAAAATTGAACCTTCAGTAATTAAAATGTCCAGAAATTAGAATTAGATTTTGCAATAACGTTCTGAAATTAGAATCGAATATTCTAACATGTGATTGGAGTGCATCTCTATGTTTGGTTACGTTGCATCTATTTTGTTGTTATGCTACAGAGCATAATAGTTTTATTCACCTAACGGTTGTATGTATGCATGTATTACCTAAGACTAATCGAGATAAATATAGGGGTATGTAACGACGGGTAATTTATATAACGGGATAATCTTCCTTTCCTTTAAAGTATACCCCCTTACGACCAAAATTTGTCCAAATCCAACCAAAACTGTTCAATGCCCTAGGTACCGCATATGTAGACCCCAGTGTACATAGTTGACTTTTGACCGGAAACATCGGTTAATGTATGGGATATACAATAGAAATTCGGAGAATTTTTTCCTGACAATTTTAACTCTCGGCATCAAAAATGGGTAAAATCGGATCAATACTTCCCTGAGCCCTCATATACCTAATATAATGATTTTCGAACCTCTGGGTGACTTAATACTGCATATACTGTCATCTAATATTTTGGATATTGCTATGGAAATTACAGAGCGGGTTTTACTCATAACGGTCTAAGTTTGTGCCTAAAATATATACAATTGGGCGAAAACTTGACTTAGCTCCCACATATCTATTAACATAATTTTCTGTTGGTATGGGAGGTACCTTAAGTAAACCCAATTATTACGTTTTTAGTATATGGCATGACAATAGTCGATAGATTACACGGGTCGATACTACCCCAATTCCCATATACTATAAATAATGATTGTCGTTTTTTTGTCTAGTAAACCTTACATAGAATAGTGTATATGTTATATTTATTTTCAATCGAAATCCGATCATCTAGTTGACGTTTTACATCATATTCCTGCAAGTTGCAATGGTATAAAATATTCGGTTGCTCTCGACCTTAGCGCTCCCTTACTTGTTATTAATATAATAAAATAAAAAAATAATTTCTTTGTAACTTTTGTAAGTGATTTCAACCATTTTTTATAATAAGTATATTAATGAAAACTTCCAAAATTAGAATTTTCACAAATTAGAGTCACCTTAAAAACAAAATGGTTCTAATTTGTTAGTGTAGACTGGGAGGATGGAGTCATGTGTAGAAGTTCACGCAAGTGAGGAAAGTTCTCTGATCGCCATTCACTTGGGAGTGGCCAGAAACGATTCTTTTACATATGACTCAAGCAGCTCACGACTTCCGGTCTCTGACCAAGTATCCTCTGGGTAGCCTAAGAACATCCGTTTGGAGGCGAGCTAAAGTGAGAAGGCGAAATATCCCCTACTTAGGGTTGTGCGCTGGGTTTGGGACCCGCCACGTAAAAAAACGCACCAATGAAAACAACCAAACAGCCTCGGATGAGAGACCCCCTTTTGATGACGACCATGGCAAGCGAAATAAGGACTACGAATTGAGGGCATGCACCTGGAATGTCCGGTCCCTTAATTGGGAAGGTGCCGCTGCCCAGCTGGTTGATGTCCTCGTGAAAATAAAGGCTAACATCACCGCCGTCCAAGAAATGCGATGGACGGGACAAGGACAGAGACGAGTAGGTCCTTGTGACATCTACTACAGTGGCCATATAAAGGAGCGCAAGTTTGGTGTTGGATTCGTGGTGGGAGAGAGACTCCGTCGCCGAGTACTATCATTCACTCCGGAGAATGAACGTCTAGCCACAATCCGCATCAAAGCGAGGTTCTTCAACATATCGCTGATTTGCGCCCACGCCCCGACGGAAGAGAAGGACGATGTGACCAAAGACGCCTTTTATGAGTGCTTGGAGCGCACTTATGAGAGATGCCCCCGCCACGATGTCAAAATCGTGATTGGCGACTTCAACGCCAGGGTGGGCAAAGAAGGTATCTTTGGCACTACGGTCGGTAAATTCAGCCTCCACGAGGAAACATCCCCAAATGGGTTGAGGCTGATCGACTTCGCCGGGGCCCGAAATATGGTTATCTGTAGTACTAGATTCCAGCATAAGAAGATACATCAAGCTACCTGGCTATCTCCGGATCGAAAAACCACCAACCAGATCGATCATGTTGTGATAGACGGAAGACACGTCTCCAGTGTTTTAGATGTGCGTGCGCTCCGAGGTCCTAACATCGACTCGGACCACTATATCGTTGCAGCCAAAATTCGCACCCGCCTCTGTGCAGCAAAAAACGCACGCCAACAAACACAAGGAAGGTTCGACGTCGAGAAGCTGCAATCACAACAGACAGCCGAACGTTTTCTACTCGGCTTGCACTCCTGCTCTCTGAGAGCACTCGTCAACAACTCGGTATAAGGGAACTGTGGGACGGCATTTCAAACTCCTTACGTACAGCTGCAACCGAAACCATTGGTTTTCGGAAAGCGCAAAAGAACAGCTGGTACGACGAGGAGTGCCGTGCCGCAGGGGAGAGAAAACAGGCTGCCTACCTCGCAACGTTACGATCGACCACAACACGTGCGGGATGGGATAGATACCGAGAGTTGAAGAGGGAAGCAAGACGCATTTGTAGACAGAAAAAGAAAGAGGCCGAAATGCGTGAGTACGAAGAGCTTGATAAGCTGGCCGACAGGGGTAATGCTCGAAAATTCTACGAAAAGATGCGGCGGCTTACCTAAGGTTTCAAGACCGGAGCATACTCTTGTAGAACCCCCGAAGGTGATCTAGTCACTGATGCCCAAAGCATACTTAAATTATGGAGGGAACACTTCTCCAGCCTGCTGAATGGCAGTGAGCGTACAACGCCAGGAGAAGGCGAACCCGATTCCCCAATCGATGATGATGGAGCAGACATTCCATTGCCCGACCATGAAGAGGTTCGAATAGCAATTGCCCGCCTGAAGAACAACAAAGCGGCAGGGGCCGACGGATTGCAAGCCGAGCTATTCAAACACGGCGGCGAAGAACTGGTAAGGAGCATGCATCAGCTTCTTTGTAAAATATGGTCGGACGAAAGCATGCCCAACGATTGGAGTTTAAGTGTGCTATGCCCAATCCATAAAAAAGGAGACCCCACAATCTGCGCCAACTACCGTGGGATTAGCCTCCTCAACATCGCATATAAGGTTCTGTCGAGCGTATTGTGTGAAAGATTAAAGCCCACCGTCAACAAACTGATTGGACCTTATCAGTGTGGCTTTAGACCTGGTAAATCAACCACCGACCAGATATTCACCATGCGCCAAATCTTGGAAAAGACCCGTGAAAGGAGAATCGACACACACCACCTATTCGTCGATTTCAAAGCTGCTTTCGACAGCACGAAAAGGAGCTGCCTCTATGCCGCGATGTCTGAATTTGGTATCCCCGCAAAACTAATACGGCTGTGTAAACTGACGCTGAGCAACACTCAAAGCTCCGTCAGGATCGGGAAGGACCTCTCCGAGCCGTTCGATACCAAACGAGGTTTCAGACAAGGCGACTCCCTATCGTGCGACTTTTTCAACCTGCTTCTGGAGAAAATAGTTCGAGCTGCAGAACTCAACAGAGAAGGTACCATCTTCTATAAGAGTGTACAACTACTGGCGTATGCCGATGATATTGATATCATCGGCCTCAACACCCGCGCCGTTAGTTCTGCTTTCTCCAGACTGGATAAGGAAGCAAAAGAAATGGGTCTGGCAGTGAACGAGGGCAAGACGAAATATCTCCTGTCATCAAACAAACAGTCGTCGCACTCGCGACTTGGCACTCACGTCACTGTTGACAGTCATAACTTTGAAGTTGTAGATAATTTCGTCTATCTTGGAACCAGCGTAAACACCACCAACAATGTCAGCCTGGAAATCCAACGCAGGATTACTCTTGCCAACAGGTGCTACTTTGGACTGAGTAGGCAATTGAAAAGTAAAGTCCTCTCTCGACGAACAAAAGCCAAACTCTATAAGTCGCTCATAATTCCCGTCCTGCTATACGGTGCAGAGGCTTGGACGATGACAACAACCGATGAGTCGACCTTAAGAGTTTTCGAGAGAAAAGTTCTGCGAAAGATTTATGGTCCTTTGCGCGTTGGCCACGGCGAATATCGCATTCGATGGAACGATGAGCTGTACGAGATATACGACGACATTGACATAGTTCAGCGAATTAAAAGACAGCGGCTACGCTGGCTAGGTCATGTTGTCCGGATGGATGAAAACACTCCAGCTCTGAAAGTATTCGACGCAGTACCCGCCGCGGGAAGCAGAGGAAGAGGAAGACCTCCACTCCGTTGGAAGGACCAAGTGGAGAAGGACCTGGCTTCGCTTGGAATATCCAATTGGCGCCAAGTAGCGAAGAGAAGAAGCGACTGGCGCGCTGTTGTTGACTCGGCTATAATCGCGTAAGCGGTGCCTACGCCAGTAAAGAAGAAGAAGAAGACTGTTCAAATATTTTTGGAAATTATGAATACAAAAAATTCGACAATTTGTTGTAAAATATTTATCACATGTATAACTAAAATTAAGTTTGTGTAATACTTTACAAGATTAGTGAAATTTAAATAAAAAAACAAGAAAAAAATGGTAATCATACCTTTCACAGGTGTATTTTTAATAGCCTAAAGGAATAAAAAGCTCCATATTCTGATTTGTATCTATCAGTTGTAGGGCAATCATATGCTATATGTAGTTAGTAGTCCGATGTAAATATTTTCTTCTGAGATTGTAGCGATGCTTTGAACATTCATCCATGCCAAATATTGTGGAGAAACTTAGACAAATAAAAAAGTTTTCAATAACACAGCCATATGCCATAGTTTTCCGATATAGGTAAATCCGACAAATTAGCAGGTCGTTGATGAGGAAAGGCTGTGTGCAAAATTTCAGACCTATATCTCAAATCCAAGGTATCGCGCATATACAAACGAACGTGGCTGACGGGCTCAGATTGTCACGCTAATCATTTATGTATGATATGTACTAAATACACAGTATAGGGTTTCCGACGTTTCTTTTTAGGTGTCACAAATATCGTGGTAAACTTAATATACCTTGTTCAGGGTATTATAACGTTAAACCCTTCTGTTACCCTTTAGCGCAGCACTTCACGTCAGTTGAAGTTTGGTTTTATCGGCGGAACTGAAGTGGAATTCAACAGCAGTAAAAATTAAACTAGGCGATTGTGGGAATAAATTGTCTAAGATTTAGCATTTTGTATACATATTTTTCTGCCGTAAAGGGTTAGGTGTAGTAAATAAGGCAAAATAAAAACAATTAGTAAAATTTAAGAGTAACTATCTATGGCTTTTTCATTGACTTTTTGACTAATAAAATGACGGCACCTTACACTATTTTTCAGATTTTCAGGAAAAAACCAACAGGTAATTGTTTACGAAAAAAATTAAAGTATTAAATATCCTTCGCCAGACGCTAGTTTTTCATCTTGAAAAAAGTGGTATAAATCGGTTTTCGCGTTACAGTAGTCTCTAATTCAAAAACATAGTTTTGAGAGTGCCCGAGAACTCCTTCATAGTAATGAATCTCTTGAAAAATATTTGTCGGCTTCACTTAAATTTTCAGAGTTTCTTTGGAATCTTCTATGAAAATGCAAAACAAAAATTCGATTTTTTGAAATTTCTGACTCCCCTTAACCCCGTAATCAAAGAAGCCAAAGTTGCGCACTCTCAATGACTGGAGTAGGTACAGCTGCCTTAGCACAAGCTTGTGGAAATGCTCCTTCATCTAAATGCTTCACTAAACATAAATAATAAATGATGCACCTATAACATAATTAATTAACGTTAAATATTTACAATCTCATATTTAAATCAAAATTAAAAATTAATAATAATCAACTTATTCATTCAGCCTCTAGCAATTTGAAGAGTTCTACTTTTAAAATTATTCGTTTATTTTATCTTTGTTTATTGCAATTATTATCTTCCGATTGTCTGGCTCTTTCAGAAATTGTACTTACTTTCGCAACGTGTGTAGTTGCTATTATGATTTCATTCGCTCTGTTTGTTTGGATGTAGTTTTTGCTGTCAATGCAAAATTTGTAGATACAAATAAAAACACAAACACAGAGAAATGTATAAAACTGGCGGGCGGGCATTATTATATTTAATTTATGTTTTGAACTAAAACAAACTTTTTGATGAGCACTTCAATAAATAAAATCAAATATGTTTTCGCCTAAAAAATCTTTAGATGCTCCAAATGATTATGAATTTCCATATACTCCTTACGAAATACAGAAGAAGCTTATGGAAGCCGTTTACGACACTTTGACCCAAAAGTCAATTGGTATATTTGAGAGTCCAACAGGAACAGGAAAATCATTGACTTTAACATGCTCTGTTTTGAAATGGATTGAAGATCGTGAGGTAATATATTTCGTAAAATATAGTAGTCCTATTAATATTTTTTTTTTCAAGAATTTGGAGCAAACAGATTTGGCAGAACGCATTTCTAGCCTGGACCTAGAAGTTAAACGTATTGGCAGTACTGTTGATGTGGTGGAAGATTGGATAACTGCCAGCTATGAAGCTACGGAGAAAAAAAAACAACTTGCGACCCACCGCCGTTTCCAAAAATTGTTGCTGTTACATCATGACCGATTAAAAGAAATGTATGAGCATCAAATAGAGTTTCAAAAAGAACGCCGGAAAAATAATTCCAAAAAAATGGTACTAGAAACTGATTTAAACCCAGAGGATGAGCTGACTGATAGCGTTGATTGGGATGAGCAGTCTGGGAATTTTGATAGTCAAGACCAAGATATCCACGATGATGAAGATAAATATCGTCCCATTCAGGTATCAATTGTAATAAATTTTTGCATTTAGATCATAGAATGCATAATTTATAATATCATATAATATGATTACATTTATATAAATTATTATTTTTTTTTTTAAATTTGAAATTCATTGGATAAATATATATAAAACAAATTAATCATTGGAGCTTAAAGATTTAAAATATCGGAGTATGAATCGCAAATACAGTCTTTTATAGAAAATGTTTTTCTCTCTACAACATAAATCAATGGCATTTGTTTTCCAGGTATTTTTCTGCAGTCGTACTCATTCACAGCTAGCGCAAGTCGTAAGAGAAGTAAAACGCACGCCTTACGGTCGCCGAATACGATGCGTGTCCTTAGCATCCCGTCAGCAATTATGTATAAATCCGCAAGTGAAAAAATTGCCTAACGTTAATCTCATTAACGAAAAATGCTTAGATATGGCACCAAAAAATAAAGATTGCAAAGAGAATATAGTGACCAAATGTTGTAAATATCGCAAAGTTAATTTGATGCAGAATCTAAGCGAAACTGCTTTGTTTAATATAATGGATATCGAGGAGTTGGTGACGGAAGGTGAATCAATAAATGCGTGTCCATATTACGCGACAAGAGAAGCTGCGAAGTCAGCTCAACTTATAATGCTCACATATCAAATGCTTCTACATCGGCAGACGCGTCTTCAGGCGGGCATCGATTTGCGAGGTGCCATTGTGATTATAGACGAGGCACACAATTTGCTAGATACTATTGCTAATTTGCATAGCTGCGAGTTGACTTTGCAACAACTATTATTAGTTCAACAACAACTTACTGCGTATAAAATGCGGTACTTAAAACGGTTCAGTGCAGTCAGCTTACTTAAAATCAACCAACTGATATTCATTGTAAAACGACTTGTAAAAATACTACAAACTGACACACCTGTCTCTGCAGGAAAAATGTCACCAATTTCTAGAGTTCTTCGCACATATGAACTTACTGCAGAAGCTGAATTTTATAACATCGACTTATTTGCTTTACTACAGTTTTGTGAGAAATCCCGACTGGCCCAAAAATTGCAAGGGTTTTCCGAAAAGCCAGTAGATGAACACTTAGAAAGTTCAGCTACAAAACAACTCCTTAAACAAATTGAGACTTCGCAAAAAAATAATCTTAAGAATAAAACTGCCTTTGAGAAAATAGATGATGCAAATAACGTAAATAATCAAAAAAGTTTCAATACCGTAACACCAATAAGCGCACCATTCCGCGCTCTCCTCACATTTATTCAATCATTAACTGAAAAAGCGGAGGATGGACGTGTTGTTTTAAGGGTCGATGGAACTAGTGTTGTCGCCAACAGTACGCTTAAGTACATTTTATTAAATCCTGGTGCTCACTTCGCGGATGTTATCCAAGATGCTCGCTCTGTAAGTATTTCCAGCAACGTTTTTTATATATATATATATATTTAACATTTACAACATTAACTAGATAATTGTGGCTGGAGGCACAATGCAACCGACCAGAGAATTGACCGAGCAATTATTTAGTGCATGTCCCAATCGAGTTCAGGAGTATTTTTATGACCACGTAGTGTCATCCGATGCAGTACTACCTCTAATAGTTGCACAAGGACCAACAGGTCGCCGACTTTGTTTCAATTATACTGAGCGCAGTACTAAAGATATGGTAAGAACCCAATTAATAGATTATATTGGGTGTCATTGGGTACAGAAAGCTAATTCAAGTTGGTTTGTCAGAAATGAGAAGAATATTAGATAAGTTGGTTTCAAACGAATTATTGGTTTTATCTGAAATATGTATTTTAAGTAATTTTGTCGAAGAATTTAATCGGCTGCAATATCCAGACTGTAATTGCAATATCGTATATATCTTTAGAAAACTTCTTTCGGTATACCTGTAACAACGTTTGAAAACTATAAGTTGGTAGAAATGCACCGGTACATAAATACATAAATTTGTACTATTTGTAGTGAACAATCGCCTAGTGACACTGTGACATTTTAGGTTTGAGACAAAAGCAATGTTTTCGTGTTTGTAGCACCTTCCGGCCATTGACGGGTATAACTACGATTATATTTGGTTACTAAGATTAAATAGTAAATCATAATACGGATAAGCAAATCTAATAGGACACATGGGAGCCAATTTGAAGAAATTCTAATACTTTTTATTAATCTTATGGATGCATTTATTGTATACATTCTTCATATACTTCGAAACATTGATTTCCTTACGTTTATATAACTAACTAATGAGACGATTTGTTTTTTAATTATTGTAGCTTTCTGAATGTGGCATGATTATTCAAAATGTTTGCAATGTAATACCAGCAGGAATTGTCTGCTTTTTTCCTTCGTACGAATATTTAGACCTAATATACAATTATTTACAAAAGTGCGGCATATTGGAGAGAATAGCGACGAAAAAACGTGTATTTTCCGAGACTCGTGCAGCTGAAGCGGCAGGCTCGTCGGTCGAGAAGCTTTTAAATGACTACAGTGCGGCGATAAAAGCGCAAAGTGGTGGTGGAGCGCTTCTTTTCAGCGTTGTCGGAGGAAAATTAAGTGAAGGCCTTAACTTTGCGGATGATCTGGGAAGGTGTGTTATTGTCGTTGGAATGCCTTATCCAAATCGACAATCTGTTGAGTTACAGGAGCGTATGCGGTATTTAGATGAGACACTGGGCTCTGGTAACGGCAACGAATATTATGAGAATCTTTGCCTGAAGGCGGTTAATCAATGCATCGGAAGGTCTGTGCGGCATATCAACGATTACGCTTGCGTTTTGCTTTTGGACGAGCGTTATTGCAGGGCTGATATTCAAGCGAAGTTGCCACAGTGGATAACACGTAGCTTGCAGATACCGAAAACTTTTGGCGCAGTGCAAGCGGCAATGGCAAGATTCTTTAAAAATATTAAATCTAAAAAATTGGAAACGGTATAATATTAGAAATAATAATCTTTAATATTTTTTTTATCGTCTTAATATTACGTGTAAAAGCTGTTGAAAAGTATTATTATTTATAAATTTTCGAAATAAGTAATAATTGGATGTGAATAACGCTTTTGTAATTTAAGTTATTTTTCTATTTTCTTAGGTAATTTTCTATTGTTTTTTGTCATACTGTCTTAAAATCATTAAACATTTTAAAGGAGAGAAATTTAACGGTATTCTTTATCAGTTCATTTGTACAGTATTGGTCTTATAATTAGAACGACTTTGCTGCATATAGTTTTCTTAACTTATTTTAAAAATTTAGATTGCCACGTTAAAACTATAAATTGGAATCAACAAAGTAACACATTTTATTTGAGTTTTACATAAAAACGACAACAATATTAATTATATTTTTAAGAAAATGAGGTAAACACAAAGAACACCGCATTCAGTTTGGTCATATAATTAGAAACGACAATAACAACTTAAAATTTTTATATAAAATTGAAAAAAAAAGATCAAATTTTTTAGAAAATTGTTGAATACAACTTATTTTAAACAACATTGTCTAGCCTTCGCGGTAAACTTTGGATTAATTGTTGGCATGTTTACACTGAGATGCTGTTCCAACTTTTTTGAGCCATTTGAAACAACTCGTCATTATTTCGCTTTTTTTGTCCTTACGATCTCGTTTCACAATTGCCTATAAATTTTCAATTGGGTTCAGATCCGAACTTTGCGGAGGCCAATCCAAAACATCAATATTTTTATCCGAAAGCCAGCTTTTCACTAATCTTGAATTGTGTTTTGGGTCATTATCGTGCTGGAAAATGTAATGGACTGGCATATTCTCAAAGGAATATGGTTCCATTACATTCTCCAGAATGCTTTTATATTGATGTTGGTCCATTATCACTTGAACACGCACAATTGGGCCAACACCACAAGAGGAAAAGGCTCCCCAAACCATAACAGATCCGCCACCGTGTTTTACTCTTTTCACAGCGTACTTAGGGTTCAGCGCCATTTTGGGAGGACGTCGTACACACGATTTTCTGTCGGACTGAAATAAATTAAACTTAGATTCGTCACTCCAGAGAACACTATTCCAGTATTGGGGATTTTCCTTCAGCATTTCCTTTGCAAATCGCAACCGCTTATTAATATTTTTTTTGATACAAGCGGTTTTTTGTTTGCGCAATGCACCCACGAAGTCCCGATTCCTGTAAACGCTTTCTTATCGGCCGAGCTAACATTTCTACATTAATATCTTGTCCAACTTTAGCCTTTATTTCACTCGAAGTCATGAAAGAGTTGTTTTTGCTTGTCCTACAAATTATTCGGTCTTCTGCTGGAGTGGTTTTTCGAGGTCTGGTCTTCCTAGGAGGGGTTTCAAATTTCTTTGTTTTTTTTTCATACAAATTCATACAAATAAATAGCTCCGAAAACCATACGTTTTTAATTGAACATGGTTTAATTGAAGTATACTCATTTTATCACTAAGTTCAAAAAAACCCCGAGAATTAAAAGAAAGAACTGCCCGTTTCTAATTACGTGACCAGCCAAGAAACAAAAACCGGGAAATAATTTTAATTTTTTCGATAAGGGGATATTCTACTCTAGAAATCAAATTTTCGGCAGTTTTTTGAATTCTATTTAAAAAACAAAAACAAAAATATTTTTATTATCCATTTTTTATGGTGTTTTTATTGATATCTTATGAATACAGAAAAAAATATTTACAAAAAAGTATTAAAAATTAAAATAATTAGAGGGGGGGAGAGACAGGTGTAAAAAAAATGGCGCATCCTGGTGACATTGATCTTGACTCTCCTGGTGGTCTGAAAAAACAAATCAAAAGAAATTCTTAGTCAGTAAGAATGCTGTTATAGTCCGGAAACACGAAAAATTTTTTTTTTGAAAAATGGCGACTGCCTGAAAATAAAAATCATTTTTTACGCTTTTTTTTTTTTTTGAAATTCCTGAATTCTTTTAAATATTAAAAACAAAAATTTTGACACGATGCTGGTAGGAACGATAAAGGATTATATAAAGAAGGTTCACACAAAACTTCAAGTAAATCGGTTGTATAGAACTTGAGATAATGCCGGTACCGTGTGGAAAAAGTAGTTTCGAGAAAAACGCGTTTAAAGTTTAGGAGACAATTCTAGTGAACACGGACGCCACCGCACAAAATCGGCTGTATCTCCGAAAATAAGTCGAACTTTGAAAAATCCTTCCAAGGTCACATTTTTGAAAGTCTAATGCCCCTATTGCGGTTTTCAACCCGACTTAGTCGAATTGAAGTTAAGGCAATTCAACTTCAGGTCAACCAAACTCTTTTTCGGTATTGCGAACTTCAACTAAGTTCAGTCGAAGTATGATTGGCGTTGCCAACCTAAGAAAGGGAAATTTGACAGATAGTGAAACTGCTAAAATTTTTTAAACGACATATCTAAATAATTTAATTCAGTTGTCGCTCGCGAAAAAGTGAATAAACATTAAAATAAATAAAAAAAATGGATATAAGTTTTGATTTATATTACAATGGCGAAAATATTGGGGGCAAAATTGATGTACTACGTATACGAAAAAGCCTTCGTTATCACTCAAATCCATTGGAGCTTCCAAATGCAAAGTAAGCCATAGTTTTTTCACAATTGAGTGGATTTTTAATAATATTTGTTGCAGATTCACGAGTTATTTTCGATTAAATAAAGAAGCATTTTGTTTTCTACTGATTGAGATGTAGGAACATTTCCACAAACGTGTGCGAGGAACGGCCATACCTCCTATATTAAAATTATGCGCAACTCTGCGTTTCCTTGCTGACGGTGGTTATCAAAAATGCAGTGAAAATGATTTTAACATTGGGTTGGCGCAACCTACGATATCTTTAGTAATTAAAGAGGTTCTAAATATAATTGAATAACGTATTTGTGCCCAATGGATTAAAATTCAAATGACTGAGGAGAAGCAAAACGCTTCAAAAGTTTCATTTTCTTCAAAAAGTACTTTCCTGGGAGTAGTTGGTTGCATCGATGGGACTCATGTTCGCATAATTTCACCAAGAAAAGAAGTGCAACATCTTTATCTTAACAGAAAGGGCTACTTCAGTTTAAACGTGATGATTGTATGTATAAAATCTGAATTATATTACAAACAAAATGGTATAATTTCTTAAAATTTTTAGCTTTGTGATTATAAAATGTCTATTCGGTATGTGGATGCTAGGCATGCAGGCGCAAATCATGACAGTTTTGTTTTCAATATTAGCGATTTGAAAGTGCATTTACAGAACAACATACAGAATAACCCTTGGATCTTGGGTAAGACTTTATCGTATTTATTGCTAAATAATTGGAGTAATGTAATTTCTTAGGTGACGCTGGCTATCGTCTGCATTAATTTTTAATGACGCCTTATCGCTTGGCGGAAGCTTCTTCACCCCAAGCACGCTACAATACAGTACACTCAAAGGCCCGGAATATTGTGGAGCGGACAATTGGTGTACTCAAGAGTAGATTTCGATGTCTTTTGTCTGTACGATTAACTCCACCAATTTTTCGAATTGCTTTTTGTTGTAACTTTATTTTTTCTAAAATTTATAAAATATATTAATTAAAATTAATTTAACATTAATGAAAATAGTTATTTTACCCGTTCTCCATTTTTCTTTAATATTTTTGTTTGTATATCACTGCAGGAATGTTGAACTTCAACTGCTATTAAGCAGTCGAAGTTTATTTATATACTAGTCAACCCCACTTGTACAGGGTTGAAAACCGCAATACCAAAAAAAGTTGAAGTTCGATCATACTTCAACCGCAATTTTTTTTGACGGATTGAGTTGAAGTCGGCAATACCGAATTTTTAAACTTCGACTGAAATGCAGTTGGGTTGAAAACCGCAATAGGGGCATAAACTTTAAATATATGAAAAAAATCGAATTTTTCAAAATTCTAGAGTAGAATACCCCCTTAACAATAACGTTCATAGCAGAAACCTGCATTGAGCCAGGGAACTTAAAACTAGAGAACTTAAAACATAGAGAAGGAGCAAATTGAATTCTGTATGATGATTCGATTTTACATTCTTTGGACTAAACAAGCAACAGTGATTGGAACTGAATGCTTGTTCACGCTTACGATCATTCGTTTTTGTTGAAGCAAAGTTTTGCGTCACAAAAAATCCGAATCAATGATCGGGTATGATTGAAAAAATTGTGATCGTTGCACTACGAATAACGGGACTTATAATTTACAGTTAAAAAAAGTATATAGTGATTTGATTTTGTCTAGTATATCGTTTCTAATTATAAGGGCACCACTGTACATGGAAGTAAAAAAATACGATTTGTTTTTTATATTGGATATAACAATTATGTTATAATATATGTCAAAATATTAAAAGATATATATTGAAATTACAATTATTTGGCATATTTTTATAGAAAAATAATCAAATTTAATATACATACTATGTATTTTTTAAGATATACGAAGGCTTTCTAATTTCGATATTTCTATTTAAAATTTTTATTAAAGAAACGTGTTAGAAACATGTCAACTTTTGCTCTGCGTAAAATCTTTCTAAACACACAAATAGAAAAAAACTGCAAGTTTTTGTTCTTTTGTTATCACATAATTGAATATTATTATGAAAAAATTCGCGTTCAACAGTGGTAAATACTTAATTAATAAAATACTAGGAAGTATTTTTTTTTTTAAGAATAATGCATACCAATTTTAAAAGCAATCATAAAATCAGTAACATTTGAAAATTTCCTCAGAATTCGCTGAAATCAGCTTTTGAATTATTCACCGCAAAACCACTTCTAATTTTTGTCCCGCTGAAATGCCTTATATTTTCAATTATTTTGAAATAAAAATTGTGGCAAAATCAATCTTAGTATTGTATACAGAGCAAATAAAGATCTATTAAAAAACTTACTGTGAAAATTAAAAAAAAAAAAACATTTTAGTTGATAATTTTTTTGTTTAGTTGAAATGTGTGAGATCGTCACCTTGTTTGTTTTTTAATAATTGTAGAATTTTTTTTGTTTTAATAATTTTAGAGTTCTGTTGAAAGGAACTACTCCGTTTTATTAAGTAATTTATATGGAAAAAATGGTTTCTTACATTTTTTGTATTTATTTAACTTTCAATATAAATGTATTTAGAATATTAGTAATTTTAACCAAATTTTACTATTCAACAGATGAGAATGGTGAGAATGTCAATTGCGCCTAGCCGAACAAACCCCATTCGATTTGATTCCGAATGCGTTGAAATGTTCTCTCATTAGAATCAGTCTCTGGTTGTCGGTGTTACAGTTAAAACACGCGCGCGGGATTTCCTGTTTGTTCCATAAGCGTTGAGCGAGCGCAGCAAATCGCAGTGATTTTTTTTGGGACGTTGTGGCAGACGTAATGAAAATTAACTTACATAAAAACTCGAATTTTCAATAATTTTAAAATATTAAAATAAACGGAATTGGATACAATTATCATGGAAATAATAGTTCAAATCTATATACATATGTATGTGTATGTTTTTGTACAACAGACACAGAACATTGGAGTAGCTGGAAAGCAAAAAACAAGAAAAGAATGAAATGCTTTTAGATATAGAGAGCTACCAAGGAAGCAACAATTAATTTCACTTTTAACAAAGGGAATATCATACAAAAATATTAACGGTGTGTGCGTGTGAATGTGGGTTTGGGGGAAGAACAATAAGTGGGTAACTTTCACAAGCCCATTTTTTGGGGTGGTTGTATATGTCTATGTATGGTTCGCCTAATTTCAGTCTGTGTTGTCAGAATATTGATTTTCTTAAGTCACTGTTATACATACACAAACAAACATTGTAGGGCATGCACGTAGTGACCATGTTTGTAGAAGTGTGAGAGTAGGTTACATACATGCACACCTGAAATTAATGCAATAAAAGAAATTTTGGAAATGAACCCATCAACGAATATGTATAAATTCATAAATCCTTTATAAACCAAATATTCACTTTTATCTTAAAGTTGATTATAATAGAATATTAATTCTCTTTTTTGACCACTTGACACTTTGGTGGGTGCAGTGAATTCAAATCTATTCCAACCCACATTCTTTCACACTGACATCGATTTGGCGCGTACCGATTTTCAAAATACATATGAACTGGTGTCTGACAAGCTTATAGACCAATAATAGGGGCAAGGGACGTAGTCGTTTCTTGATATAAACAAATAAAACCGATATTCATGACCCAGAGCGTCGAACTGTTGTGGACTAAACGCGTATGCATGCAAGTAAACGACTTTGCCTTTAATGAAACAGTGTCCGAAGGCATGATAAAGTCGGTACTTCTGCAAGGGATGACGATTTCCAATTTGGGTAAGTAATAATAATTCTTATTATTTAAAAAGTATCTTACTATTGCTTAGGAATTTGATTGTTATTTAATGTATAACATTTAAGTACTAATTAATAGTCATCATAAATTTATATACAACTGTTTATTGTAAATTAACTAATAACCAGTGTCAGAATTTGAAAACTTAAAGGAGAATTTTTTTTGTTGAGACAGATAGTTAAGACAGGATGGTGTGTATTGTTAAAGCTTAAAGTCCACTTTTGCTGTTAATGTGGATTATATATTATATATTGCTTCAATTGAATCTTTCGGGTGATTTAACTAGATGTATGAGAAATCTATTTAGCACCTTGTTTTGGGAGACTACAGATTTCTATTTAAAAAGGATTTATTCTATTGAAATAAGTGTCGGGTGCATGTATTCACGCTATCCACATTCGTCTTGTTCATTTTCTATTTCACTTATTAGATAGCCGGTATATTATGTATACTAGAAGGGAATATTCGTCCATAATTGAGTCGCATGCATTGTTCAGTCACCAGCTACTACATATGTAAGTTGATTTTATTTAATTCAGGTTAATTTGTGCAAAATTACAGAACTTGTAGTTTTGAATTCAGAACGTTTTGATGTATACATGCACATGCATATAATGTATAATATATAATATGAACATATACACCCAGTAGTGATACCTTATAATCTGAGCTTACGATCGTTAGCTGGAATTTGTAAGCTCACTTATTTTCTCTGTAACATATTAAAATAATTTGTTTTGTTTTTAAATTATTTTGAAATTTACATATGAGGTGTGTTCAAAAAGTATCGCGAATCATAACTGACAGTTTTCTTCGATTGCAGGGGCGTGGTGCATCATTAGTTCTTGCCACAGGGAAGAACGGTCAATAAGGAATATTACCTGCAAGTTATGCGCAATTTGCGCGAAGCAATCCGCCAGAAACGCCCGTATTTGTGGAAGAACAAAAATTGGCTTTTGCACCACGATAACGCCCCTGCTCACACACATCGTTGCTTGTGCACGACTTTTTGACCAAAAACAACACATTAATGATGCCGCAGCCCCCTGTGACTTTTTCTTGTTCCCTAAACTGAAGAGGCCCATGAAAGGACGACGTTACGCTTCTCTTGACGAGATAAAGACGGCATCGAAGGAGGAGCTAAAGAAGATAAAAAAAATGATTTTTTGAAGTGCTTCGAAGATTGAAAAAACCGTTGGCATAAGTGTATAATATCTCATGGGGATTATTTTGAAGGGGACAAAATAGATATTCATGAATAAATAAATAATTTTTGAAAAAAACACAAAATTCACGATACTTTTTGAACACACCTCGTATCTGGGAATCGATATGTTAAGCTTAATTAGGGAACTAACAATGAATGTCGTTCGTAGGCGTGTCTCAACAGTGAGTCTTTACATATAAGAAATGTTCACTTAGCCTCATACTGAAGATGTTACTGGTTTTCTGCAAGCGTTGGCACAAAGATGGACGCCTTCTATCATTGTTATATATATGTAGATAGAAAAAATAGTCAGGGCTTCAAAAGTAGAAGTACATTGCGATTAGGTTTAGACCGCTTCCAAACATTGTTCCATTTTCATTGGAAGTTTGGACATTTCACAACTAGTCGTATTAGCAGACGTCTCTTCATACAATTTGAATTTTCGGTGTGTGGTGTTTGTAGCGGTACTTGCATGCATTTATTCTAGCATAATAGATTTATATTTATATGTGTGATTTGTGTACATGCATCCGAATCTGCACGATTTCACATTCATTTCGCCTCTGATTGGGGCTTTATTCATATGATCATTGGTTAATCACATCTCCTCCGCTTCAACTTGCAGGCATACAATAGAAGCGAATTGATTTACTGACAGGCAGCTTCCACGACACGACGGATTTAGAACGTGAATCAAATTAACAGCGCGGGTGCGTGCGAGATCGCTTACATAGTAGTGAAGAACTAAATAGTGACAGTGCAAAATGGCGGTAGCGACAAAAGGCAAAGTTTTCGGCGTTACCAGTGGCAGCCTCTTCATATATGGCCTAACGATTGCGTTTTGGGCGCTTTCAATTGGAATACTACAAATTGACGCCCAAAATCCACCGCAGCAACAGGTGTGTCCCGAGCAGAATGACATTGCACCCTGTATCTGTACGGTGAAGAAGAATGGTTTGGATATTTTGTGTGAAACCACGGACTTGGTACATATAACGAAATCAATGGGGACCTTGAAGGGGCAGAGTCCCATCATTTTCTATTTGAAATTGCGTCACAACAACCTACCTAAACTGCAAGGATTTGTGTTTCTTGCGCTTGACATCCGCCATTTGACAATTCACAACAGTAGTTTAGCAGCCATAGAGGAAAATGCGCTCAGCTCATTAGGTAAGTGCGAGCAGTTTTCACCTATGTATAACTATTTAGAATGGTGTGGAAATATTTCTTACAGGTAACGGACTCACACAGTTGGATATTTCGCAGAATCAAATGAAGACAGTACCATCTGCAGCCTTAAAGCATCTTTACCACTTGTTAATACTGAATTTGAATCACAACAAAATTAGTGTTATTCATAATAATGCCTTCGAAGGTTTGGATACTTTGGAAATACTTACGTTATACGAGAACAAAATTGTCACCATAGAGCCCGAAGCTTTCCGAGGACTCGAAAAGTAAGTGTCTTTAGTGATGTGTTTGCTTAAACATAATTCTAAATAAAATATTTTATAAAATCTCCTTATTTCATATTATATCCGAAAAAATTCAGAAAATCTATTTTATACGTTAAAATACTAATTCTTCTGTCCTTAAAATTTCATGTTTATTATTAGTTCAGAATTATGATTAGCTGGAGTTAGTAAAAAAGAATCACTTCATCCCTATTTATAGACGCTGTATATAGATAATGGATTGTCAAAAAAGTCCTGCGGTATTTTTATTGAATCAATTCGTGTGGCACCCATACATCGAGCTTCTTAATGACTCCAAGCTTCTTCAAATGGTTTATAACGGTTTGGTAACTACTAAGCCGGTCTCTCTCGACCAATTCAGCGATTTTATCGCAATTTTCGACGACAGGCCTTCCGGATGTGGGTGGAAATGGAAACTGTATCGGGTCCATAAACTGCACAAATTTTGTTGGCGGCTTGAGATGCATTTTTGCCTTTATGGTAGTAGTAATGTAAAATATGCCGTATTTTCTCTTTATTTTGCTCCATGTTTGCGACGCTATAACTCACGAACGACTTAAAAGAAACGGCAATCAATCAAACACGTGTTAGCGCGTGAAATGAGCTTTCCAAAAAGGTATAGCATGACCCGATGCGACGAATAAAACTAGAACTACGCGCTTTCAGCGCCAGCTAGCGAAAATACCGCAAGACTTTTTTGACAACCTAATATATGCTCTTTGGAGGTACATATGTCTAAATCGACTTAAGAAAATATAAATAGAAGTTTTAATTTAAATGCTATAATTTACATTTCGCTGTAACATATATACATACTATGTATATGCTAATTCTACTACATACATTCATAATTAAATGGAAAGCGCCTTTTATGACTTTTTATTTATTTTAGAAAACTGAAACGATTAAATCTTGGAGGAAATGATCTTACTGCGGTACCACAACAGGCTCTCTCCATACTTGATACTCTGAAGAAATTGGAAATTCAGGAGAATAAAATCGGAAGCATTCGTGAAGGCGATTTTGCAGGTTTTGTATTATAATAAAAAAACGGTTTTGGAATTTGTAAAATGTTTAAAATAATTAATAACCCAATTTAAGGAATGGAAAGTTTGGACTCTTTGATTTTGGCGCACAACATGATCACCACTGTACCTGCCAATGTGTTTTCCCATCTAAGTATTTTGAATTCATTGGAATTAGAGGGGAATAAAATAGAAATCATAGACAAGGATGCTTTCAAGGGATTGGAAGGTTGATGTTATTTTATTATATAATGCATGGTGTATTTTTAGTTTTCAAAGCAAACTTTTATTTTATATTTTAGAAAATCTTCAATATCTCCGCTTGGGTGATAACAATATTCAGTCTATACCCAGCGAAGCTTTGCGTCCACTGCATCGGCTGCGTCACCTAGATTTAAGAAATAACAACATAAGTTTTATACAAGAAGACGCTTTCGCTGGTTATGGAGACTCACTGACGTTCCTCAATTTCCAAAAGAATGAGTATGTTAGCTACTGCTTACATACATTTGCTAACGGAATTATATATATGATGGTACATATTTTATATTTTTAGCCTGAAAGTTTTACCGAGTATGATTTTTGAAAATCTGAATTCACTCGAAACCCTCAACATCCAAAACAACAAGCTGTCGCGGATACCTCAAGATATCATGGAGCCAATCACCGACACGCTGCGCATAATCGACATCACAGGTAAACTCACTTAAAGTACCTAAAATGCTGCTATTTATAATATTAAACATTCCAAACCGTGCATAGATAATCCGTTGATTTGCTCGTGTGAGCTTACCTGGTTCCCGAAGCTTTTGCAAGATCTGAAGAACAGAGATGACGAAATGGCACAAAAAAAGAAGCCCACTTGTCTCATGCCAATAGAAAATCGACAATACTATGTACAAACAATGCCATTGGAGAAAATGCATTGTGGTGGCAAAAATTCTGCTCCCACCGTACTCACAAGTGCTGTGCTCACTAACGTAGCCCTCAGCATATTGGCCGCAGTGAGTAGGTTTTAAGTTGCCTCACTAAGTCGCCGCAATGAGGAGCAATTTTACTGGAATATAAAAAATCACTGCAAAAGATTGCATTAGAAGCGTGTTCGCTATTACACGCAGGGACGAAATACATTTATACAATACATATATACATTGGTGCACGCTACAGCATTGGTACTGTTGAAGAGTGTCATAGATACGCGCACAGACATAATTGCCGAAAAGAATTTTAAGTAAATTGTTGAAAATTGTATATGCATACATATCAAACGGATGCCATTAGGCTCATACACACATACATATCAAATAAGTACTAAGGTTTTGTGAAAAGTTTACGATAGTCTGTAAGAGAAATGCATTAGTTATACACTGACGGTTACTTTTCGACACATTTTTTTGCCGTAAGTTACCTAAAAGGTAGAACAATTGAAACTAAACAGCTACATGAACTGTATTATTGCAACTAAATATAGATGTATGTTTACGCCTATTATTCCTATTCTAATGTTTATGAAAAAGTATTTGCTAAATATTTGCTGAAGCTATATGTTATAATTTTTACTTCATATACATACATACATGTATATATTTAATATACATACTATAAAACGATTTAATATCAAAGGGAAGCTACTAATGCAAAATCAATGTCGTCGTTGTGAGATACAATCATTTTTGGGTTTGTGTATATTTAACAAATGAAAACTATAAATTTAAAATCTAAATTAAGATAGTTCACTTCAAATTCTATGCTTCTTACAAAACATAGCTAAGTGTGTATTTACGTTTATCACATTAAAAAATAAGAAAATTTCTAAAACTAAAAAGTTTTTGTGCGTGTTAAATATATGTAAATGCACCAACATATTATAAGAACTGATTACGGAATAAGTAGTTTGTGCTCATAATATGAGCATGAGGGTTGCAAAAATGTATTATCGAGCTACATATGTACATACATATGCAATTTAGAATCAGAAAAATGCATTTGGTGAAACATGCTCCAATCTCAAAATTTCATTTGCTAAATTTACTTAAAATAATCGCTTTAATTTAAATTATTACGTAAAATTTTAATTAATTTGCTTTAGCTGAACATAATACTCGAAAAAATTTGTTAAATTTTATTAATAAATAATTTTTTTAAATTTATTAAAGAAAGCGATCAAATGTTTAATTGTATTATTATATTATTGTAATTGTTTATTATTCCATAAAAGGATGTAAATTATACTCATTCGTAACCTGTATATGTACCTATGTAATAACTGTTTATTGAATTATTTACACTAGAAATGTTGTTTGCGAAATGTTATAAAAATATTTTCCCAGTTCAATACTTTTATAAAAACTTTATCAACGATGTTTAACGTCTCTCTCTAAAACTCTCTGGCTTCATTGGCTTTTTGTTCAGAAATAAACAAGTTATAAACACATACATACATATCAGCATGTGCCATGCAGTTGTAAGGTCGAGATTAAAAGATGAAAGTACGTTTGCATAAAAATTTTCCAGATGAATTTATTTTCGTGTAAAATGCAAATAAGTTGTTGATTGTTTGAGATTATATTTATGTGTACGAACACATACATATGTAAGTAAATACAAACGCATACTCGTATGTACAATTAAAATATAAGGCAACACATTTTTAGTATTTAAATTTTTTACGAGTAAGCTCTATAAAATATATGCATTGTAATGAGTAATGGCATAGAATCTTTGAGAAACGAAAATATGAAAATATTTTCAAAACAGTTGGGTCATTAATCGAAGGTTGTATGTTTGTACTCAGAAACATAATTTTATTATACACTCAAATATACAAGTGTAGGAATTGAAACATATTGAAAATTTTTGAAATTTCATTTAAGTAAGATTTATGAAAGTTAAAATATTATTTTGTACTCACATATCACTTCAGACATCCAATATACAAATGTATTAAGTTATTATCGAAATTTATTGTATATTTACGAAAAATCTTATATCTTTAATTTAAAACTTATCTAAATTATTATTTATTTTTTTTGTAATTAGAGTAATATATTTTTTGTATATGCTACATGCTAGCAAACTAATGAGCAACTTTATCAAATGGGGTCAGATTTGGCAGCTCCTAGTTTGATAATGTGATAAGCATATCCCTCGATTTCCGTTCCGTTTTTGAAAAGAAAATGTTACTAAAAATATACCTGTATTGAGTTAAAGAATAATAAAGAACAGCCTGTTTAGTCTTAACAACAAATGTGAGCATTTTATTCAGTCATTGTATTATAGGAGATTTTGATAAATCCTTTATAAAACAGCAATAACATAATTGCTTTTATATTCACGAGTTTTGTTCATATAACGGTTACATGTATCACATAAAACTCTTCGAAATTGATAAAGTCGATAATTTTTGAATGGCGCAACGAATTGATTGTCGATTATAAGTATATTTCTTTCTTATATTATAAATGGAATGAAGTGAAGGCAGTGTGTACAATTATTATGAAAGTTTGACACTTCGCTTTGGTTAGGACTTAGCGTGTCATAATTCAGCCTACATACATACATATATCCTTCTGTTATATAAATCACAATTTATAAGGTAACTTCATGTTATATGTAATTGGTCATATGTATAAGGTAAGTTGAGGAATCGACTTTCTTACTAAGTTTCTTTTCAGTTTAAAGAACCATTGACATTGTCTTACTAATGTTTGTAAGTTACATACATACGCAAATAATTTTAATTATACGATACTGCGAACGCTGTTCTATTTTTATCTTGAACTTCGCATAATTTACAAAAACAAAAGTTTCTGTTAAACCAATGGTAGTTTAACTGTTGTACAACAATTGCAGAAAATATAAATTTAAACAAATAAAATTTTCAAGTTTCCATTGATTTTGAATTAGTCAGTTCAAATACTTTTTTCGTGCGGTTTATTCTATTTCGTTAATGTTTGGAAAGTCTAATTTCCAATGGAGTACCAATACCTTGAGAAACGAGACATGCATTAATTTGAAAATCTCAGAACTGGAGACCTTTTGAAAACAAATTACTACCCGAAACTTATATCAACTCGAAATCTACTTTATTGATTACTTTCATCTTTAAAATCGGGCATAGATCACTTTGTTCCACAGGTATGTTTAAAAAAACGAAATCTTTGGTTAGTAATTTTTATATTAAAAGTTATTGTATTTTTTGATAAATAGAATCTTCGAAAGAAAGCGCTTCTTATATTGGATAATTCTCCAAGCCATCAATTGAAAACGAACATGTTACCGATGACGGACAGATTTGGTAATTTTTTATGCCACTTAATGTTACGCCCTTGATTTAACCGATCAATAAAAACTTTATTAGGCTAGTGAAACTTCGTTTCAGAAATTGCCTTTTGTGTCAAATTATTGACAATGCAGCGGATAGTATCACATAATTTTTAAAACGTATTCATTCTTTCGATGATGCATCTCTATTTCATTTTCTTGAGAAAAACTGTCAAGGTATTCTATGTTGTTAGAGAAATATCTTATATTATGTTTCTGTAGGATTCGAAGAAGAAGATGATCAATATCAAAAAATGTTGTACTAAGGTATTTTCAAGAAATTACAATAAAAAAGCTTGGAAATTGTTAAAAACAGGCGCGAATTTAAAACTTATTGTTGTAAAAAATAAATAAAATTTTAAATTTTTTTCGTTAAATTATAATATCCCCATACTTGTATATTTTAAACTGAATGTATTTAATGTTATTAAAAACGATGTTTTTATTGAAGGTAAAAAAATCATTCGATTTAAAGAAGTTTTCTAATCTACGAATAAGGTTCGTTATATTGGGCGATCACTGTAATGAATTATTTGTTGATTATACTCCATGAAATATTCACTAAAGAGACAATTCTCTTGTTTACTGATCCTGGGCGTAATTCGGCCGATATTTGATATATTTTTTAATTATAATGGTAAACCTGCATTATATACCCATATTATTAACATCACAGGAACAACCTTACTCTGAAATATTAAAGCAGTGACGTGCTGTATATATTTAACTTTTATACAGAATATAAATATGAGCCCCGATAGAAAATTAAGCAATTTTTAAATTATCTTATATAAAAGAAGGATATTGTGGTTATTATATCAAATTGCTTTAAAATATAATGTCTTCGGCACCATGAATCCATTAAAGGGACTTGCGATCGGCACCGTATATGCGCCCATATTTGGAAAAGCAATCAAGTCTCCACACGATAGATTTGGCAAGTACGCATCCTCGATGATCTGTGAAATTTCAATAATGAAGATAAGAATGTTAATTGATTTATGTTTGGTCCAAAACGTTTTAAACTTAGAATCGTTACACACCTTGTCTAATGCATCACAGGTGGGACCCCATATTAAAGTCTTGAACTTTTTAAGATTTTCATCTTCTTCCTACCAATGGTATATTAATTCTTTAAATTCTGTTATGAAATCACATTGAATATTTTTCATACCAAGAAGTGTTCCACAGTGACTTCCTGATGATCATACAAAACACAATTGAACGATCCATATACACCGTCATTTATGTAGTACATTTTGACATCCACCTTCTTACCGGCTCGCACTTCTCGCTTGGCGTGAATCTTACAAACCAGAGTGTAGGCCGCAGCTACGAAAAAGCGACCAGGCTCGGCAATTATTTCAACCTTTTCGTCCGGAAAATATTTATTCAAAGACATGTTGACAATTTCCGCAATCTTGAAAATAAAAAATGCATTAGTATTAATAAGGAATTGAAAAATAATTATAATGTCTAGCGCTTAGTCACGGCAGTTATAGTTATCGGTACTCACAGTAGCAAATTTATTATCGTCAGCCCCTGGGAATCCACCGCCAATGTCCAACAACTTCATATCGAAACCAAGCAATTCTCCGAATTTGAACAAATTCTTTGCTGTAGCGATGGCTCGGTTATAGGCTGGATAGTCACTGCAGCCGGAGCCAACGTGAAAACTGGTTCCTATCACCTGGAGTATTCGATATTGATTTTTGGTTGGTATGGTATTGAATTTAGTTTAAATTTTATACTCACGGAAAGCCCCAAGCTTTTTGCGAGGAGCATCAATGCCGCAGCATCTTCTTCAGCATTACACCCGAATTTATCGCCCAGTGGGCATTGTGCTACTTTGGCCTCACACCGAAAACGTATCACCAAACTTAAAATAAAATTCGTAGGCAGTTAGAAAATTCTTGAAATGCTGTGTAGTATTTATGGTTATTTGATGGCTTATACCAATTTGTTCCAAATATTTCAAGTTAATTGGGTAAACAGTACGTTAAATTTTCTTTCTTGACTATTATTGAAACAAAAAAATAAAGAGGAAATTTTGTAAAATTATAGGCGGTAATACAGAGACTGGTTTAAATTAAAAGCATTATTAAAGAGTTGAGTTGAAAATCTTCAAAGAGCATAACCTAAATTGAAGCCTACACACATTAAATTGTGTTTACTTAAACATTCCACAGGATCTAGAATATTATTTATTATATTGAGTCTATAGCTACATTCGTACAGTTTACCAAGGGATGACGTAACTTGATTATTATTCTTTTGCTCCAATATTCCGAAATTGCCTTGGAAAGCGAATGTCTTAAATCATCTTTAACAGTTTATGCTATTGCATTTGAATCGGCAACAGCATTTTTAATGATAAACCCATACTCAACTAAAAAGATAAAAAGTTCCATATTGACGTAAGATTAGGTGAGGTTTCGAGAACCACAATTGAACTGTTGAACCACCAATTCTTTGTCGTGTAAAGAACTCCTAGATTTGGATTCAAAGACGTGAGTCTCTTCTTCTCAAAGTTGTTATCCATTATCCAAGTTATTTGATACAAAAACAAAAAGTATGACATTGTTACTCATTGTGTAAGTATAAAAGAGAAATAATTAATAAAAATACAAAGTGTATTAAAAGCTTTGTTAAAACCTTTGACGTTATGCGTCAAATACCAAGTTCTGCCAATTCTAAGCCAATTTTGAACGCATCGTGTACTTTAGAGAAACTTTTTTTATTTTGAAATTCTCGCGATAGGTTTGACCTTGCATTCCCGGGAGGTCCGTTGAAAGAAAAGAAAATAACATTTTAATACTTAAAATTTAGCTTGCCGGAGATTGGATGCTACGATCTTTGTAATAGTAGTCAGTCACTCAGCCATCTGTGTGCTGATATATGTATGAGCAACAAATAAGCTAGAAAACTAAAGTGTTCGTACGAGTTTTAGGTTTTATAAGAAGTGTACGTACTTGCGTATCTCACTAACTATTCGAGCAACTTCGACTGTATTCTTTATAATTAATACTGTAAGTTATGATTAATATGTAGAAATATTTTCCCCAAACATACCATAATCATATTGTTCATAGACATATTTTTTATCATATAAGTAGACATCAGACTTATTGCCTTACTTTGATTCCGGATAGTGCTCAAAAATTTTATAGATCTCGAATTCAGTGTCCACAGTGCTTGCCATAATATTTTTCTCTTTAGCATACTGGAGGTGACTCGGTGGCTTGCAAGGATTGGCAAATATGATGTCTTCGGATTTGGCACCCGCTTCCAGGGCCTATGTAAAATCTTTTTAATATGTTTATTTAGTTAATCGGCATTTACTTACAAGTTTTATTTCATTTTTGGAAGCGCAGTCAAACCCGGCTCCCAAATCAGCTAGCTCTTTCACAATCAACGCATCGTCATTGCACTTAACAGCTGTAAAACAAAACTGAAGATGTGATCTTGTCTCTTGACATTTTCAAGTAAAGAAATAAGCAATTTTCGACAATATTTTGTACCTTTGGTTTTAGGCACCTGTCATATATGATTGGAAACATTTCAATGATGAGTGTAGAAGTTTCAAAAATAATATAATAATAATAATTGGTATTTAAGAACCTTAATTTTATTTGAAAAAGGCTTCATTCAAATGCCATTAAAGCGTTTTTCACAAGCAATCAATGAGAATCTAGAAAAAATGTTTTTAAAACTAAAAACTTTCAAATACTTAAGCTATAAAGAACAAGGCACGTTCGCTAAAGGCGATTTAAAGGTACTGTGACCAACTTATTCAAAACTAGATCGCATGTATTAGATTTTACCCAGACATTATGATTTTAACTTAAACCACTTAAATTTAAAATTTACATAAACACACTTATGATATAAATATTTTTGAGAATACGTCTTCGTAAAACTGATTTTCTACATATGCAATTATACCTCTTGTGTACATATGTATATGTATGAATTTTTATGTGCAAAATTGTGATCTTTCATCCTAAAATTCATATGTTTTCGTATTTTTACTAAATTACACAGTCGTTGCTAAACATGTAGTAATACTAAATATTATTTGTTGAACATTATTCGTAATCAATGTACATAAACGTATATACATACATACTTATGTACATATCTATTACATCAAAATTCCCGTGCTTAGCTCACCATAATAAGGTTTGACACGCGGCATATGCTTAATCCAGGTTTTATACTTTTGGGAGAGAGTAGAAAGATCGCATATATTTAACGCCTCTTCCATTTCTTCAACGTCAACTTCTTTAACTACTCCTTTAAGGTCTAAAACTCCCTCGTATGAGTTTATTTCCCCGAATTTATACATGTTTGCTGCGTCTAGTCTGAACAACGCAAAATATGAACGCGAACTGATTAAACCTAGAAATTCAATATTAGAAACACGCATTCTTATCACTTAAATATTTTCAATATTGAATGCGCATATATGTACATATGTATATATATTTAATAACGAATGTATTCCCAATAGGAAATGTAGTATACGTATAAGAATGCTAACAAAGGTAATTGCATTTCTTTTCGTGGTTATACTGACACTGAGCAGGGTACATTAAGTTTGCGAAGTTTGTAACACCTAGAAGGAAACGTCGGGGACTTTATAATGTATAATGACGAGCAGAATCGTTTTAGCCGTGTCCATCTATACATACACGAACTAGTCCCTCAGTTTTAGAGATATAGATCTGAAATATTGCACATGTCCTTTTTTCATTTAGAAGTTTTTCATTTATCGGACCCGCCGATATCGGACCACTTTAGAATTTAGATGCTATACAAACTGACCGATCAAATTCAAGCCCAATCCGAATATACATATTGTTTTTACCGAACCACTATAGCATATAACGATCGAAATCAATATCATGATCTTCCAAAACGGCCTATTTTCCTTAATAAGTCATCTTAATTCTGATTGAGGTTATGCGAATGTAAATAAAACATCTGAAACCAATGGAGATAAATATGGACTTACCATATATAGTATATAGGGGTTTCACATAGTTTCATAAAGTTATAAGTTATAACGATCCGAAAACATAGTGTTCAGAGTTCCATTTGCGTAAACTTACGTATGCAATCCAACAACAAAGTTGTTGTATAATAAGTATAAATATATGTGTATTAAAGCGGTGCGACTTTTTATTCTATAAAATAAAATTTTCTGTAAACTTATCTTAGAGAATAGGATCTAAAAATTTGTTCAGGAAAAATCTTTTCGTACAATAGAAGTAGCACCGCCCACATTTAGATCAAAACCTATATCACAGTAACAGCTCGGCCAATATCAATTAAATTGTGGGCTGGGTTGAAATTTGAAAAGAGTATATCCATGACAACTATGTGTAAAATCTGCTCAATACTTCTACTTGCCCCCATTTACCTAATATAAGAATTTTCGAACTTCCGCTTGACTTTATACCACATAGTGGTCAATATTTGAGTTATCTTAATGAAACGCAGAGAGCACATTTTTTTTTGGTAATGCTATGTTGTATTGTGAACAATGGATAAAATCGGGTCAATACGAGGTATGTTCGAAAACTAACGGGAATTTTAATTTTTGTCAAAAAATATTTATCCGTTTGTCTATATTAATGTCGTCACTTTCAAAATCTTGTAAAATGACGGACCTTTAACGTTATTTTTATTTTTGGAAATACCATATGGAGGTTGGGTCATCGGTCAAGAATTCATGAACAAATTATATGATCCGAAACGAAAATCACCAAACCTTAACAGCTGCTACAGCAAAGTTAGTAATGAATACAACTGAAAATTGTAACGTACTTCAGTAGCATGTATCATATATATATACGAGTACTATGTATAAACATAATAAAAACTTAATGATTGGACACTCCAACACATCCTTTACTATCCGTGGGCCCTATTTACCTAAATTTGGAAACATCAATCAATTTGCAACCTTTTTCTAATACATTTTCAAACAGCTTATGGATGTGGAGCTCATTATAATTACAATACAGTTGTGAATGAGATATGCCAGATCGAATTCGCAAATATTCATTGAATTAGCTGATTTCGTTAAATGTTCGGAGTAGCAAAAGAGAGTAAAACTTAGTGTTATAAATATTTTAAACTTTTACATCTATATTTACGTACATTCCTGCATATTACATAAATAAATATAATAATAGACAGAAATTCTAAAAATAATTTCCTGAACTTACTGAGTTAGGAAGCTTAAAAACGAGTGTTTCTCGAGTATTTTCGTTGTGGCAAAGCAGTTTCTTCTTCCTTACGTTATTATGATGCGTACCTTTTTGCGCCTGCGCTGCAACTAAATCATATAAATATGTATGTATGTATATGTATACCATGCGAGTCTGTCAATGAAGCACAGTGACCATTATGTGTCAGTGGAGTCCCTTTTTAACAGCTTTTCTCACCCACAGCTCCATGCATTTATGCGTGCCAAAATGTCGCCGAAGGCATACGACTACGCAATGGCCTCAGTGGCACCAATCGGTTACAGGCGGCAGCATTAGTAAATATTTGCTCAGACTTTGCGGTTACCAACAGGCCAATCGTTAAGTCGTGATTGAAATTTCGGAATATTTTCACATTTTCCTTGACATTCACGGCTCCTTGTCGGCGCCTAATGCTTTCTTAGTCTGATACACTCAGACCACGAGGTTTAACAAAGTGCAACAGAATCCAGAGGATATGAAGGCTTGGAAGTATGTATGACAGGTGTTTGCTGGAATGTTCTTGTTGCATACTGTCGATTAACCTAAGGATATCCAAGAATGGCACAGTTACTGAAAATAACAAAAAAGTCGTGTTTGAAGGTGAGTAATTATACAATAGTTTGGATAGGAAGAAGTGAAAGTTTGGTGTCTGTGAAAAAATCAATAATAGAAAAGCAGCGAAAACGAAAACAAAACTTTCAGGATGTGCAATAATGAGTCGGGTGGACGTCTGTTCTTTAGTATCCTACTGAACACCTGTCTGTAGGTGAGCACGTGATTGCATGTGTTATTGGTAATGAATGTGAAAATCTCACGTGTAAAATATAGTAAACAATGAATTTGCGTGCACGCCTTGACCGCAAACACAAATCAATAAAAATAATAAGAGCTGAAAAATAGCGTAAATTAAAAACGAGATGTAAAATTGAAACTTAGCTTGTCTTACCTAATCCCCACTAACACAATGAGATTTAACCGTTTTTTGAACTTTTCAGAAAAATTTAATAAATTTATTTTCAAGTTTAAATGATTATATAATAACAAAAACATTTGGAAGAATTAAGTGCAAGCGGAACCAAACATTAAGCTTTGACATACCCATTAATGTCCTTCGCGGTTACAAAGTGCTGCTATAACCCTAGCATCCTTAACTACAAAGGTTAAATTGACCTGAGGGCTTAAAACAATGTCTATTAATTATGTTGAAGACTTTCTTCACAGTAGCAAACTTCAAAACAAATTTTAGCTAAAGTTAACTAATCTCTTACATGGATTGAAAAGCCTATGGTCTAAAATTTGGTCTAATATATAATTTTCCCAAGTTCATAATATAAGGACCCCAAAAATGGCTGGCTAAAACATTGTTGACTGACTATTGTGCCGATTGGACGCAGATGTGTAATTACGTATCTACTCGTATGTTTCATACTTTGTCACAAATGGTTAGAAGCGACTTAACTAAGCCTTTGGTCATTGTGAGAGTTTTCTTTAAAGGTCGAATTCAATCGTAATTTGAAATTCCACGACTTTTATTAAAGTTTTTTGACTTATTTACTTTATTAAAGTTTTTGGCCTTCCTGACCAGATTGCATCATTTGTGTTTTAACTAAACCCACTCACTAACTACAAGTAAACACGCTAGAAGCACTAAAATTCACACTCAACATGATACACATAGTGTCAAAACGGAATATTCGGATTGATAACTCCCCCATTTAGGTGAAATACCATAGTTTAACAACTACTCAACTAAATTTCATACTTAGCCATTGGTGGTGTAAACAGGTGAAATTGGTCTACGCATTACTAAGCTCCCTTATACAAGGAGCGTTCCAAAATAAACAGGACTTTTTCGACTGGTGCATTAGAATCTGCAATCTTTATCGATTGTCCAGTGAGAATTTCATAACATTTCATCTATTGGAAGTGAGTTTATTGCGTTTTAAGTGTCAGTATGTTTGTGCGACTTTTCCTTTTCGGAAAAATGCATTTGCGCATGAATGGAAAGCGTTATGCAGACGTAAAGGCCATCAAAAGGCTTGCACCGGCATACTGGCGGCCGTACCGGCCTACGAGCTAAAACACTCGTTCGACATGCTTTTGGACCGTGCAAAAAACTGTACTGAAGCAGAAGGAGACTATTTTGAATAAAATAAATTGATTTTGCCGAAAAACCATTTGTTCTGTTTTTTAAGTCCTGTTTACTTTGGAAATCACCTTTTAGTTCATAAAATGATTTTCGGTTCTTCCGCCGAACTCGATGCCGATCTTGTGGTCAATGTTTGAATTTTCTTAATGGATATCTGTGTAATTATTTACGATCTCCTTCTAGAACTAGTTTCCTCAACCTAACGAGGATTTGACTCACGCAATTGTGTTTGCATACGAAACCATTAAGCTAGATATAGGCCTCATCTGAGAAGAAGATTTTCTGGCAAACTTGAACTGACGTAAAAATCTTGGACAATTTCCAAGCGTTGTGCCAAAGTGAAACGTGATATAATCTTAGTGAACACATCGAAAAAATTTTATATAAATCTGTAAACAAACATGGCCGCCACGAACAGTCAAAATCACGTAATCCCTATTAGAGTGCGCTGTATTAGTTTGGCCCGGTGAAACGCCCCGAAAGTTTAACAAAAAAAAAAAAAAAAAATCAGTTATTAATGCTGTTATTTGAATTTACATAAAACGATCCTTAAAAAAATGTGAAAAATTGCTTTTGGCTATATTACAAATATTTTTTGGATATTATAGCTCCGGTGCAGCCAAAGTTAATATTTTTATATGTGTGCGTGTTCTCATGAAATTCAAACAAACTCTTGTATGTAGAGAAAAAGTATCAACTGTCTATAGTTACCAATGCCTACAAGTCTAAAAGTGGGCAGATAGCCGAAGGACTAAATGAACTTAAATTAAAAAAGTAAGGAAGGGCTAAGTTCGGGTGTATCCGAACATTTCATTCACCTGCAACTTGCAAGGATTAAAGCCAGGAAAGTACCTTCAGGTACATGGGCTTGTGTAATGTGGGGTGTAGGGCGAGTTTTCACCTGATTTTATTAATTTTAAGCACAAAGATGAATCGTCACAAGAAAAACAGGCTCTCTCAATTTTACTCAGATAATTCACATATTTGCCGATATACTCGTATGCGGTACAAAGCCTCTTGGAAGTTCGAAAATCGTTGTATTAGGTATATGGCAGCTAAGGGTGATATTCACCCGATTTAACAAACTGACATACCTTTGTCAGGAATGGATTATCACTGAATTTATTTATGTATCTCATACATTGACCAATATTTGTCGAAAAAAGTCAACTATAGCATATTGTTTTATATATATACTAGAAAGAATCAAATGGAATTTAAAATTGTGTTCTATGGTAAGTAGACGTGGTTGTTGTCCGATAAATGAAACTATTAGCTACGCCAATTTTTATCGCGGCTCCTATAGAGCACTCTAGTAACATCTAGAGTGCTTAGCTATGGCACTTTATGGGTATTCTTTTAATGGCGTTTTGTGGGCGAGACAGTGGTCTGATTATGCCCATCTACGAACTCGTTCTCTCTTTTTGACAAGAAACCGGAAAAATGGTATCATTACGATGTTTCAATTTTTATTCAAGTTACAGCTTACACAGACAGACAGACGGACGGACAATTACCCAGAATTCAACCAACTTTTATAGAGTTTCGAAATTTGTATTTTGTATGTTCAAAATTTAAACTTTTTTATTATTTATTTTTTTTTTTTAAGTTTAACGTGTAAACCAACCTTTTTTAATTTCAATTGTTTGATGAGTATTTTGTTTTACTTTTTTCTATACATTCTTTTTATAAATTGATGCATTTTCACTAAATACACTTCTTGTTATAGATATTTATTTTTGACATTGCTAATTCAATATATGCATTATTAAATAAAATTAACTTCATTAAAAAATGTGATATTGATTTATAATGGTCTGAATTTGTAACAGCGCCTATGACTGTACTAAATAATTATATAAATAATCCAACTTTTACAGAGTTTCGAAATTTGTATTTTGTATGTTCAAAATTTAAACTTTTTATTATTTTATTTTTTATTTTATTTTTTAAGTTTAACCTGTAAACCGAACTTGTTTAATTGCAATTGTTTGATGAGTATTTTGTTTAACGTTTTTCTATACATTCTTTTTATAAATTGATGCATTTTCACTAAATATACTTGTTGTTTTAGATATTTCGCAAGATGACTCCTTTCAAACCGATGTCTGCTATAAAACTTGAAGAAGAAGACGAAATTTTTAATGATAATCCCGATGCGCTTTCGCACTATGAAGAACCGTCATTACGAAAAACGCAATATACCCAGGAAAACGAAACTAGTAATCAAAAATGTAATTTCAAGGAAAATAATACCGTCCAAGACTACGAAACATCATCGGCATACGAGGCTGACGTAGAAAATTTAAGTTTAACCGATATCGAGAGTAACACGATGCTGCAAAGTCTGACGACACGCTTGTTTCTAACCTCTGATGGCTATGAATTTCAACGATTAGAGCAACTGCGCGGCGACACTGTTTCTGATGAAATAGTGTATGAGCCCGAAATCGCTACACACTCCATTGTCTTCGAAAAAGTGCGATATAAAAAGCATATACGCTATTTCCGTCGCACTCCGTCCAATTTGAGCTTAGACAACGTTGGTGATGACAAACACAATGAGAGCACACTAAACGCCGATCCGCTCACTGATCCACCAAAACGCACTCGCAATGCCGCCGAAGCAAAACGCAGCCACAACGGCGGCAGTATGCGTCAACCACCAGCCGTCCAGTCTTTTCCACAAAATATACCCGCATATGTGCCTATAAATGTAATGAAATTGGAAATTAAGAATCCGGGAAAATTCGAAAGCGTGGTTATAGCAGAGCAGCGTGATCGCTTTGATAAATTGATGCCCGTTGTTAAATGGGACATCAATGGCAACTCGCTGGACGATGATTTTTACATCGATGACAGTTGGAATGATTCCACGGATATGAATTGGAATAATTCAAGTGAAAAACGTGTTTCCCAATTTAAATTAGATAGCGAGTCGCAAAAGTCTAGCTTTCGCTCCAGTTCGACGACATTGGAAACATGGCTGGATGAAGACTTGCTGGGCAGCTCTCTCAACGAGCGCCGCCAATTCGCTGGTGGCAATCTATGTCGGTCCAAGGTGTAAAGCAACGCTGCATTGCATTGCATAATCGTGAAGTTGTGAATCCAATGTATTATTACAAGTATTTAATAGTATTCTATTTGTTAACATTGTTCATATATCTACCTGCAACGGATATACTCGAATAGCTTATATTTACATGCATACATAAAAACTTTTTACCTAACATATAGTATATACATACTTGTATGTATCTACGAATGAAATTGTGTCTTAAATTAAGCAATAATATGTACTTATTATTACTTTATTTGCATTATATAGTATGTATATACATATTTCATCTCAGCGCTCCTCTAATTTGTACCACTACTATATGAATATACATATGTATATATATACATTATACGATTATATATACGAAACATAATATTTGAAATTTCATTTGTCTTCAGAAACGATCTCGATCTGATCTTCAGTGTAACCAAACCCTAAGCAGGGTAGTCCATATAACTTCGCGCGCAAACCCAATCGATAAGGATTTATTTCCCAGATTTGTGCAACTGTTTGATCTCTATATGCGATTTAGTGTGCTATTTCTACCACGGAAAAAAATTTAAAAAATAGTTTGCTAAAAATTTGTGTTTCCAGTGATATCATTGCAACGGTTGGAAATGAAACAGACGTGTTTTGGGAATCTACTCGTTTGTTGGAATTGCCGATATCTCACCGTTTCAAAGGCGAGCAAGTGATTTTTTGCTTTTAGTTAAGAGCGAAATTCGAGATACGAGTCCGGTTCGGTCTTCGAGGAGCACACCCAGGAACTGACGACTGAGGAGATACAAGGGTTACAGTATCAGCAGCATACTGAGGTTACGCAAGAAATTGGTTTTGAGGAGTGAGAGGAGGAGGTTATTTCTACAAGTGAGATAAAGGAGATCTTGGGAATGTGGGAGAGAGTTTCACAGTTCGTGGAAAAAAAAACACCCAGAAAAGGTTGCAACAGGTCGTGCACCTGACCTTTTTAATGACACTTGCCTAACTCATTTCCAGAACATTCTGAGAGGGAGGAAGGAACAAACCTCATGTTTTTTTCTAAACGGCCTACAGGTGAAAGCGAGAAAAATGTAGCGAAAAAGGCAAAGACCAGTGAGGATATCTAATTTATTAGGTTGACCGAAAAGAAACCGGTGATTTTGCATACAAACGGCGTTGACAATTTTTTGAACGACTTATGACTCTGTTATTGCATTTTTTCTTTTGTCAAATATCAGCTTGCACTTTTACCTTGCCTTAGAAAAAAAGCGCGCGTAATTTTATTTATATTTGTTTATTTGGCGGCAATTTTAATATGGAGCTCACAAAGGAGCATTTTCGTCATATTTTACTTTATTATTTCCGTAAAGGAAAAAATGCAGCTCAGGTTGCTAAAAAGTTACGTGATGTGTATGGTGACAAAGCCTTAAAAGAAACACAGTGTCAAAGTTGGTTTGTCAAATTCCGTTCAGGTCGGCCAAGTGTAGTTGATAAGGACGTCATAAAGGCTTTAATCGAATCGGATTGTCAGGTAACTGAGCGTGAGATTGGAGAGAAGTTAAATATACCACAATCAACCATACATGATCATATACGACGTCTTGGTATGGTAAAAAAACTAAAACTCAAAAAAATTTTGAAAAAAATCACCGGTTTCTTTTCGGTCAACCTAATATTTCTTTACATTCTCTTTTTTGTTTTTGTGTAATAAATATTTGATATTTATAAATACGTTTTTATTATTCAAAACCACGTAACAAAAATAACTGGGGTGACATTTTGGAGGTTGGAACGGATTAATGGTAGTTCAATTGTTTTGTATGGGGAAATTTGCTTCGAGATACGAGTATTTCAAGATACGAGCAAGGTTGCGGAACGAATTAAACTCGTATGTCGAGGTACCACTATACATATGTATACTATGTATAAAGTGAAGTCTATTCATTCATACCATATTAAACCAAACAAATAATACGGACTTTTGGTGAAATGTGTGTCGTTGCGAATTTTCAGTGAAATATGTACGTTCCTAGTTGTTGATTCCGATACGGTTCAATCTAGAAGTGAGTCGTAAATTTCGGCAGCGGCAGCTTCATAACTTCTATACGTATATTCAGGTGGCCGTTAGCATGAGTGTTATCTATTAGGTTGCCAATCTCAAGTAATTTATGTCACGATTTTCAGCGAAGAAGTAGTGAAGATTACATTTAACCCAATCATAAAACAAACAAGTAAGAAAAGGCTATGTTTCATATTCTTACACTTGCTGAGATCAAAGTCATGAAAATACCTTCAAGTGCAAAACGTCAACCAAAGGATAGGAATTCAAGCATTTTTATAAATGCATATATAACTCGTACACTGACCGACATATTCGTAACAAGTTTTATAAGAATAAGGAAAATTTATATATTTGGTATAGGGGAGTTGGGCTAACAGTGAACCCATTTCAAATATTTTCGGCATTAAACAACCGTATATCCAATTAATACGTTGAGTTAGTTTTGCTAAGATAGTTATACTACATTTTTATCACTATATATGGTATACATAGGTTGATATATATATTTCTGGACTAGGCAACACTAAGTGTTGCCAGACGCAATCTGACATTTCCATTGGAAAGTTTGACATTTTTTAGCATAACATCACTCAGAACGTTTTGCCATTTAGTCGTGAATTGTTTTATTTACAGGGAATTAAAAAATCCATCTCGGCCAAAAAATGGAATTAACTCGTGAACATTTTCGTGCGATCATTTTTCACAACTTTCGACGTGGATTATAACGACAAGGGTGCATCGATGAACTAAAATCTTTGTATGGCTATGAAGCACCATCCTATAGCACTATGAAAAACTGGTACAACGAATTCAATCGTGGCCGACGCTCGCTCAAAGACGAATTCCGTGAAGGTCGTCCAAAAACAGCCGTTGTGCCAGAAAACATCGATGTCGTTCGTGAACTGATAATGCAAGACCGTCATGTAACATACCTTCAGATAAAGGCATGCCTATGCATTTCTCCCACCAGCATGCATTCGATATTGCATGAACACCTGGCCGTAAAAAAGGTTTGTTCTCGTTGGATCCCGCACAATTTGACAATCGCTCAAAAACAGGCTCGTGTGGATTAGTGTAAAGAAATGCTGAAAAAATACGATCGCGGTGCTTCAAAAGACGTTTATAAGATCGTCACAGGTGACGAATCATGGATCTATGCGTATGAGCCCGAAACAAAACAAAACAAAACAATCGACCGTGTGCCTATTTTCATTATTAGGCCAGAAATATATATAGCAGCCCTCGGAAAGCCAGCGGAAAGTTTGAAAATCTTGCATTGGGTACATGGGTAGTTCGTGTATTTTTGGCACTCCTACATATTATTACCGATAAAAAATGATCTCTGAGTTTTAGTAAAGTACCTCCCATACCATCACCAATATACATATAAGTAGTAAGGGCCAACTCACATATTTGCCGATATATGTATATAATATGTTTAAAGTCAACAGGAAGCTCAAAAATTTTTCTATTAGGTATATGGGGGTAAAAAATCATTGTTCCAATTCATCCCATTTTTGACATACAAACTTAATAGTATCAGAAAAGGATTTTAAAAGAATAGTAAAATAATCACTTTTTTGGTTTAAAAATTGTGTTATATGGAAAGGAGGCGTGGTTATTATCTGATTTCGCTCATTCATAAGGCAGCATTTGAGAGTTACATGAATAATGATTAAAACATGTAAAAATTGGTTGCTGCGAGCTCAGAAAAGACTGCAGTGGACTTTGGTTAGGAAAAAAGATATGATGATATCCTAATCGGCAAATCAGCTCTTGTAAGGATCTCAGAAACAATGGACAAACCATCACCATTAATAACAATCTGGAAGACCTTGTTCTAACTTACGTCGAAGAGGATATGCCATTGCGACGGGTCTACCAACATGATAATGTCCCAAGACATATCTGGAAAGGATTTCAGAAGTAGTTCCAGAACAAAAATATTAATGTTTAGTCGTGTGGCCCCACTTATTGCCGCGCTCACTCTCTATGTACTCCAGATGTACCAAAGTAATTAAAAATCGTGGAGGAATAACTTAATACAAAATGTACATTTCCCCACAGTAATTAAATTTTCGTATAACTAATTATATTTTCTTCTTATTTTTTCGAACAGGTTGTTTATAACCAAGTTGTGCATTTTTTAAAACTTGAACCATTCACAAATATTTGTCGAAAATAAATTTGAGAAAAATACTTTTGCAAAAATTGTATGCATACATTTATGCGTTCGATATGTGTTCTTATTTTTCGAACACGTCTGTGGACAAACAAATACTTTAGTTTTAGTTTAGAATTAACTGCGGACAATTGATCTGGTCTGAAAAGTTTCAGAATTACAAGTATCTTTTGAAGGAACTTTCAGACAGAGCACATACTAGTAGGTATTTTTTTCTTAAAAACATGGCGAAATCATTAAATATATTCCTGATAATATAAATTGATCTAGACATCTCTATATCTAATTTGAAGACGTGATTAATATATTTCTGAATAAATTCTGACAATTGATTCTTCGGAGGGCATAATTACGTAAAAAAGACCCGTTGAGCTTGTCGTTCATCCTAGGACCTAGGTCATTGCACGGCAAGTATTTATATTTTTTAAAGGACTACGCGAGCATTGCGTTTGTGGTTGGGTATACACGGGTGATTCTAGTGCTTAGCATTCCAACTGCGTTAATAAGAATAATTGAAAATATGCGCCTTTAGATACATATTTACATATCTGAAGTGAATATATGAAAGTATATATTGCACACTAACTACAAAAGTGGCACAACTCGAAAAAGGGAAAGGACGCAATCAACACAAAAGTAAACCTAATGGCGACTTTCCTGTTAAGTGTGATTGTGATGACATTAAAATTTCTTGGGTAGACAGAAAAGTTTATTACGAATTGATATGTTCAAAAAATGTATTTCGAAAACTTTTGAGTTGTGACTCTTTTGTATTTAATATACGATATGCATGTACATATGTATATACGAGTACATATGTATGTATGTATAGAAGTTTTAATGTTGTAAATAATATTGAAAACTCCCATATATTTTTATGAGCAAAGTGGTGCACACAGATACATATCTTGTTTGTAATAATGTATATGTATGTATGTACATATGTCCTTCTGAGGACCATTACTGCCAAAAGTTATTCGACGCAAAAGCAAGACGTAGTAGCCAACACACACGTACAAACCATACATACAAATATTAATCATAAAGCGACGTAAAAGTGCGCCCTGCACGTGCCAATCGCGCGTGAGAAACGTCTGCTCATTGCCTTTCCCACGCTTACAATTATTTTGTTTGAGGTTACTTGGATGCGTTCAATATTTTCGTACTGTTTTTACCGTCTTGCCGTGGCATAGGCGAGAGGCAACTTGGTTTAATCCAGCAAATGTTTTTTGGGGTGGCTCGTCGCCTCGACAATGCTTGTGCCTGTATGTGTTGGTGGTATTATTTGATTTTGAAAAACGAATATGCACTCATGGTGATTACTCAGAGATCACAAACATCACAAGTCCAGTTGGGGGTGTTTGATGCACTTACTGTGTAAACATAACAAAAAGACATACATACTTATATACTACGTACGCATGTAAGTAGTAGTAGCTCACGAGTGAAAAGTGTAAGTCATAACTGGTAAGGTAAGGATCAGATGAAAAAGAGATTATCTTCATTTATTTATTGTTCTTTTATCGGATACTTATGTATGTAAGTAATTATGTATGTATGTATGTATATGTATTGAGTGTAAGTTGAGTAAAGCGACAAAATGGTGGACCTGTTGAATAACAGTAAATAACTAAGGTAACACAGAGCTACAAAGCATTCGCTGGTAACTTTATAAATTTAGCGATAATTAACATTCGATATCGAAACTAATAATTTATTAGCTTTATCTGATTAGGCTTGCTTCACGTTCTCAACAAAATTATAAGTGAAATACTTACATATGTACGGACTCCAAATAAAACGCCGACTTCACAGATTCCATTCATAATTACAAGTTCATTTCTTTCAATCAAATAAGAACTTAGAATTTAAAATTTGAATAAATAAACTGCGATGTTTACAGAAACAATACATATTAATTCGTATTCTTTCAAATAAAATAATAATTCTCTTATTTTAATAATAAATTATTTAGTTAAATATTATTGTTATTCTAAGCGTTTACAAGGCGAAGCATCGAAACCAGAGCTTTAACTCATTAATTCACCTTTGAACTCTTTCAATTGCTGCATTCACACTATATTTTTTTAACCACATTCAAATCTAGACCACATTTTCAGGGTTTGGATCTGTGTTAACATATTTCCAAAAACACTATATTTATTCTCAAATATTTCGTGATCATTACATAACATTCTTAAGTAATATACTTACACATCTGCTGTTGCCTTATTGAAGGGCTAAGTTCGGGTGCAACCGAACATTTTATACTCTTGCAACTTGCAAGAGTCGAAGCCAGGCAAATAATTTAAGGTGTAAAACCAATCATATAGAGTAAAGTCAGCCGAATGTTCGATACTCCTGATAAAGGTTATATGGGGGGTAAGTCAAGTTTTCGCTCAAATTTATCTATTTTAGGCACAAAGATACACTGTCATGAAATAAACACGCTCGACATTTTCGATCTAAAGTCAAGTACCGGAGTCTAAATGTTCGGTACCTAGGGTCTTGAACAATTTTTATTGAATTTAAACAATTTTTGGTCATAAGTAAAGTAAAGACATTATTCGTGCAAAGTTGTATCCCATTACATTAATTGCTTCTTGCTTTGTGTACTGGAAACTAAACGAATCAAGTGGAATTTTAAATTGTGCTATATGGGAAGTAGGCGTGTTCCCATAAATAAATACCATCTCGGTGGTAAAATTAAATGTCTCGGGTGTACTTAGTTATTGATTTATCGCGCTTTTAGTGGGTTTTAACAGTACCGTTGTATGAGGAGTGAGAGGGGTTTTCCTCCGATTTCATCCATGCTCCCGCTGCCGGTAAAAGTTGTTATAACATTTTGTACTCAGCAAATTTGGTTGTTGTAGCTTAAGTGGTTTATGAGATATGTACAGTACATTAAACTTATTACGCCTCGCCCACTTAAAAAAAATTTTCCCACGGGTGCCCCTTGTTACTGCGGTCCTCTGTACCAAATTACAGCTTCATATCTTTAATGCTTAATTATGGCACCTTATACACACATATGTTTTCAGTAAATGGCAATTTGTGGGCGAGGCAGTAATCCGATTACGCCCATCTACGAACTCGTAATTTTTTTATACGAAGAAACCTGCATACTCAGTTACATCTAGATATCTCAATTTTTACTCAAGTTGCAGCTTGCACGGACGGACGGACAGACAGACAGTCTACTGGATTTCAACTTTTTCGCCATCCTGATCATTTACATATACTTATATATAACTCTATATCTATACTCGCTTAGTTGTTAGGTGATACGTACAAGCGTTACGTGAACAAAACTATAATACTCTGTAGCAACTGGTTGAAAGAATATAAAAAAGCGGTGATAAAGATAAGCCCACTTTAATGTTTGGTATGTCTAATGTCCTTTACTACTTTCTTCCAATCACTACTGTCATGTAATACAAGTAACTTTCTATAGGTGAGTGATATCTAGAGTTACAGATTTGTAGTCCTAACTGCCGCTTCTCGGAGAAATTATCTCAAATTTCGTGTAAAACAGTCACGCACAAAGTTGCAGGTCCTTAAGGCTTTCCACTTACCCATTTTTAAACACAACCTTAAATTAGCATACAATTTCTTTATGATTTTAATCATGACAATTTATTACATGTGCATTTCGATAGTCGAAGCCATAACACTTTTCCAAATATAAAAGATTTCATTCAAACGCTTAATTTTGATTGTTCGGTTGGTTTGTCAGCTATGTACCTGTGTACAGCAACTTCCAATCGGCTACGATGTCTTGTCGGACCCGATTGACCCTCCGTTTGAAACTCTTGAGGACTTCCACGTAAAACTTGTAGTAGATTGTAACGGTCTTTGGATAATAATTCGTACCAAATTTTATAAAGATATTTCGACAAATACAAAAGTTTTTCAAACAGAACATGATTTTATTTATGCTATAGTGGTCCTATATCAGCGGTTCCGACAAATAAACAAATGTTGAGGAGAAAAGGACGTGTTGAAAAATTTAGATCAATATCTCAAAAGCTTATATACAGGCAGACGTTCGGAAAGACGGATATGTCTTAATCAATTTAGCTTGTCATACTGATCATTTATAAATAAATATTTCGTAGGCTCCTCGGCGATTCCTGCATTTCAAACTTCGTGAAAAACTTAATAAACCATGTTCAGAGTATAAAAACCTCAAATATGTGATATGTATAATTTGGAATCACGCGTATTGATGGCACGACAGTGTTTGTTCCTTAAAAGAAGTGACTGTAGCTTGTAATTTCAAGGATTAACCAATATTAATAGGAAATGGTTCGATTATATAATTAACAAGAGCCATCCTTCGATCAGTGAATGTGCAGTTTTAAGATCGGCTTCCTATTAGCTATAAATCTCCCGAAATTCTTTGCAAACCGTATACCATACAAAAAAAAGTTTTGGGAATTTTTATTAAAAAAAATACTTTATCAATTATTTCAAAATTTTAATTTTCAGGAAGTTAAGCCTGATTGTACCAGAAGATTTGAAGAATAATGGCCAGTACTTTGCTTTGTAAAACACCGTCTAATACTTGTATTATCTACCTATTTTGATAACTATTCTTGTGAGGACGTGGAGCTGTAAAACGTATTTATGAATCTATTTAGATCGCACTTAAATTTCAGTATAAGACTGCATTTTTGAAAATATATTTACGAAAAATATATCTGTTTGTATGCTCGAGTAAAGTTATTTAATAACAAGCGCAACCAAAGTTGTACCCTTGCAAATTACAAAGATCAAAGCCGGCGAAATACCCACAGTTGTTATCAAATCTTTATATTAAATAAGCAAGGAAGGTCTATTACTATAAAAACATTTTTAGGGTTCCTCGTAGTGAATTTGTTAATTGTAACTTTAGTGATTTGTGAGATATGTACATAGATCAAACCCATTAAAATTGAACATTTTTAGCCAACAGGTGTCCCTTGCTACTACAATCTCCTGTAACAAATTACAGATTTATAATGGCATTTTAGTTATGGCATTTTATAGGGTTTCGATCAATGGCGATTGTAAACGTGGCATTCATCCGATTACGCCTATCCACGAACTCATCCTCACTTTTTTCTAAGGAATGTCCACCGATGGACTAACAACCAGAATTCGTTACTTCAGAAAGCAGACTTCGTAGCCGTTATAATTTAGTCTACTGTAATGAAGAAAATAGATTATACATTTAACTAAACTAACCATTCTCCATGATTGATGAAAGCTGTGAATAAACATATTGATAGATATACAGATGCAGGGGTACAGATTTTACGAAAATTAAACAGCTAATTTGCATAAATTTTTCTTAAAAAGGGCAATAGTTTGACATTTGTAACCACAACACAATTAATCTCAGAGACACGTACACTACCTAACATACATATATGAGGCATCAGGCTCTTCGGAAGAGTCATTTAATTTTTTCAATTTAAAATTCCAATTGTATGTACATATTTTAGAATGTATTTCCAATGTAGAGAGGATACAATTGGTAGTGAAAAAGAAAAAACTTGTTTCAAATGTACTCGAAATGAAATGGTTCTTTGTATTCAATTAGTCACATCACTCAAGTTGGAGAGGGGCGAGCTGCGGCTGTGACCATTATTGTGAGACTAAAAAACGTTTAAAAGGTAAACTGTGCAAAATTAGGAAAACATGCATTAACAGTTACTTCACCCAACATATCTAGCTATGTAGTGTATGAGTGTTGAGCACTTAAAAGCTGAAATGCGTAAATGCCCAGATTAAATTGTACACAGAAATAAGATTGCTTTAAAATGTTGTGCGACCATTTCAATTGTGGCATGTGAAAATTGATCACTTAATAGCTTTTGAGAATCGAAAGTAATCAATAAAAAAATTATTAACTTCTGTTCAACTCCTAGCTATCCCAAACAAAGAGAACGAATAGACCTCTAATAAGTCTGCTCATTCCTCGTAGTAAAGCTACATGTGTTATATGTATGTTCATGCTGATGTTATGATTTTCCGAACATATTTTCGTAACTTTGATTCTTGAAAAGTAAAGAGTTGATAAAAATTAGCAATCAACGTCCGGCCCGTTAGAGTTTTTTACGTATGTATCGTACGGAGTGATGCAGCGAATTGATGAGAATGGATGAGGCAAGGAATAGTGATCAGCCTGTTCAAGTATTCCCAAAACACGAACACAGAGCATCGGCAATTATCGAATGATTGATACGTTCGACGCGATTGATTCAAAGTGCTTTCCATCAACAAATATGTACGTATGCATACACGTACATACATGTGCAAGTGAATACTGTTGAGCCACTCAAAGGCTCGTTTGCACACGTTTCGCCAATTTGATTTTAATTTTTAATTGCAAACGAACACGTCATTGTTTCGTTAACCGTTCGTGAAACCAATGACAGTCGTCGCTTTGGCTTTGAAGTGTCATTGTCAAGGTATCGATTCCCTCCTATCAGCCACTCCACACAGTTGAACGAGTGGTTGTTGTTATTGTACGCCCTTGCACTGCTCCGCCGTTTCGTGGTTGCGCGTGACACACAATGACCGCAGATCCCCTGCAGCGCTAAATTTTCATTCTATCGGCATATTTGTAACTGCAGAAAGGCTAGTCGCAAGGAAAATGCACACAAACAGAGTATTGTCACAGAATCTCTAATTCTAAGCGCATCTGTATATTTGTAGACGAACTGCACTTGTGTTCATAGGTACATATGCATGTGTATGTAATGCATGTGAGCACTTGTAGGCATGAATTTCCAATGACCTTAATTTACATTTTATCACATTTACATTACATACGTTTGTTGGTGTGTATGAAATTCGAAACACATTGACAAGTGCAAAAAATTAAAATTATTTATGATTGCAAATATTGTGTATAATAAATAATTCAGAAACTGTGACCCAAATCGCCAGCGGCTCTCTGCTTGCGATCGTTGCACTTTTGGACATCGCACCCACTTAAATGCCCTATTTTAAATAGACGTGACCCGAACATAATTGCAGCGATATATTTAATTAGCGTGCATTGTTCGAAACAAATGCTTTTAGCGGGATGGCTGTAGAGAATATTTTAAGAGATTTCAAATTTAATTGAGTGCTAGGGGGCACCGCTTTTAACATCAATATATGATATATTTAATTGTTTACCCAAGAATACACATATACTTGTATGTAAAACGTATGATATTTTAAGCAAGTTTCAGTTCATCTTGAAATTTTTCTGGAAATGATGCTAAATAATAAATTTTTACCCATTAATTATTGAATAATTAAAAAATAGCTGTAGCGCCACTTTTCTATTCACTTTACTACCATTCATGAAATGTACGATTCATAGTGTTCCCAGATCATAATTGAATATTTCCCTTGGCTCAGAATGTATTGTGTTCCTTTTGGAAGAAATAACGATTTTTTTTTCAATTTCGGACTTAATTTATAGTTTCTTCTTAAATCTAGCTCAAAAATGTATGAAAATTAATACGCAACGGACAGATGGGCATGACTAAATTGACTTAGCTATAAATATGTAAACACTTTTTTGGGTTTTCAACGATTCTTCAATGACAAAATTAATATACTTTATTCAGGGTATAATAATAAAACAATTTAATGATGAGGAAAAGAATAACCACGTTGTTGTTCTAGAAATATATCGATTTTTGAAGCGGAGTAATGTTTTAGTCGAAGTGATTTATTTTTATTTCGGAGCTCTAGACTAAGCGAATTTTGCAAAAAAAAAAGCTGCGTTTTGGATTGTGTGCAACTGATGGACTCTAAATTATGTCAGTACGAACTTATGTATTAGGCTTACGCATTTCACAATCTTCAAAGGCAGAAGAAAATAAATATTCCTTAATTTTATGAGAATAATGGGAAAGTATATAATTTTCAACAGAACCACCTAAGTTCGAAAGGATTTATATTAGGTGTATGGCAGGTTTAATTGGACCCGATTCAATTCATTTTTGGGATGGAGACATACTATTATCAGAAAAGTCTTCTCTCCAAACTTCACATTGACCAATATTTTCGGTAAAATATTAGTAGCAGTAACTTAAATTGTTTTAGTACGTTTTGAAATTTTTTCGTCATATGGTGACACACCTCAAAGGCACTTTTCTTGCAAAGTTTTCTCGTTTATTTATTTATTTTTACACTGTAATATAGGAATGTCAGAATAATATTGCATACCCAATTTCGTTGAAATCGGTTAAGTCGAAATATGGTTATTCATTTAAATGTGGGCGGTGCCACGCCAACGTTAAAATTTAAAAACAACTAAGTACTACAAGGCCTATGATCTCCGTTGTAAAATGTTTTGTCTTTGAATCATTTATATATATGTATACAGAGTTTGTTCGGAAAGGACTGAGTCGATTTAAAAAAATTTATTGAACCAATCGTTACACTTCTTTAAAAACTTTCAAAATAGCCTCCTTCTCCGTCGATGCAGCGCGATTTCCAAACATTGTAGGGGTCACGGAAGGCAATCTGCGGAATATCCTTGAAAGCCAAGATGCATTCTGCTTGGATCCCCCTTTCTCAAAGGCCTTTTTGGGAGTCACTTTCACACGAAATTTCTGGCCGTCAGTGAGCATTTTTGGAACTACCTTCGCGCACACCTTGCTCAAGTTCAAGTGCTTTGTCACATTGTCATGGACCACAGATTTTGATAAATTTGGCATCTGGGCAATTAAACAAATACTTAGTCTCAGACCGTTGACTCAAAGCTTCGCGCACATGAGTCACATTGTCGGTGTTTGTCGAAGTCGCAGGTCTCTCAGCACGGTCTTCATCAGCGATCTCTTCCCGGCCCTCCAAAAACACCTGGTGTCACCGAAACACACCATTTCATCTCTGGGTAAGCCTGCTTGAACGAACGCTACATTTTCTGCTTTCACCGCTCATAGAAACATATGGCGCGAAAATGTTGTGCTGACTCTCCAGGTGCTAGTTGGGAACGCCCTCTACCGTAACCAGTCAGTGCGCGCACGCTGCGAAGGACAGTCGCGGTGGAATAAAATTAGTCCATTAACTTTCTGGACAAACCTATATAACCCCATATCTGCTTATCCAGATTACGTTTTGGTGATACCAAAAACCGTTATGTGAACAAAACTTTTATACTCTGTAGTAATATGTTGCAAAAGTATAAAAGTTAAGCTACTAATATAAATACTATGTATGTTTACAAAGACAATTGGTTTAGCATTGTAAAAATACTACTTATGTCGGAAAATATTAATATCCTGGTGAGTCCGACGACTGAAAGTTAGGCCGTTCCCACCGTAGTCCGGTCTAAGTAACCGGAACGGACTTGGATTCATATCCGGCCAAGAATCGGCATCTCGAAATTACCTCAAGAATGTTTGTCTGCCACTAAAGACGCAACAACAACCGGAAGCTAAGAATAAGTCTTTCTAGCTCCTCCTCATACACTGTGAAAATAGACCGAAATTAGATAAACACGCCAACCCCCGATATAACAGTTATTTCGAAAACTATTAGTGAAATAACTTACTAACTAGACCCGAGCTGGTTCAAATGGATGATGATGTCCAATCTCAATGAAATTCAGAGAACGTATATTCTAATAACAGTGCGTCCTTGTGCCTACAATGAATAAAGCTCTCACATGTATATTGTACTTTTGACAAGGCTTTAAACCGTTAATGTTGGTCAATATATGTGATATTTAAATGAAGTTAAGTTGAGCACTTTTCATAAAAATTGTGTGATTTTGCACTAAAATTTCTCTAATATAATGACTTCGCATTGTTTGCATGACTTTAACCAATTTTTATTAGGGGAGTGTTCCATTACACCCGAACTAAGCTTTCCTTATTTGTTTAATATAAAGTTTTGTGAACACTTGAAAATATTTCCCCAGTTTAAATTTTTGCAAATTCCGAACTTACCCCTCTCTTGCTTGTTCCAATGTCCTTTGCTAGTGATTTTTAATGATTTAGATATTAAATAAAATTTTGTCAAACATTATGTTTGCTTTCATAACAAAATTGGTGCCGTTTACATATTTTTGATTATCCTTTAATTCGTATTACATTTATTACTGTTGCATTGTTCGGTTAACATGCATGCAAAGTGAGACCAGGGCAAGCGCGCCTGCAGAGTGGGCGCTCAAAGCCGAGACGTGGGCAAAGCTGGCGAATGCAAGAAAAAAGTTTTAAAACTTTTTCGGCGCCAACCTGCTTTGAAATAAATTACTAATCTTATATGTATATTAAAATGTATGTCCGCGCATTATGCCTAAACCACAGCATGAAAAGACCTGAAAATTGGTACGGGTAATCTTTTAGTCCTGGAAAAGGTCCTAACGGCGTCCTTTTTTGCAAAATCACCCTCGATTTCGCAATTTATGTCTATACTTGTAACGCAAGAACGGCTAAACCGATTTGGCTGAAAATTGGTGATGAGGTAGCTTCGAACCTCGGGACGGGCATAGGCTACTTTCTATCGTTTTATGTTAAAAGCCAAAACAATTCACAAACAAAAAAATATATTTCAAAATATAAGCATAAGTTCAAAATTCATCATCACTCAGCTACTGGCAGGGTACAGTGGTTTTTGTTTATACTTACTTATATTAATTATAGTGATAGTTGTAACTGAACAAGAAAAGGTTGAATCATAATTTGAGATGAGTGCATAATAGCTGACAAAAATTTCTGTCTTTTTTATTTCTGTCTGGATTTTAGCAGTCGATTTTGCAATTACATTCGATAATTGCTGAACAAAACATTACCATATGATTAGATAGAGGCGTGAGAAGCGCCCTCTTCTGCTCTACTGCTGCACTGTATTTCACTATAACAAGAAGCATATATGTACATGTGTAGAGACTGTGAAAATGTTGTTACGTCATATATATTTATGACCATATTATATAATATTATTCCTTAAGGGATTGTCTCAGTATGACCCTCCGAAAAATCACTTATTTTTTTAATGTTGGAATTAACCTGATTTGTTCTTTGTACATAAATAAATACGTTCATGACGAATACAAAATGATTTTTTTATTCTTATTTATTGGGTGTGCAATAGTAAAATAAATGGTTGAAATGACACGTAAAAACTAGAAAAGATTCTGTACGATGTCCACGATTGCGGTCACAATTTTGACCTAAAGCAAAGAGATTATTAATTTGTAGAAGAGTCGCTATCGCTCTATTGAAACTTTTTGTTTTTAAAGTTGACAAAATGGCGGCGGTTTGAACAAAATGTATCGAATTTTGACCTTAAAGCTTCCATAGCGCGATAGCGAATCACTCTCCGAATTGGAACTAGATATCTTCAAAACTCTTTCTTTGACAGTGGAAACCGTTTTGAAAAACACCATTCTGAGAAAAACGCGTTTAAAGATTGGAGTCACTTCGTTCCCCACTCTGTTCCATTTTTACAAGAAACGCTATAGCGACCATAATAATTTGAATTTCGATTTCAAAATTTGAAAGAATGTTTATTATAGTGTATAGTATCCGATAATGCAACAAAAAATCTGTTTCTTGAAAATTTCACGCTGTCGCGATCCCTTAAGTAATTTACGTAGTCAATAAAATATGTAGATTTCCCATTTAACTAATCCATTATATTGTTACCACGATAAATGGTAACCTTGGCAACAAGGAGCGAGAGGAGCCGCGGGTTCAGAATAGTATATTATAATTATATTCAAAAAACAAGTGGTGAAACTCATTCATTCAAAGCAGTTCTTTCCTTCATATACTCTTGCAACAGACTATAACAGTACCACCTAAAACTAATCGGGATAGATGTAAGGTTATATATACAGTGGTGAGCAAATGTGGAGACATGTTTGTCAGTTTTGCACTCTTTTATCTATAAAAACTTTTATATTTATTCAAATGCTCTCAAACTTTGGAATTTTAGTCTTCATTCTATTGTTGTTAGATCAGCTTATTTTAAAATAAAAATAATAATAGTGTTTTTTATTTTTCAATTGCAGTTTAAAGTGAAACTGTAATTTGTTTTTGTTTTTTATGTCTCTTTTGTTCATTCATCCTTGACCTCTTTGAAGGTGATTTAATTAGTTAAAAGGTAATTTTAGTGCTTATAAACGCGTTTTTACATCGAATAGATCGTCGCTAGGAAAATGAAGAAAATATCATCAGATATAGAAAACCGTATAGTCGTTTTGACTGGAAGTGGTAATTCATCACGAGCCATTGCTAAAGAATTGAACATTTGTCATCGTACAGTCCTTTTAGCGCAAAAAAGACGAAGATATCAAGCCTGCGCCGAACGCTGGTGGCCCTAAAAAATTGCTGACAGAGAGCGACGCACGTGCTATGGAGCGGCTTATCCGACAAGAAGAATTTAATACGCCTAAGAAAGCTGCTTTTGGAATCAACAAGGCCGTAAGTGAGTGGACAGCTCGCAGAGCACTTCGGGAAATCGGGCTTATTGCATCAATAAAACAAAAAAAACCTGCTTTGTCAGATAAAAATACAAAGGCTCGTCTGAAGTTCTGAAAGGAACGAAAAAACTGGAGCGTTGAAGACTGGAAACGCGTTATATGGTCAGATGAGACCAAAATCAATCGTCTTCAGTCAGACGGAAAAGAGTATTACTGGCACCGTAAAAATGAAACTCTTCAGAAGCACCAAGTGAAACAGACCGTGAAACATGGCGGAGGTAGCATAATGGTTTGGGGCTGTTTCACTTAGTGGCATATTGGCCTTTTAGTGAAAATAGAAGAAATAATGAAAAAGGAAGACTTTCTTGGTATTCTTCAAGGTAACCTCCCGGATTTCATTGATTTGAGCGCATACCCTGAAGAGGAGGTTATTTTTCACCAGGACGGAGACCCGAAACACACCGTCAAGATCGTTAAAAATTGGTTATCCGAGCAAAAGTTCAAAGTGTTACCATGGCCAGCACAAAGCCCCGACCTTAACCCAATCGAAAATTTATGGGCAATTTTGAAAAGGCGCTTGGCAGTACATGAAAGAGCTCCAACAAACATGATGGGGCTTTGGGAACGTTTGCAGTCAGAATGAAGAAATATTTCTAAGGACACTATTAAAAACTGGTGGAAAGTATGGCAAAGCGAGTCAAAAGTGTAATTCGTAACAAAGGATTATGGACAAAATACCAAATTTTTGTTGTAAAGAAATACATTTAATCACGAGCATAACTGGATAAATAGCGTTAAAAGAAGTTTTTTTTATTGAATTGGCTTTTCGTTTTTGTTTTTATTCCCGAAAAATTTTTAATTTTTTAAAAAATAAATGAAGAGTAAACCCTGAAAATTTGAAAGCATTTCATTGAAAATTAACGGTTTTATTAATGAAAGAGTGCAAAAGTGACAAACATGTATCCGCATCTGCTCGCCACGGTATGTATGTATGTACTATATCTATTTGAATGATCACGCTGATGATACGAGTTTAAATACAGGTATCTGTATTTCTGTCTGTCCCTGCCAGCTGTAACTTAAGTAAAAGTTAACATACCTTGATGAATCTTGGTAGACATGTACCTTGCCAATGTAAATGGGCATAATCGAACCCCGGCCACGTCTACAAAACGCTAACATTGAAACACGCATAAAATGCCATAACTAATCTGCAAATTAAGATACAGAACTCAAATTTGGCACAACGCATCACATTAATAAGGGGCACCTGTAATTTGAAAGTCTTTGAAAAATTGGCACGGCTCCGCCCCCTAACAAATTTAATGTATTTGTACATAACTCTAACTTACACAAGGTAAATTCTTCTTACGATAATGTAAAATAGGCGAAATCGAATGATAACCCTGCCAACTCCCCATATAACAGTTTCCTTACAAACTACTAAAGGTGTGATAAATCAATAACTAAATGCCTCAGAGACATTAAATTGTACGCTCCTCCATGGTATCAAATTTGGACGATGGGCGTAACACCTCCCACATTTAGGTGAAAATTCAAAGCACGTGAACTACTCGATAGATAACAACCAAATTCAGTACATTACATTCTTATGTATGTTTAACAATAACAATAACAACAGTGCAACAATTTTAGAGGTTGGACCACATCTACTTTCCACATAACAAAATTTCAAATTCTATCCAATTCTTTAGCATTCTAGTATACCAATTAATATAACGGTATAAAAATTTACATTAGTGATGAAGTGTGCCATCTTATGACTAAAACTTTTCAAAATCAAACCGGGACTTTCGAACCCCCTAGCTACCGAGTATGAGGGCCCCAGAGCCTGTAGTTGACATTTTACCGAAAAAAATCGATCAATGTGTAAGATATATAATTATTATACGCAAACAATTCTTTCCTGATAAAAGCATATCTGAATATCAAAAATGGTTTCAATTCGGTATCTTATTTCAAATATAAAGATTCTCGAACATGCGGGTGGCCTAATACGGGTTATTTTGGCCAATACTTGAATTATCTCAATGAAAATGAGAGACCGTGATTTATTAATAAGATTGTTTTGATTGTATAGTGAAAATTTTCAGTAAAAGGAATGAAATAATGTTTCGGGAATATATTTGTCAATTAAGTGATATAAGTATACAAAAAATTGCTGATTGATACAAAACAATCACAATTTTTCCTTTGATGTTATAGCTACATATCTATGTATGTAAAATCTGTTAAGTTGTCACAACGTTCTGTTACATGCGATTCAAAATATGTACTGAACTACACATTTGTATGTAAATGTTCTTTTTGGTTGACCTAGTCGCTCGACATAAGCACTTTAAGAGGAGATTATACTCTTAATCACACCCATAAACACGAACATACAGACACCTGTTTGGAGACAGAAAATCCACATAGCCTTTGTAAACACGACCTTGAAAACGTGGGCAACAGATGTAGGCCAATTCACTTGTTGGGGCCGCACACGACCGGCGTTAGTTCAAGTCGCGTGCTCCACGCGTTTGCATGTGACCGGCAGCAGGAGACAGATAAACAGGACAACACAGCAGCACGTAGGCAACACAAGCCTAGTCTTTGTTTTCGTAGAAATGTCAAGTGGCTACCACGGCTGCAGCATCGATAACGGAGAGGCCTGCGTGTATCTGGCTTGCGCTGTGTCAATCACGCAGTGTCAATTATTGCTTGAATCAAACACATTTATAGATACAGATATAAACATATTTATTAGTACAACAATGAAAGTAAACAATATCAGAACACCTTGTTACTCGTTACGCGCTTAGCTGGCCTAATGCCACCCCATGCAGCCGAATGCTCCGTTGACAACCAAACAAATGCACCAATAGCACATTGACACTGAGAGAGCATATGCTCAGCGCTCTCACATTATTTGCACGTCGGTGAGGATCAACACGCTCTCAACGCAAACCCTTTGCGCTTGGCATCCTTGCGTGACCTTCTCCGACGCTGAGGGCTGTGACGTGTGCTCAGTGCCGTTGAAGGTTGATTTACTATTAAAGCGTATGTATGTATGTACATATGTATTTGTATATAGATAGTCGGGCTTTGAGCTTGTTGTCACCACCTTTGTGAGCAAAGCCGACACTGGCAAATGCTTGGCTATAGCCAGGGGGTGGTTTGAGTCCAGATTTTTATTGGCGGCGTTACAATGAGCTTTGTGCAGGATTCGCTAAGCGGGACAAGGGTTCAGGATATGCCGGCACATGCAGGACGCACGTTGGTCATGCGCTGCAAAATCAGTCGAACGCCGTTCGTACACACGATAAGTCACGTGTGGCTCTAGCTCTGGTAATAATTAAACAAAAATAAATACAAAGTTGGTTTTTGTATAGGCATCAAGTTGACCACAAATCTATAACACTAACCTGTTCATTCAAAATAATTGTGCATTGTTGATTTCTACTACGAACATGGAACATAATCTTCATAACAATACGCCGGTTAATTGGGGCTACGGAGTGGCTCCTGTGGCGACTACGCCGCACAGTCACTGGGCTCCGCCACCGCAAAGTCATAGCTTGAAACGAGCATTATCCGAAAGTGATTGTGATGAACTCTACTCTGAGGAATCCTCGAAAGAACAGTAAGTAACTCTCTTTTCAATTGATAACAAGAAGCTAAGACTTTCTTCTACTGAAAATCTAGAGTTTCTCCCAGCGAAACTGGAAGTTGTCAGTTATTGACACGTAAGAAAAGACGAGGTGTTATTGAGAAGAAGCGACGGGATCGCATAAATTCTTCACTCACTGAGTTGAAACGTCTCGTGCCAACGGCTTATGAAAAGCAAGGTTCTGCTAAATTGGAGAAAGCTGAAATCTTACAATTAACCGTGGAACATTTGAAAAATCTGCAATCAAAAGGTAAATTAATTGAAATGCACTCATATTATATAAGCTCCTTTAGTGAACATACAATCGTACATACATAATTGTCGCATGGATATTGTCATGCGCATGCTGAATGTGCGAAGAAAGCAGAAATGTGTTAAAATACAACTTGTTGAAGACGAGGATTTCATTCGAAATTGAAGGTGTTTTATGAGAAAATAAAAGTTTTGTGAAGTGCAAAACAAATTTCTATTAAAAGTAACAAGACTAACTCTAGGTGTCTCTATTTGTGACTAAATAGAAATTGATACATATTAAAATAATCAAGCATTTGCTAACGGCAATTTTCAAACCCAATGAATCGTCCAAAATCTAAGTGATCTAACGAAAAATTTAATCTTAATGAAATAAGTGATCCACAATTAATTCTTATCGTTTATGATTTTTAAATAATACAATATAGAAAATTCATTCAGTAATACCACTGCAGTAGAAAAACTTAATGTCCCAGGGAAAAGTACTAGTTCCGCAGTTTTAAGGGCTATGCCAGAACTTGTGCAAAACGCTTAAGAAGTGATACAAATACTCACAGAAATTTTGATAAAATTTGAACTTAATTTACACTCAAATAAACAGTTTGTTATAGTATGAAGTCTGATTTACTTAATTATAAGCTCGTACCTTCTTCTTCATTGGGGTAGACACCGCTTACGCGGTTATAGTCGAGTTTACAATTTTATCACTTTTTCGAGATGCTGTCTCATATGTTGTAATTAATGTTTCTTGGTTGTCTGTAGTTTCAGTAGCAATCAAATAAATATCGCTAAGATTAAAAAAAAAAATAATTACTTGAAAATTTGAAGAAATTTTCTTTGAATTTTTTAGATAATTATACACCCTCTTTAGGATAACTAAAAAGAAAATTGTGCTTATATAAAAAGGAGTGATAATTTGTTCATATCCCTTAAACGTCTGGCAGTTCCTCCAGCAACTACTACTTTTTTGTAAAATTTTCATGTATGAACATGCATTTTTAAATATTTATTACATCATGTCACATGTTGCTTTGATATATCCGTTATCTTTTAGCTCAGTCGCCACTTGTGAGTGAGCTTTGAAGTCATTTTGACTTTAGTAAGAGTGCTTTGAAAAAATAATTTCAAGGAAAATTTTGTATTTTCAAGTGACTATTGCAAAAGTGATAATAATTAATTGGTGCTGAAAATATAGAATCTTCATCGTTATTTCAATTTAATTTGATGTATGTAGGTATTGATAAAAATTTACAAATTTAAATTTTATGAAATAAAACTTAAATGGTCCTTGAGGAACCATCAGGTGCATGGAGGAACTGCAAGGCATTTAAGGTTTAAGCATTCACTCAATCAAAGAAAACCTCTATAATACAGACCATCATAATTTGTTTATCATTTAATTTCATTTGTTAAAAGTTTCTTGAGAAACTTGTTTCAATTTTTTATTTAAAAAAATATTATATTTACCTACTGCCTACAAGTGAAAACATTTTCGGGCACTCATAAACTCCGTTATGTCAATTATATGCCTAAACCGTATGCGTGAAGTCGGTTTTACCAGTTTTCCCACCAAAAAAGGATTTCCCACGCTTTCAATTTATCATTTTAATCCGCCGGCCCAACTATCCCATAAACCACCACCACCTTGGTGCCATTAGTAGGATCAGCAGTCAATTGCCAACAGCAAAGGGAATTGCATGCAAGCTAGCAAGTGGCTTTGTCGCGCTATTAATTCACCCGTAATGCAAATAATTCTAACTATGAGCATACATACAGACATTATCGAGACACCACGCTAGCATAAACTCACCCTCTCACAGGGCAAATGGGTTACACTAGGGCTATGAAATATGCTCTGTTGTGGGAATAAAAATAATGATAGTTTTTATTTAGTATTTAGCATGTGAACAATGTGTGTATCTAAGTATGTACGAGTATATGTTTAGTGGGCTTATTGATTCACAAAGCCAGCGCAATTGTTTGCATACATGACTGACTTTAATGACTTATTTATAACTGTATTTATTTATGTTTGCAGGTATTGAATCGTTCAGCTATGATCCTCAACGCTTCGCCATGGATTACCATATTATCGGCTTTCGAGAGTGCGCTGCCGAGGTGGCGCGCTACTTAGTGACCATAGAGGGTATGGATATTCAGGACCCACTCCGCCTACGCCTCATGTCGCATTTGCAGTATTTCGTGCAACAGCGTGAATTTTCGGCCAAGAGTTGTGCCAGTCCCGGCGGCTGGACTTCGGCGTCCGCATCCAGTGGCTATCAAACAAACTGTAGTGCAGCACCTTACCAACCTTACCCAGGCACACCTACTGCTCATCCCAGTCTCAATCCCACGTATATGCCCACACCAATACATGCCTATCCCACGCTGAGCACCTCGCCAAGCAGCACTTCGCACCTTCAGCCGCATCCGCACCACCTTCAACAACACAGTACACAACAGCAACAGCTGCAGCAGCAACCGCAGCAACAAGCGGCGTCTGGACAGGTTAACCGAGCTTCTTCGGCCAATGGAACAGTGGCAAGTGAAACGATGCCCATCATAAGCCACGCAACCAATCAGCCAAATCAACAACAACAACAGCAGCAATCGCACTCAACGCATCAAACACAGGCAGCGTCGTCACAGTTGCAGCAAACACCTGTGTCGCACGAATCACATCTTCAGCAGCCACCACAACAGCCACCACCACCGCAAGCGCAGCCGCAGCCTCAACATTACACGCAAGAACACACGCACACCGATCAACAAGGCGTCACGTATGCGGACTTATCCAACGCCCAAGCTCACATTGATCATCGCAATCCCACAGCGGCCATTGCCGCAACTGGTCTGAACTACCCTGGCTCCACACATTATCCGGTTGCAGCTGCACAGGAGTACAATTCAAATTACGTGGCTGCGAACGGTTCCAAGCCATATCGACCATGGGGTGCCGAAATGGCCTATTAACAGCCATATACAAATGTACAACAATAACTTCAGCTAACTGTTGTTGAAAATAAGGAGTAATGATATTCATAACCTAGTCACCAAAGATAAAAAAATTCAAGTCCAACTTACCTAATTTATCTGTAGAAATTATGAAATAAGGAAAATATTACAAGTAATGTTAACATTTTCTATTGTATATGTATGTGAAATCTACTTACATATATGTAGATATGTATGCATACAGTGATCCAACGTATACAAATATTCATTTTAAGGGTTTTTTCCGGGAAATAGGATTAAATAAATTTAAGCTTTAATATACACTTGGTAAACGTGAAAATATAAATGGTAAATTTATTTTTATACAAAGTTATTGTAGATATATTTGTACAAATAGTATTCGCGTACTACCAACATTTTTATTACTTTTAAAACACGAATATTGTATATTAAAAAAAAGGATTTTAAATATAAATAAACAAATCGTAAGTAAATATCAATAATAACTTCATCTCTGGATCTGGATGTACCGATTAAAGAAATATTCGAAGTTTACACAAAGGAGGTTTCAATAGTGCGGAACTGACGATTCTATTGAGGTCTGAGGACAGGAAAAACTCGTTGGAGGACAGATCCACTGGCCGATTTTTCATAGATACACATATCGTTATCATAAAATACAATATATGTCCAACATGATCTTGATATCTATATAGCGCCAGCGATATCGATGAATTTCATTTAAAGCTTATCGGAAATCATTTTGTGACGTCTTTTAGACGCATACTATTTTCTTCGACTTCCGTGCTGATAAGATGCAAAATTCAGCAAACATTATACATGGATAATGATAGTAACCCTGCAGAAGTGGGCGCTAGTTCAAAGCCGTTGAAATAAGCGTCTACCAATAGTTTAATGCATTTTTTATTTTTTTGTTTTTGTAAGAAATTTCCGCAAATAATGTCAATCACCACTACCTCGTTTATCCGGGAACTGGTGAAATAGTACCTTATATTAGGCTCTAAAAAGAGTAATTGCAAAGTGGGATTCTAAGGGTCGGTAAGAAAAAATATCCATGCTAAAGGTACTTATGTCCGAGAAATCACTAATTATAATAATGAAATAATAACACTTACGACTGTTAAATTGAATTTTTACTTTATTATTAATTTTTTCTTGCTGAGAATACAATAACTCAGCTTATTCTAAAATATTGTTTTTTCCGACTCTATTTTAATTTTATTGTAGCTGCAGTTTTTAAAGTAGCGCTTCTTCTACGGAATAAAATTATTGCATCTGTGAATAAGAAAGATCAGAAAAGTTTCAAATTAATGTTGTTTCTTGATTTAAATTACAATTAAAGCAACTAGAATAAATTGTTTAATCATTTGATCAATCGATAAAAAAAAAACAATAATTTAGAGAAGCCCATCGAGTTGCAATGAACTTGACAATACCTTCCAATCATAATCACCAACAAATTTATTTGATACGGCAGCTCTCCCTTGAATATAATGACCTATAATCCAAAACCATTGGCTTAGCCATAATATTGGTAAAGTTTTTTAAAACGGTAAGGCTTTTTATTGCGTTCGTGAACAAAATAAATACGAATTTTTATTAAAAGAACAATTTTGATAAGGTTTGTAAGTTATATGGGGTCTTAAACAAGTTTTCACCCGATTTTAGCCATTGTTGTCGGTTAAGGTGCTTAAGTGACTTGTTCTAAGCGAATTTACCTTTCGTTTAATATCATTTTGTGGGAATAGCAGTGAACCGATTACACCCATCTACGAACTCGTCCTCACTTTTTTGCTAAGGAGCATCATCCGTATCAAGTTTCATTAATATATTTAAATTTTTACTCCAGTTATCACTTGCACAGACGGAGACATATAACCCTATATTTAACTCGATTATTTTTAGGGGATTAGAGGTTGCAAGAGTATAACAAACGGTTCTTGCCTTATAATTGTTTTTGTAAATTCAGGAAAGGTACATTGAAAATGTGTAAACAAACAGCGTTCGAAGTTTTGTTTTCAACTTCACCTGCGCTCTTTCTACAAAATTACAAAAACAAATGCGATGCTTGACTGTTACATGCATTCATACGTATACATTTTTTTACTAGGTGGTTTCGCCTTCTTCTACCATACTCCTTTCAACTGATTAGCTAAGTTTTTTCCTCTAATAATGTAACTAGAAACGTTAGCTCCTTGGTAACCAGATCTATAATACCAACAACAAACATTTAACAAAATACTTACAAAAATATTGAAAATATATGTAATAATAAATTCGTCAGCATTGACGCTATTAAAATTCAGTTCAGTTTCTTCCGGAATTACGTTGGCTGTCCAATTAAAGATCATCGGAACCATTTCGGATCTGTTAAACACATTTATTAAGTGTTATTATATTTGGCAACACAGAATGCATAAAGAATACCACCGAAATAACATGCACTCCATTTCATAATGATTTTTCCATTTTCCTATCTTGCATATGATAAAATTGATTTTGCAGGTCCTTCATGCGTATGTATGTACACATCTGCTGTGTTAAAGCAGTTAGACTAATATTCAATTTACCTTTCTCACAAAATTTTGGAAGCTTTCGCTATTGAGGAGTGGAAGCATTAGTTAAAACGTAGCAGTGTAAATGACATCCCTGCTCACCATGCACAAAAATAATCATTATTCTTCACTGAAATGGAAATTTCGCTCATGAAGTTTTCCAAAATACCTGCTGTTTCAAAGCAATATGTAGGTTTCAAAGTAGATTTGCATATTTTTCTGTTTCAATAGCTATTGACCACTGGTCAACTCAATTTGCATTTCCACAACGGTAGTAGCTAAGGCCGCAGCCGAAGTCACAACCAAAATATGGTATGAGCATTTAAATGGAGGTATTAATATTTACAAAAAAGACACGTGTTTATTTTACTAATACGCAATAGTTAGTGGACTAGAACTTGAAAGTTTTGCATAATCCTTGCTTAAGGAATGGTCACTAATTACATACATATGTGCATAGTTGTATGGCTGTAGGTAAGCATATTGTGGATGCGAAGGGTTTGTGATAACTGCTCTGAATACTTTTAACCGAACTTGTATTCACAAAGGTTCATGAACATACAAACGTATGCAAATAGATGGATGAGTATATAGGAACATGTTTGTTGCTTATTAGGTAGGGAAATGTCGCCTTCACAGATCATTGAGCACACCTTATTGCACATTCCAGTTTTACGCAATCTCCGCATGCGCAGATACTAATTGGAATAAAGAGTTTCTTCTCGCAGCATAACTGCATATAAATGCAAAAATAACAAAATATTCAAGTAACACATATTTACTTTCATTCAGCTCAAGTACACTGTTAATAATCCGCTTAATAAAGTTTTGAATTTTTCATTTAGTTGATTTGAAGACTTCTCAACGTCACAAAATTCCGGTAAATGTGATATTTTCTATTCGTTTTGTACTCGTGGTTATATATCTCCTGACTATATTATTTATATTGTTACTTTTATCCGTAACATTTATTCACTTTTTTCAGTTCGAGCACTTTCTATTATAAATGTCCACAAGTGTGAATATCTGCGAACAATAAGTCACTGCATTGATAGTAGTGAAGTGCGAGTAGCTCGTGTTAAATGTGAGAGACCTTTTCGACTCGACTTCCCACGCTGCATTCAGATCAATAGTCACACACCCCTGTTGAATCAATCGCCTCTATCGCAACTTTACTCAAAGTTCCCACTCAAATTCGACAGGCTTTCGAAAACCAACCCCAACTCACGTGCGCTTAGAAATCTATCTACTTTCTATTTAATTTCATACAAACATTCACACACATGTATGTATGTTGGTACGTATATACTATTATGATTTGTTATTATAGATATGTTTCCCAGTTGCTATTTCGGGGTGGTTCCATGGGCCGCAAATTCACTGCTAAGCGATAATTGCTGTATGATTTCGACAGCAACAGGTTCCTCAGCAGAGCTCTGAACGTCTATCAAAACGATTTGAGGTTTTTGTTGTCAACATTTAAATGCGGTTAAGTGCAATTAAGTGAATAATGTTTTTGGAATGTATTTTATGTTATTGTCATTTTTATTCGAAGTACAATTTATTGTCATATGTGAGCATTTGCATGTGCTGATATATTAAAAATTGCAAATAAAATGTTAATATTGAAACCAAACCAAATACCTAAATACAAGTATGTATGCATGTAGTGCAGTCGATAATTTTTCATATTTCATTATTCAAATGGTAGATACTTATAATATAATATATGCACAGGTGGCTCACATGTTATACGTTTTAACACTCGGATGATTAAGGAAATCGATGCAAATGAACACTGGCCGGATCAACGTGCCAAGGAGTTATTTCATTAATGTATTTCATCAAAATATTTTAACAGTAATAGTAATAAATACGTATATACATATATACATATGTACATACTCGTACATACATATATAAATCAAGCTTTACAAAAATAGTGCCTTCAATATAGTACACCTGTCACCTTTTCCGCAAAGTAGCGGACTATGCCCAAGATATCGAACATGTGAGCATCAGCTCTTTCAGTCTCCTTACCGAAAAAATGCGACAAATTATGCGGAAAGTTTTAAAGTTTAGATAAATAACAAACGTGAATATATCTACGCTTTCAGTCTACAAAATGTTCTGTTTTACTATAGGAAAATCTCTATTTCGTTTCAAAAATAATTTGAATGAATTTCTCAGATAAAATGAAGTTGCCAAACCCACAGTAATCGGAACATTCTATTAGTAAAAGTAAAATATTTTCTCAAAATGAATTTAGTAATTTAATACGTGATCACGTTAGGATCACGACGATTCATGTTCCGGAAAGTAAAGCTTGGAAAAGTTTCTTTTTGATAGTCCGAATTATCCTAGTTAAAAATTCCAAAATATAAAGAAAACGGTAACAAATTTTAAGATTCTAAGAGCAAATATTCGCTTCATCTGGATAAATTTCGGGTAAGTAAAAAAGAATGTCGACTGGAAAATTATAAAAGAAAAGCTCATGAAATGCTTTGTATGAAATATATATTTAAATATATATGTAAATAAATCGACATTTGTCTCCACATACATATATTAGGTTGTCAAATATCTCCCTTCCGCCTTTTTGTCTTTTGAATTTCGCGGCTTGGTACTCTTTGGTACTCTATCACTTCGAACTGCGGACGTATGGTTTCAACGATTCAGAGCAGGTGAAAACGGCACCATGGATAAATCAGCCGGCGAAAAACCTGTGACTACGAATACCGATCAAATCATGGAAAACATCGATTTAACCCGGCATGTGACATCGCCCAGAAGGTGGGAGTTAGTCACCAAACCATTTTAAACTATCTGCAGAAGGCTGGATACACAAAAAAGCTTGATGTTTGGGTGCCGCATGATTTGACGCAAAAACACCTTCTGGACCGAATCAACGCTTGCGATATGCTGCTGATACGGAACGAACTCGACCCATTTTTGAAGCTGATGGTGACTGGCGACGAAAAATGGATCACATGCGACAATACCAAACGAAAACAGTCGTGGTCGAAGGCCGGTAAATCGTCCCAAACAGTGGCTGAGATTGATGGCCAGGAAGGTTTTGCTGTGTGTTTGGTGGGATTGGAAGGGAATCATCCACTTTGAGTTGCTCCCATATGGCCAGGTGCTTAATTCTCCCATCTACTACGAACAAATGAACCGCTTAAAGCAGGCGATCGACCAGAAGCGTCCAGAATTAGCCAACAGGAAGGGTGTGGTGTTCCACCATGAGAGGTTTTATCGTATCCACCATATAGCCCGGACATAACGTCAAGTGGTTACCCCCTGTTCCTGTACATGGTCAACGCCCTTGTTGGTGTAAAGTTGAACTCAAAGAGTACTTGTGAAAAGTGGCTGCCCGAGATCTTCGCAAATAAGAAGGGGGGCTTCTACGAGGGGGGTATTATGAAGTTGCCGATGGAAATAGATGCTAGATTGAAACAGATTATCGAACGAAATGACGCATATTAGAACTAAATCCGATCACTGTAAATCTTTTTATAAAGTATTGAATAAAGAGCAAAAAAGCGGAAGGGAGGTATTTGACAACCTAATTCAACCCTATTTTTCAAAACCAAACTGGCACAGATATATCTGTTATTTTATGTTTTCCGCAACAAAACCACGATAGACAAGTGTTATTGAATTTCAGAGACAGTATTTCCTACAATTATTGTGCTTTTTTTTTTGTCAAAAACTGAGTATAATGAGTAAGTAATAGTATGTGGTGGGGATAAAAATGGTCAAAAAGGGGCAACACTAGCCTACATACTATATGAATGTCGAATATTCGAATTTTAAATTCCCTCTGGTTGATGTTTTTCTCATTTAGACAATAATATATTCTCTTTTGCTGAATTTAAGTGTAAAGTTTTATCCAATCTTGACAATATTTCACTTATTCAATATAAACTGATGATAATACCTGAAGGCATTTGATCCTTACAAATTGCGAGAGTCTAAAATGTTCAGTTACACTCAAACTTAGCCCACCCTTCCGTATTATATCTTGAATATTTAATATTAAGTTTGCCATGATGCTTGTAACACTAAAAAGAGTGAAACGATGCTCATCGTTCAATCGAATGCGATATTAGCGTAGCGCAAAGCACCATAAATCTTTCGCAGAACTTTTCTCTCGAAGACTCTCAACGTCGACTCATTAGTTGTTGTCATCGTCAAATCCTCTGCACCAAATAGCAGGACGGGAATTATGAGTGACTTATAAAGTTTGCCTCCTCAGTCCAAGGTAGCACCTGTTGACAAGAGTTATCCTGCGTTGGATTTCCAGGCTGACATTGTTGGTGGTGTTTACACTGGTTCCAAGATGGTCGAATTTATCTACGACTTCAAAGTTATGACTGTCAACAGTAATGTGAGAGCTAAGTCGCGAGTGGGACGACTGTTGTTTGATGACAGGAGATATTTCGGTTTGCCCTTGTTCACTGCCAGACCCATTTGCTTAAAAGCTTGGCCTTCAATCCATCGGCCCCCGCTGCTTTGTTGTTCTTCAGACCGTTAATTGCTATTCGAACTTCAGCAGGCTGGAGAAGTGTTCCCTCCCTCACCAGATCACCTTAGAGGGTTCTACAAGAGTGTGCTCCGGTCTTGAAACCTTCTGTTAGCCGCCGCTTTTTTTCGTAGATTTTTCGAGCATAACCCTTGTCGGCCAGCTTATCAAGCTCTTCATACTCACGCATTTCAGCCTCTTTCTTTTTTTGTCTGCAAATGCGTCTCGTTTCCCTCTTCACCTCTCGGTATCTATCCCATTCCGCACGTGTTGTGGTCAATTGTAACAATGCGTGGTAGGCAGTCTGTTTTCTCTCTGCTGCGACACGGCACTCCTCATCGTACCAGCTGTCCTTTTGTAAGGAGCTCGAAATGCCGTCCCACAGTTCCCTTATACCGAGTTGTTGACGAGTGCTCTCAGAGAGCAGGAATGCAAGTCGAGTAGAAAATCGTTCGGCTATCTGTAGTGATTGGCTAGCTTTTTAACGTCGAATGTTCCTTGTGCAACAAGATAGTGGTCCAAGTCGATGTTAGGACCTCGGAGCGCCCGCACATCAAAAACACTGGAGACGTGTCTTCCGTTTATCACAACATGATAGATCGATCCGGAGACAGCCAGGTGGCTTGATGAATTTTCTTATTCTGGAATCTAGTACTACTGATTATCATATTTAGGGCCCCGGCGAAGTGGATCAGCCTCAACCTATTTGGGGATGTTTCATCGTGGAGGCTGAATTTACCGACCGTAATGCCACAACCCTGCGGAGGGGATGTTTCGCCTTCTGACTTTAGCTTGTCGAGTTTCGAAAATTTCACATAATCTCAAATATTTAACAAAATTTAAATATAGTTATGTTTACAGTGGGATTCGATGTTACTCCTTATATATGTACATGTGTCCATCGAGGTATTTAGTTCGTCAGAAATTGCCCAAACAACATAATGGCAAGCGTTTTGTAAATTAAGATTGCAGCAAATTTGCATAAATAAGAGTTTTGCGAATGTCGTTGACAATTTTCTTGCAAATGTAAAGTGCTAAACACATAGAGCGCAACAGACTGCTAGCGACATCTCTCAAATATTAAAATATATGTGTTCAGCACTTGAACCACAAAATAATTTAGATTTCTTGTTACCAAACGAATATTATATTTTTGGACACGAGAATTTAATTTAGAAATTTCCGGTGACTACATATATACCGAAAATTTGTTACGAAAGCGTGTCAGATGATCATTACTGACAACGTTACTGAGAGCTTTTCCTGGCGAGGAACTGCATATAAGAAGCGCATTAGGGCCTCCACTGTCGCTACTGCCATTCGTCATAAGTGAAATACGTTTAATAGGTTTCTAGTTACATTTTTATATTCATATTTAAATGTTATTGCAGAAACTTTCGCTGAAAATGGAGGCAAGGAAGAGGACTTTGTATTTGCCTCTAAGTCTTCTTTTCAGTACGCAAAAAATCATATTAAAATTAAAGCAACAAAAAAAAAAAAAAACTAAGTACTAATGCTTTTTTAAATGAAATAACAATGAAGCTCCAATTTTTACATTTTAATTCAATATTATTATATTAAAAACAAAATTAATATTAAAAATGATTTTTTAAATGTATCAATAAAAAACATATCGAAAACAAAGTAAATGTTTAAAACGCTTACATTAAAAATACGTGTTTTTAAGCATTTAGATAACGTGTAATTACGTTACTTAAGAAACATGTTTTGCAATTGTCTTTTAAACGCTTATAAAGTTGGGTGCTTTTCGATTATAAACCCCTTGCTTTGATATCTTTTGTAAAGGTCACAGCAGTGTTTTAAAAGTGTTTTACTTACATATGAACACTTACAAAACGCTTTTTTTATATATGTATATAGTAAATGCTGGCTAGGTGAGATCGATATAATTAGAATGGCTATACAAGTCAATAAACTTTATAAGCAAAGTATATTATCAAATTTAATTTTCTTGTCTTATCACACTCACCAACATCTCTTTCTCTTATATATAAAATCTGAACGAAGGATACAAGTAATCACGTACGAAAAATAAAATATTCAATTCAATATTGTTTTGTTTCAGTTCTTAATTTTTGACACGGTATCATTGTTGACATTAACGACATTAATCATATTAACGATACGCGCAATTCGATGAAGCTTAGAATTTTATTGATAAATGATTGTATACTAAAGTATGAAAATATATAGGTGGCATAAGTAGAGGCAAAATTACGATTCTTTTGGCGCCGCGATTTGAGGGTGCGAATGCATAGAGGAACACCTCAGGATTTAAAAATACCATATACCTGCTTCAGACTTTTAATTTTGGAGATATTTTTAGGGTTAGGGGTAGTTAGAATTTTCAAAAAAAAATATTTTTTTTTTTTTGCATTTTCGTTAAGTGTAATATCTTAAAAATATTCTCTGAAAATTCCACTTTGATCCGATAATTAGTTTTTGAGTTATTTGACAAATAACAAAGAGAGCTCGGGCACTTCAAAGCGCTAGTGTGAAACTTTAAACGAGTTTTTCTCAAAACTATGTTTTTTAAACTGGTGACACGGCTGAAGGCCTCGTAGCCAGTGCTGCGTTTATGTATTTATATAATAAAACTCTTTTTGTTATATGAATTATTATAAAATAAAAATAAATAAAAAAAAACTGGTGACAACTGTAACTCGGAAACCGCTTAGTAGATTTTAATGAAATTTATAAAGCTTATAGAACACATAATAAACTCAGGCCTGATCGAAGGATTTTTTGTTTTTCAAAAATTTCGATTTTTTAAGACGAATTAACTGTTGATTTTTCCTAAAAATTTAGAAAAAAATTTCCTGAGGCCGCCATTTAGTTAATTTTTGAAGAAAAAAAATCTTTTGATCAGGCCCGAGTTTATCCATTTATAAAACTAATTTTTTTCATCCCATTGATTTTAGAGGAATCTCCAACTACTTATGGTTGTCACCAGCAAGTACCTTTTTTTTGGAACTGGGTCAACACAAAAAACTATAACTTTGGAAATTAATTTTTTTTTTTTTTAATTCTCGTGACTTCAAGTCAACACCTTCTATAATAATGCCATATTACTACTTTTGTAAAATAACACGATTTAATAGCAAAAAAAAATACTGAAAATTCTCATTATTTCGTACCTCTGACTACCCCTAACCCTTTAAAGGTCAAAAATTTGTAAAAGTAGTACACGCTATATCACTACGTACAACTCAAATCAAAAGATTTTTGTGTTTCGTGATAAAATAATAAAAAAAATCTGTTGATCATCTTTATTATTATTTCTTTGAAGCCCGATCGAAGGCCGCCAGTGCCAAAAAAAGTTCGACACAACAGAACAATGAACACCCCGGTGTTCGATCTTCTTCTTTACTGGCGTAGGCACCGCTTACGCGATTAAAGCCGAGTCAACAGCAGCGCGCCACTCGTTTCTTCTTTTCGCTACGTGGCGCCAACTGGATATTCCAAGCGAAGCCAGGTCCTTCTCCACTTGGTCCTTCAAAACGGAGTGGAGGTCTTCCTCTTCCTCTGCTTCCAGCGGCGGGTACTGCGTCGAATACTTTCAGAGCTGGAGTGTTTTCATCCATACGGACAACATGATCTAGCCAGTGTAGCCGCTGTCTTTTAATTCGCTGAACTATGTCAATGTCGTCGTATATCTCGTACAGCTCATCGTTCCATCGAATGCGATATTCGCCGTGGCCAATGCGCAAAGGACCATAAATCTTTCGCAGAACCTTTCTCTCGAAAACTCTTAAGTTCAACTCATCGGTTGTTGTCATCGTCCAAGCCTCTGCACCATATAGCAGGACGGGAATTATGAGCGACTTATAGAGTTTGGGTTTTGTTCGTCGAGAGAGGACTTTACTTTTCAATTGCCTACTCAGTCCGAAGTAGCACCTGTTGACAAGAGTAATCCTGCGTTGGATTTCCAGGCTGACATTGTTGGTGGTGTTTACGCTGGTTCCGGTGTTGGATCGGCCAAGGTTATTTTTGATTCCCGACACATGATTATAGCAGTTTATTCGATTACGAGTAGCTTAACCTGCTATTTCGATGGGTTCGTACAATTGGAAGAGGCATTAGACGAATATTATGTTGTCAACTGTTGTTGTAACGGTTATATAATCGCCGGTTGGGTAGTAAGGTTAGTTGTGCGTAGTAAGGTAAGTTGTCATCGAGTTCATCTAACGGAAGGCCCAGGAAAAGCGCTTTTCGACGACAGCGCAGGACCATAGGGAGAGGGGTGTTAGATAAGTGAGTTTAGTTGGGCTTGCAAAGAGATGGTTGGAGTCTTGCGGGGACTCGTAGCATGCTGGACATATATTTGGTATGTCGAGATCCATTCTCATACGTAGGAGTTTATCTTGCTACAGTGTCCAACTCGAGGGCAAATCCTCTTGTTGTTGTTGTTTTAATGGTTATCAGTCTACGATAAGATGGTGAGGGTTAGCTGTGTTGTCGTCGACGTCATCTAACGGGAGGCCCAGGAAACGTGCTGTTTCGACGTTTTCGGACCAAAGGAAAACGGGTGTTAGATGGGTGGGGTTGGTAGGGCATGCAAGAGGTGGTCAGTGTCATGCGGGGACACCTTGCATGCAGGACATACATTGGGTATGTCAGGGTCTATTCTGACCCTATTGCGCTAAAGTCACTCGCGTTTCTCGCGGCAACTCGAACTCTTCGTCTGCGATAGGTGGAGGTTTGACTCAAAGAACGCCATTCACGGGAAGGGAGTCGGTGAAGGTGTTGATGGCTCCACTGTGAATGGCGGTCAGTACCTGTCGAAAGTCTGTTGCGTCCGAAGTCTGGTCCGCGTACTGTACGACGTCGTCGATGTAGTCAAGGAAAGACCTTTTGATGCTCCTAGGAGGCAGTTCTGCTCCAAGCAGATGGCTGCAAGGATGGTTTCTACGAAAACATACCAGCAGGAACTGCTTGGAGAGGAGTTCATTATGCTCCTTAACTGGGAGCATAAGCGTCTTACTATGAAAGTGTTCGATGGGAGACGTCAAAAGGCATCCCGTCGTGGTCCGGAGTGCAGTATTTTGGCAGGTATGGAGTTTCCTCATCTGCGTACCCTGCATCCAGGCGACCATATTAGTGCTGCGTTGTTGAGGACCGGCCGGCCGATTGCCTTGTATGTTGCCAACAACGTTTTTTTGTCTTTTCTCCATGTACTGACGGCTAGCGACTTGAGGATTTTGTTGAGAAACTGTACTTTGGCGATAATCGCGGTCGTTTGGGGAGTGAAGGAGCATAGACTATCAAAGGTAACACCTAAAATCTTAGAATTATTGACAGTCGGAATTTTGACGCCATCGACTGCAATATTGAGTTAAAGTTTATACTCCTTCGTCCAGTTTGTAAAAATGGTCGTTGTTGACTTGGTGGGGAAAGTGTGAGGTTCCGTGCAGTGAGGAAACGAGAAAGGTCGGAGAAGTATGTTTACTTTCGAACACATGCCATCGATTCTATTGCCCGACGTCAATATCGTGCAATCATCTGCGTTCGAGGTTATGGAAAGCCCCTCTGGTGGCTGCGAGAGTTTCAAGATGTAGAAGTTAAGCAGTAACGGGGAGAGGACACCACCCTGCGGAACCTCTTGTTTAATTCTTCTCACTTTAGAGGTTTCACCTCGAAATAGTACGGATGATCAACGACCGTTCAAGTAGTTCATGGTCCACCTCTTCAGTCCTGGAGGAATCGTAGTTTTCTCAATGTCCTGCAGTAGGGTTGTGTGGTTGACTGTGTCAAAAGCTTTTGACAAGTCCAACGATACGAGAATCGTTCTCTCACAGGGTGGTTTCTGGTTGAGGCCACGAACTATCTGAACGTTTATGATGCTAAGTGCTGTGGTGGTGCTGTGCACTCTTCGGAATCCATGCTGGTGACTGGCTATGCTCAGATGGTGAGTGAAGGTCGGGAGTAGCAAGGTCTCAAGTGTCTTTACTACTGAGGAGAGGAGAGTTATCGGACGATAAGATTCCCCTTTGTTAGCGGGTTTCCCAGGTTTCAGTAGTGGGAGCACTCTTCCGTCGACCCTAAATGCTTTCGCATTAGCATGTTAATTCCGTCAGGGCCAATGGATTTGGAGAATTTTGATTTGTTGATGACACTCTGAACCTCCTCATCGGTGAAAGTAAGTGGCGCGCAGTCGTTTGGCATTTTGTGAAGCCGTCGGTTAACACATCGTTTGACTTTGTCTACCGAAGGGTGCAGTGTAAACTGCCTGCTAAAATAGCTCGCGCACTTCTTCGGGTCCGAAGAGGCATGATCATTGAATTGAACTTCAACTCGGTCGTCATGTCGATAGGCCAAATCTTACTCATACCGGTGGAGAGGTTGCAGGACTTCAGGTGCTCTATCCATTTCGTCCGCTTATGATGGTTTACCATACGCTGAATCTCTACATTGAGATCCCTTATTCGGGGATCTCTGGGATCGGCATGGCGTAAGGCGTCGCGCGTGAGCCGAGGCGTTGTCCTATCTGGAATAGCCGTGAGAGCCGAGGTGCAAGCGCATGCTGCTTGGAACCTCTCTGTCGTCTCAAAACGCGTGCCTTTCATCGGTCTTTTCAGTCAAGGAAATAAAAAAGGTCCTGAAGGCCACGTCTGGCCTGTAGGGTGGCTGCCAAATCGTTGGGATATCGGACGTGGTTAGGTAGATGTGCCCTAGAAAGGCGGTGTGAGCCGGGGTGTTGTCGTATCCGGAATAGCCGTGAGAGCCGAGGTGCGCGCTGCTTGGATCCCCTCTGTCGTCTCAAAATGCTTGCCATTCATCGGCTTTTTCAGGCTGGGAGGCTGCGGAACCGTTGGGATGCCGGCCTTGGTCAGGTGGCTGTGCACAAGAAACGGCTGCTTCGGCTGGGAAGTGGGTTCGTGTTTTCGTTATCCGTCCAGCCGGGATGAAGCGAGCGTTAGCTGCTTCGATCACCTTGCGGAATTGACGTTCGCCAACCCATACGTCCGTAGGAAAGGGTAGAGCGTTGAAGGTGCTCTCAGTAATTTCTGGGAAGCCGACCCAGTTTGCTTTTTTTAAGTTAACGAAGGTACGGTTGTCTACAGAAACGAAATCGGCAGGTTTTTCGATCGAGATAATTATGGGCAGATGGTCTGATGCGAGAGTTAGCATAGGTCGCCAGGTTATGCTATTTATCAGACCACCACTAGCAATGGTAATATCGGGCGAGCTACTACAAGTGCCCATAACTCTGGTGGGGGCTTCGTCATTCATTGTGCAGAATGTCGAATCGTCAATCTGTTCCCCCAGCTCCATCCCCCTACGGTCATTTGATAGGCAGCAATGCCAAAGATCGTGGTGCGCGTTAAAGTCGCCTAGTACCAAACGGTTTTCACCATGAAGTAGCGCACCTATATTCGGGTGATATCCTGTAGGGCAACATGTGACTGGAGAGATGTATATATTATATTATCCTGACCGGATAGCTATACCCTGACATTCTAGGGTAGTATCCCTGCAGTCGATGTCTTCATCGATTAGACGATACTGCACGGTGTGTGAAATATGAAGGCTAGGCCACCACCATTATCTCGCTCGGGATCTTTATGTATTACGTTGAAACCGGCACAACTCAGAAGATCTGAGCGGCTGTTTAGCGTGGTTTCTTGGACCGCAGCTATCGATACACGTTCCCGATTCACAAGTGCAACTATCTCCTCGATCTTGCTCTGGAGTCTGTTGCAATTAAATTGAAGTAGACGGATATGTCGCGGGTATCCGTGGGTGATCCTGGGGGTGAGAGAGTGACGTGTGGCTGGTATGTGTTGCAGCTGCAGAACCCGCTGGGGTAGTTGTCGCACTGGGATGTTGGTTGGCAACGCCACTGATGTGTGTTGCGGGGACAGACTCCTGCAGCATGGGGCAACGTACGACTCACTCCACTCACGTGTGGTGCGCAGGCCGGAACACGCCGGGAAGTGACACCAGCCAGTGCAGGAATTGCACTTAACTGATGTAACGTACCGACGTATGACGGCCTGACACACGGAACAGGCTGTGCGCGGTCCTTGCACGAGGATTGGAGCGGGATGAAGGTTGGGGGACAAGTCAGAGTGCGAGCTATGTTGGCTGTTTGAGCTCCTGGGGACCGTGAAGGTCCTCTGTTCGCCACTTGGGATAATTGACGGCGCAGCGAGCGAACTGTGTGCAGATTGCACAGCCGTAGAGGCTAGCGTCGCAGTATTGCTTAGGCAACATGGGGCCACGTAACTCGACCAGATGATGTATTCACTGTACCCTGGGCCTCTTCCTCGACGTATGAAACATTCTTCAAATATTAAGCTCATATGTAATTATTTAAAAACAATTCGAACAAAGTTAGATATAAAACAATCTACATTTATTAAGTTTAAATAATTTCTTAGACGTACTCTCTAGATCAACATTAAGCAAATCTAAAATTCATTCAAACTAATGCCATGGCACTTGATTTGGGTTACTAATTGAACCTTTTTTATAGTATTTGGCAGTTGCAGCAGCAGAGACAGTCATTACCGGGGAATTTAGACTTGGTTCGTAGGACGGATAACTTCCTTCCGCTTTTATTACGGCGGCACATTTCCATTCCTTGGTATAATTTTCTACACAAACATAAAAAAATTTAATATTTATGGTATCATTCCATATATAAAAATACTTCTCCAAATTCGCACACATCCATCATCACCAGTTGAAATTAACATTGTCGCTAACATATTCCAACAAACTCTCCAAACAGGACAATTATGATCAGTAAATTTGGTTGCTTGTATATCAAGTTTAGTGTTTGCGGATGCATCTCTAAATAAAAAGTTTTAATTAAAATAATGACAATATTTTGGATAATGATCTAAACACTTACGTCACTCCTCGGATATTGACAATATATAAGTCTTTACTTGCCACTGCGAGCATATGAAATGTCCTACCAGGATTAGGTGCAAACGCTAAATCAGTAACTGGTTGTGTGATTTCATTAATTGCATCAATTTTAACCCATTTGCGAGTTTCACTATAGGCAAAAATGAAAACTTTTCCGGTATGTGTAGCTGTCTCGTCACTTCCCGCCTACAAATAGTTTGATATATTTCAAGTATTCATATACATACAAATGTAAGTATATACATATGTACACATTATTACTGCTTAAATAATAATGAAGTGTTATAACTCACAGCTAAAAGTTGTGAAGATAACATGTATGTTGAAGTATTCCATGATATGCAACTCAATGGTAATTTATTAGCAATTTCATGCAAAACAGGCCATTGGGTGAGGTTCATTATGTCTGGTGCTTCATAAATCCTAATTATACCATCAGCCGATGTTGTGGCCAACATTAGTCCCAAGTATTTAGGAGCAAATTTAACATCGGAAACGCTTGTACGTGAATCATCCAGTGTCATTCGACGTACCCAACGACGTGAAGAAGTCGATAGGGATGCAACTTTTTCTCCAACTATTTCTTCCCACACAGACGCCGTTCGATCAAATGAGCATGTAACTAGAACTTGCCCAAATTCTGGATGAGCCCAGGAGATTCGCCAGATAGAACCGGAATGTGCTTTCCAGTTACTGGATTCAATCCAATTGCCTTTTTCATCTTCATCCCAAACCTTTGGTAATAAAAAAAAAAAAAAACCCAAGTCTTCACAAGAATAGTCGGCGTATGTAAATTTTATGGAGTACAAACTTTTACGGTTTGGTCACTAGAGCAAGTTGCCATTCGTCGACCGTAATAATCAAATGCGACATCGTGGATGACATCTTTGTGATCTGCTGATATCAGTTCGACTTCAAACATTTCAACAATATAAACAAAGTTAAAATGCACAACTTAGCGCGCGATGCAAAATGATTAAAATGCAAAATAATTGTTGAAAAAAATGAACTCGAATGTCACGGCATGCAGATAACACAGGGTGACAAAAATAATGTAAGCCATAATAAGAAAATTTTTTTAACTAATAATAGAAAACGAAAAAATTATACGCCGATTGTGTTTAATATCTGCGCTATTATATTGGCGATCTAGATCCTAGCTTAGGCAAAAGTTAAATATATCAACAATTCTAATAATAGTGGAAAAAACAAAGTAGTATATTTGTGTTATTTATGCATGTCAAAATAAACAACAGATTTTCACCGAGTCAGTAAATATGCTAAGAAAGCACAAAGTACTATGAGCAGGGATTTGCTCCTCACATTAAATTCTCTATATCTTCGTCTTTATTCTCTGTTCATATAAATTGTAGATATAAAATCATACTATGAGAAATTGTATTAATACTTAAGCAATAAATAAACAATCAACCCTATTCTGCATTTCGATTACGTTCCCGCTCTACGCTCCGTCTGAATCGAAAGTAGGTATTCTGAGTTACGATTGGATTGAAAGAAGAAGAGGAAGAGCTGTAGCTCTTTCGAAGTCAGCTGTTTGCCTTGAAACGTGTGAAAACGAAACATAACAAAGCAAAAATACACAAATTATTGTTGGTTTATTAAAATAAAGAAATTATATCGCGTTTTTTTTTTAAACACTAACATGGAATCAATAGCGGCAGCGATATTACTTGAGGAGGAGAACAATGCATCCGATAATGCCGTGGTCAGAATTGAAAGGAGAAGATTGCGAGATATGTGCAATCCTTTTGAGATGAGTGCCGAATTGTAAGAAATTGAGTTGAAAGTGATAAATTGTATTTTTTTTTTAAATAATTTATTTACTTATTTAGGTTCAAAAAAAAACTTTAGACTCAACAAGGACGCTTTCAAGTATGTCCTAGACAGTTTTGCGGAAGAAACTCGAGCAAGTACTTTGACGTCTTTATCTCCGCTTAATCGAATAGTTGCTGTTTTGAGATTTTTTGCGGAAGGCAGTTAGCAACAAGGAGTTGGTACTGATTACAACGTAGCAATGGGTCAGTCAACAGTGTCAAAGTCACTATCGAATTTTCTCGATGTAATGGAAAGAAAGCTTTGCCGTGAGTGGATAAAATTTGAGCAGACCGACGAGGAAAAAAAACAAGCAAAACAGGAATTTTATGCGAAGGTAGGCTTCCCAGGAGTCATAATGTGCGTTGATGGTACGCATATAAAAATAATCAAACCGTCTGAAGCGGGTTTTCTATACTACAATAGAAGAGGATTTCACAGCATCAGTGCTATGGTGGGGAGTATTATATAAAATATCTCTTTTCGTGGCCATCATATCACACACTTTTTCGTATTGCTCTGCCGTTGTTACTTTTGACCTGCAAACATATCAAAAAATATCACTTAAGTACAAACAACCAAGGACACCACCATTATGTCTTTTACAACTATAATCATAAAGTTTTACTTACATATTTGAGGAAATTATTTTATCCAAGTGCACGAAAATGAATATATAACGGCTTTCCGCCAACAAAATTTCAACGTACAAAAACGTAATTACGATCGCAATGCAGAATACATAGAATTGGAATTTTCGAAGTTGAAGCGAAACGCAGAATACCAAAGTTGCCAATCGTAGAAAATGTCGATTCGAGTAGAAATGCAGAATAGGGGTGAATGTATTTCGTATATACATATATAGAACATATGTATGTATGTATGTATTTATAAGCATTATCCCATAACAGATACAATTCAATCGGTATTTTAACAACTTTAAACCAACCATCCTATTAACGAAGCCACATTACTTTTTTTCCTTATTGAAAGTACTACATACTAACATAAAACTACTCGATACAAAACTACCTTAAAATATATAAAATAAATTTTCTGTGTTGTCCGGCATACACACTAATATATTTTTTATACATTTAAGTTAATGCCAAGGAACTTGGCTAGGATTGCTAATTGTTCCTTTTTTATAGTATTTCGCAGTAGCAACTGCGGCGGTAGTAAAAGTCGGGGAGTTAAGATTTGGTTCGTTTGGCGATAAACTTCCTTCCGCTTTTAAAACGACAGCGCATTTCCAGTTCCTTGTATAATTCACTACAAAAACTAGGATATAAAAAGTTTTTAATATTTTCACCAATAAACTTACATCGCCAAATACGAACGCAACCATCATCACCAGTAGAAATCAACATCGTTCCTAGCATGTTCCAACACACTCTCCAAACGGGACAATTATGATCACTAAACCTTGTAGTTTGAGTTTCAAGTGTCATATTCGAAGTAGAATCACTAAATTGATAAAATCTTATGTATTAAATATTCCATTTCATCATATAGTTATATACTTTTGTCCACGAATGTTTACAATGTATAAATCCTTACTAGCAACCGCCAGAATATGAAATCTCCGACCGGCAGCAGGAGCAAACGCCAAATCAGTAACTGGTTGATTTATCTCACTTAGGGTTTCCACTTCAGCACACTTTCTTGCACTTTCATTGTATGCAAATATAAATACTTTACCTGTATTCATTGCTGTATCATCACTACCGGCCTGCAAAAACTTATTTAATGTACAGAATTTTACCCTTTTCCCATAACTTACTGCTAAAAGATGTGATGAAAGTTTATATGTAGAAGTATTCCATGATATACAAGTTAAGGGCAATTTGCATGTTATTTCGTGCTGAACAGGCCACTGCGACAGGTTCATTATATCCGGAGCTTCGTATATTCGAATAATGCCATCAGCGGATACTGTAGCCAACAAAAGTCCTAAATATTTGGGAGCAAATTCTATATCGGTTACACTTGTACGTGAGTCTACAAGAGTCGTTCGCCGCACCCAACGACGTGCTGGTGTCATTGTGGCTGCTACTTTTTCACCTGCAACTTCTTCCCATACAGAAGCTGTGCGGTCAAATGAGCATGTAGCTAAAACTTGTCCAAATTCGGGATGTGCCCATGATATACGCCAAATAGAACCAGAATGCGCCTTCCAACTACTAGAAACTGTTAACTTTCCGAATTCATCTTCATCCCATATCTAGAAATTTATGTATTACTCAAAAATAAAATAATTTTCCATCCTCTTACCTTTACTGTTTGATCACTTGAACAAGTACCCATTCTTCGACCATAATAATCAAATGCAACATCATGGATTACGTCTTTGTGATCGGCAGATATGGGATCGACTTCAAACATTTTGTAAATTAAACGAAGATGTGTGTTTATTGACAACAATCTCAAATTATCATAGCAATGTTGCAGAAAAGATACAAATTTAAACTGTGAAATCCCACACAGGGTGCCAATAGATACAATTAATTAATTGGGAAATTTTAAAACAAAATTATGTAATTTTTCTAGTATTTATTAAATCCAATGATTATAAACTTACGAAAAAGTAAACTAATGTATACCAGTTTATTTCTTCGAAATATTTTAAAAAATATAGTAGTGTACCAATTTTGAAGTTTAAATATAATAAATATTCCGGTAATTCTGTGTTACAATTATACCATTTGTCAACGACCCATTACAGTTTCACGTAAAAGCAACTATTACTATGTGGAGATTCGGTCCTTTTAAGTTTTATTAAAAGTATTCATAAAAGAGCTTACATGATTGGGAAAAAGTGCAAACATGAATATAAACTACAAAAACATATGAAAAGTGTGTGCCTACTTTTGACGCATTTTAAAGAAAATTATTAAATGAACAGTAGAAGGTAGAACAAAGCAAGTTTAAGACAACTTAAAAAACGGAAATATGTCTTTATATATTATCGCCAAAATAATTACACATATACATAATACAATTAAAGCAATATTAAAATGAATTTGTTACAGAATTTCCACTGTATATGAGCAATGAACAAAACACGTAATTTAGCAATAGCTTTAAACAAGTCTGTCGCATTGAATACTACCCCGCAAAGAATACACTTTACCCTTTTGCCCATCGCTTTGACAAAGTATTGCATATACAACACAAATCGTGCACCACCACCACTGTTTTAACAACGATCACAGTCAGCAGCTATAAGGCCCTTAATGTTAATACAACGGATAGTGGTGGTGATGATCTTTTTTAACTAAATTAACACTTTGATTTTGCAATAAAGCTTGTTTGAAAATTTCTGCTGACAAATACCGTGAATATAGATAAATTTTATACTGCAATCCACAATGTCAGCCGATTCTGACATGGAATACTCTGATAACGATTGTGAATACGACGATTATTATAATTCAGGTGAGTAAACTCTTGAAAAACTTTAATACAACTTCTGTGTTAAATATTGCATACATTTCTTATTATCCAAAATTCATATATGTTTGAGCGCAAAACAGAGTAAAGGCAACTTTACAACATCATGAGACATTCCCGAAACTGTTGTGGTGGCAAGAATCCTACTAGAAACTGTTTGTAGATCCGACTGTTGGAGAAAAGGATATATCAGCAACTAAAAAATATTTTTGGCAATTCAAATAGTTTTAGATTTGTTATCGGTTGTTGTTTCTTAATTCATATTTTTCTGATTCTTATACAAACTCAATATTGTCAGTTATTGTAAATATTTTGGTTGATTTTTAGCTTTGTGGGCTGTGATAAGAGAATTTAATTTTTGCCTATTTAGAGCAGGTATACAAAGATCTCATTATTTTATGTTTCAATTTGAAAGCGAGGTTTGATTTCAAACTATGGTTTAATAATATTTATGGATATACTTGTATTTATTTCTTATACTATATCAATTTTTTTCGAAACCCTACAATGTTTTGTTTTCTCTTCATTTAATACGAGTATGTAACCGATTTCCTTTATATCACTACAATAACAATTTATTTCTACAATTCTCATTTTCCCCCTTCGCTAAGATTAATGTACCATTTGCATAAAAAATTATGTTAAATTTTTATACCCCGAATAAAGGTTAAAAAATTTGTCCCGAAATTTATAACACACAGAAATAAAAGTCTAGGATCTTATAAAATATAATACATATACATATATGATTAACATCATGAACTGCCTGCAAATACTAATATACGCAAAGTAGACCCTCAGGTCTCTAAAATTTTAAACCTGACCTTTTTCCACAAGAAGTTTTTCATATTACGAAACTGCCTATATCGCACCCGTTAGAATATAACTGGTATACAAAGTTATCGATCGACATTCCCTCGTCACGACAGTCGGGTTAAGTAACCGGTACGCACACGGATTTTTATCTGGTCAAGGACTGTCAACTCGGTTGTTGTTGCTGGACCCATGTGGTGCGCAGGTCGGAAATTCATAAATACCAAGAATATATTTCAAATCATCAGCATGTGTTCAAAATTCTTGTTCGAACCATTTGAAAATTGTATTACTTTATAAAAAGAAAGAAATAAATAGAAAGTAACAACACAGAGCTAATGCGGAAGAACATTTCGTATGTATACATAATTAGTAGTTGGGTTTTACTGATTGGCTCCTGAACGATTGGCTCCTGAGAAACGATGAAGTATAAGCGTACAAATTCAAATATTATACGACATGGTTGGACTTCAGTGTGAAATTATGGAGGGATGCCAGCCGACTTTTTTGTCTTTCCACGATTGAGGACCGGTTAATCATGTGCAGTCCACTAGGCTGACTGTCGATTGGACTCCCGTCTGAAATGATGAAGCCATGTTTCTATTGTCACACACTCAAACTCTCCTCAGAATCAGCAATCCGTGTTGTTGGTTGGATTATGAACTTGCGCGGCACCCACTTTGCACACGGTTTTCGCCTTTTTAGGGCATCCACCTTCCTCATTGTCCTCGGTGCTCATGATATTTGTAGTACCATCTATGCATCAGCTACAGTAAAGCGTAGTCGGGCCCTCTAGTACTATATAATTCCGTTTTTTCTCGTTTATGAGCCTATACTCATGTTTAAATTTCATATTTTATAAACAAGCCTCCAAAAATTAAAATGTCGATGTCAAAAGTAATGATTTGAAACAGTTTACGAATAATAAATGCATATGGGCAGGTTTTTCATCAAGTTCCAAAGGACTAAGTGACCCAAAAATTGGAATAGTACACGTACATCAGAATGTTCGTAAGCAAAATAATATACATACATATGTGCACACATGTGGTACATACCTATCTAACCTTTGCTGACTTCATTCATAATGATATAGTGTATATGGGACAATATATTGCATAAGTATGTACATATATTCACATTTATAAATGAATTTAGATGAATACTTGTATATACGAGGAGTACGTGCTACGAGTATGTGATTACAAATGCAATGAACTGTGTATATCAGCTCGCATATTTTGTTAGTATTTCTTATGAAAATATAAAAGTCATGGTTTTGAAAACTAAGCATAAATGTATATACAGTTGAACTTCCATAAGTCGAAGTTCTTCATAATTCGAACTCTTGAATTGGCAATGGAGGTAAAAATTCTTTCAATAATTCGAAATCTCTCTAACTCGACGTTCTTTTGTGGATTATGGTGATTCGAGTTAGGGAAATTCAACTTTATTTATGTACAGAGGAGCGCATAAAAATCCACACAGAATAAATAATCTGGCAGCCAAAGTGTTAAGAGTACAAGTTGTATTTGTTAATCTGTGGCATTAAGTTTGAAGTCTAAACCATGTTTTATGCCTCTGGCTGCTTTGAATAGAATTACATTTTACCCTTGATTTTTATATGTCTGTACATATGTATATCTATCTACGTTCTTTGTATTTATTGATTATACATTTGCCATTTTGCATTGCCGGTAGACGCTGGCGGAGACATAACAAATTGGTAAAACGATTGTAACCGATAGACATTGTCAATCTTACACCGATCTGCCGTTTTATATTGTTGTCTAGAATATATAAGTTTTTATACTTTTGCAGCATGTTGCCACAGAGTATAATAGTTTTGGATGATATGAGAGTGATTTAAAGGAACCAGAATCAAAATCGGACAATGGGCGTGGCATCGCGTCCTTTAAGTGAAATCAAATACCTCGAGATTTGTTCGACCGATTTTCACCAAATTCACTATACAACATTCTTCCGACATTCCTATGTCACAGAGTGAAAATGAGTGAAATTGGGCTACAACCATATTTCTCATATAACACAACTTTACATTTCATTTGATTCTTTCACTTTGTAGCATACAAATCAAGAGGCAACTAATATTACGAGATAAAAATTTGCACGAATAGTGCCTTTGAAGAGTGTCATTTTATGGCCATAATTATATCAATGTTGTTGTTGTTGTTGTTGTAGCGGCAGAATTCTGCCGAGTTGACAGTCCTTGGCCGGGTAAAATTCCGGGTCCGTTCCGGTTACGTAGACCCGACTGTCATGGGAACGGATAATTATATCAATCAAAGCAATCTGTGCAAATATCGGTCAATGTATGAGATATATGTACTTATAATTGAAATTTGGAGAGAAAGCGTGTTTTTTCTAATAACGGAACATATTTGTGCTTAGAAAATAAAATCGGGTGAAAACTTTCTCTAGAGCCCATATAAATAAAAAGCCTTATGTACCTAAAGGTTTTACCATGGCTTTAATCTTTGCAAGTTGCAAACGTATGAAATGTTCGGTTATACCCGAACTTAGTCCGTCTGTCCTTACTTGTTTCATCTAAAAGAACAACTTAAAATAAACTGGTTTACATATATATGGAAATGTGTCCCGTATTGATTTCCAAAAGTTTGTTTGATCGCTGCTCACGCAACCGATAACTTAAGCAAAACTTGACGTTCTAATGAGGTTTTGATTGCAGTTGGTTTGAATCACTTTCATGACCATTACAGCTAAGTATATCTCATTTAATAAGTAACAGATTTCATTAAGATTCGTATAACATTTTTAGAAGACGATTTTATTAAATAGATCAAAATCTCTTATCGAAGTATTATACTGTAAGTTGGTTTTAGTCGGAATTTACTTTGTTAGTTTTGCTTTATCTTTATTTGTGTTAATTTGTGCAATTTTAAATTCGAAAAACTAAAAGCTTAAATTTTTAGGTGAAGACTGCGATGTGGAACGGCTGGATCCAAAGAAAACTGATCCTGAGTACTTTGAATTTGTATGTCTAACTGTCGAGGAGGTGGAAAAATTGCTCAACGAGTCTGTGGAAAAGCTGAATACAATTCTAGAGATTACTCCTTCACTGGCGAAAGTGCTACTGCTGGAACACCAATGGGACAATCAAGTGGTAGTGGATAAATACCGAAAGGATGCAAACGCGTTGTTGATAACAGCTCGAATAAAACCGCCGAATCCATTGCTCAGTATACCTGATCCGTTGGCGCCCTCCACCAGCAAAGACGCAGTTGTATTTGGTACCAGTAGTAGTGTTAGTAGGAGCAGTAGCTGTAGTAATGATGACTCACCACGCAACGCTTTGATCTCATTAGGTATATGCAATACACATAACACAGTGACACCTGGCGGTGGCATCATCTCACAGCGCTGTCAAATGTGTCCAGTCTGTGCTAGTTCTCAGATGGGTGATAAATTCTTTAGCCTCTCATGTGGTCATGCGTTCTGCAAAGACTGTTGGTCAACGTTTTTCGATACGCAAATATTTCAAGGTATTTCCACACAAATCGGATGCATGGCCCCCATGTGCAATGTGCGAGTTCCAGAAGATTTGGTCTTAACCTTAGTGACACGTCCTGTAATGCGCGACAAGTATCAACAATTTGCGTTCAAAGATTACGTAAAGTCGCATCCTCAGTTGCGCTTCTGTCCCGGACCGAATTGTCAAATTATTGTTCGCTCTCCAGAGGTTTGTGCAAAGCGTGTCATCTGCACTTCTTGTCATACATCGTTTTGTTTCAAATGTGGCATGGATTATCATGCGCCCACTGACTGTGTAGTTATTAAAAAATGGTTGACGAAATGCGCCGATGACAGTGAGACAGCCAATTACATAAGCGCCAACACCAAAGACTGCCCGAAATGCCACATTTGTATAGAAAAGAATGGAGGATGCAACCACATGCTTTGTTTTAACTGCAAACACGACTTTTGTTGGATGTGCCTAGGTGATTGGAAAACGCACGGATCCGAATACTACGAATGCTCTCGTTACAAAGACAATCCGAACATTGCCAATGAATCGGTGCATGTGCAAGCTAGAGAAGCGCTCAAGAAATATTTGCACTACTATGAACGTTGGGAAAACCATTCGAAATCTTTACAATTGGAGCAACAAACCATTGACCGATTACGTGACCGTATTAATGAGAAAGTGATGAAGGGGAGGGGCACATGGATTGATTGGCAATATTTGTTTAATGCGGCAGCTCTATTAGCGAAATGTCGGTATACACTACAGTATACATATCCATATGCTTACTTCATGGAAAGTGGTTCGCGTAAGGACCTTTTCGAATACCAGCAGGTTAGTTAAAAAAAACAAATAAATTGAACCTTATGTAAATATAATTTTACAATCTATTTAAAGGCTCAACTTGAAGCGGAAATAGAGAATTTATCTTGGAAGATAGAACGTGCGGAGACCACAGATTTGGGTGATTTGGAGAATCAAATGGATATTGCTGAAAAGCGTAGAACAACGCTGCTCAAAGACTTTTTCCCCGTGGACTTTTGAGTGCCAATTAAATGACTGCAGTAAATTAGTGAAATTAATATATACATATTTTAAGTTTATGTTTCAATGATTAATCTTTATGCCATTATCTGGTCAACATGGCTGCTAATTGGAATGGATAAACTGCAATATAAACGCAATGCGCTGAATATTTTATAGAATATTAAAGAAATTCACACACATATACAAGCATTAACGTATAATTGCGTAATGTTTCCCATATATTATTTAAGTAGAGTATAAAATGTATATATTTCTAAAGCGATATTACCTCTTGGCAATATCCAAATGAATGTGTATCGTGTTGTGTTAAATATTGACGAATTCACAACAAAAACACTAACACAGCGTGCTTACACTTCGGTTAGTTAAATATCATTCAAATAATATTGGTTTTTAAAATACCTGAGAAGTGTAATACAAAAATTGTGAATGTGAATATCTGAACAAATTAGTAGTTCGATCAAAAGGCGTCAACTTAAGCCAATAAAGGGATGATTGGCATGTATTAGCTTATTAAAACAGTTTAACAAAAAACTGATTATCGAACCCAGTAAGCGATTTAATTACGAAAGACGACATAGGTGCACTCTATTCGTTTCAACGTTCGTTCAACGAAACAATATACGTATAATATATACAATGTGTTGCAGGTATACATATACATATGAAAATTTATAGTGCAGTACACTCTTATAAAAAATAATCTTTTTAACATTTTTGTTTATATAAAATTTTGAGTGATTTGAGCGACTAGTAATTTTCCACACAGTTTTTCATGCTAAATAGAATCCAATATTACATATACGGTACCTAAAGTTATCTGCTAAAGCTTTTTTACCCAGTATTAATTCCAAAATATCAATTAAATTTTACTATTTGACGTTTTGATAAGACTAGTGTGATGGAATGGTTTTGAATTCAGCGTAAATGATCCGTTGAATATGACTAGTTACTACCCAAGAACAGATTTAGTGTCTCGCAATCTATTTTTATAGTGTATATACAATATGTGGTATTAAATTGGCTTTAGATCTTTGTTTTGTTTTTATACTTGGTTATTTTATTTTATTGTAAATTTTACTGTGTATAGTTCGACTTACACATTTTGACTGAATAAGTAATATTATGATATAAAATAAGTGTAGAATAATATGGAGCTCTAACCTGAGCTCTTCAATTGTATAATTAATTATAATTAGTTAACGTATCCCATCAAAGAATGCGGAATATATATAATGAAAACGACCATACTACGTCCCAGATGAGAAGCTGGGACAATATGATATTTTCAATTTTATTGCTATATATATTCGATCGCGTTTTTATTTTAATTACCTTGTAAATTTTATCATAAACATGTAACCACCCTTCAATTGAAACAATTGATATAAAAAATGCTTTTTAAAACACCATGCGTATAAAAGTGTAATAATTAGAAAATAAACTACATTAATAGCAATAGCGTCAGCCACTTTAATTTATTTTCTTTTGGAGAGTATTGGGAGTAGTTTTGTTTGTAAGTACGGGGATTAAATATATATTTGACAAAAATGTAAAACCTTCTCTGTTGCATACCCAGTTTTGTTTAGCATTTCGATTATAGTTACGTTTTGGAAAGTCGTAAATTTATTGACGAAGGAAATTTCAATTGCTATACATCCAACTCTTTTTTACACGGTTTCTTTTTACACGGTTTCTTTTTACACGGTTTCTTTTTACACGGATTTGAAGTTACAGGGTTGAAATTTGTTTTTTTTTTTTTGTAAAATGTTTTTAATCTATACGGTTTCAAAATCACTGTATTGTAATTATGTTTATTTTTACCACACTTAGCGCCATTGCTGAAATGAAGGTACATAGTAGTAACTGGGAAATCTTATTCTCATTCGATAACTCTTACCTACACATTTTGTTCCCATGATATTTGCATTGCTGAAATGAATATCAAGTAGCCACGAATAATTATGTAGCTATGCAAATATTTTTTCCTTATTTCTATTCTATTTTTTCTGTTCCTAATTCTGGATTTCCAGATTTCTTTTGTTTTTTGCTTAATCTACCAATTTTTTACGTCTATGAATTATGTATTTTAAGCGTAAATGCTCAACAAAATGCCATATGAACATACATAGATACAATTTGTATGCATATCTGAAGTTTTATGGTTTTCAACATTTTTCACACGGTTTTTCGAAGTAAATATAGTTCTTTATATCATCTTACACGGTTTACAGTTATCATGGAACGTATCCCTCATTTTACTATAGGAAACGCCTCTTTTTTTACACGGATTTCTGTAGAACGTATCTATCGTGTATAAAAAGAGTTGGGTGTATTTTGGATTGAGATAATTATCAAAGAAATGAGTGAGAAACATACATTAAATGACATTGTTGTTATAGTGGCAAAAACATTTTTTGAAGTAATTTTGAGGACTTCTGCCGAGTTGACAGTTCTTAGCCGGATAAAAATTCGGGCCCGTTCCGGTTACTTAGACTCAACTGTCGTGGGAACGGATACAATAAACAATGTTCAGCGTCGTCAAAAATTAGTATATCACAACTTGTTGCACAGAGTATTATAGTTTTGTTTAGCTAACAGCTATTTAGAACAACTGAAACTAATCGACATAGAAATAGTCGTATAGTATGCATGTATAGTACAATTGTATATAAAAATTATGGAATGATGAACCAAATTTAATTTCGGATCTCTGTTTGTTCGGTTCTACCCTTAGCCCTTCTTTACTTGACTTTTAATAACCTTTTGTAATTATATTTTGTACACTAAAAAATTACAAGTACAACTGATTAGTAATGTTTATCTTTGTCGACAATCGCAGAAACCGAGTTTTGATAACGGTATGCTAGAAAAAGACTTAAGTATGGTAATCCATCAACCGAAAAAATAAATTAGATCAACTCAAAAATTTTTAAGTACGGTAGTACTTCAACCGACTGAGTACAATAGCGCGCCCTAACGAATGAAAGAATAAAATTCGGAATCTTATTAAATTATGCAGAAAAGTTGTGTTTATTTAAGTGGCCATATACGAAATTCTATTCACACAATTAATAAATTGAACATTTGAAAATTAAGTAAAATTAACAAGTAAGAAAGAGCTAAGTTCGGGTATAACCGACCATTTCATACGCTTGCAACTTGCAAGGATTAAAGCCCGGGAAGTACCTTTAGGTACACAAGGCTGGTTAGTTATGGGGTCAGATTTTACATTACATTTTTACAAAAATGTAATTATTATTAAAATAGACATTAGTTTTGATTTATATTACGATGACAAAAATGTTAGTGTCAAAACTAATGTGCCATTCGAACTTCCTAACAGCAAGTAAGCCAAGGTTTTATTGACAATTCAATTAACTTCTAATTAACTTCTAACTAATATTTATTGCAGATTCATAAATTATTCTCGTTTAAATGGGGAATTAATATGTTTTCTACAAAGTGAGATGAAGGAACGTTACCACAAACTATTTATTTCCTTGCTGTCGGAAGTTTTCAAGAATGTATTTTAAATGATTGTAACTTTGTACTGAAGTACCCTACGATATCTATGATTCTTACAAAAGTTGTTTTTAAATGTTACGAATACCATATTTAGGCGTTGTGGACACCTCAAAACAGCATTGACTGAGGAGGAATAAAACCTTCCAAACTTAAATTTGACTAAAAAAGTATGTTCCTAGGAGTAGGGCGTAAAAATAACCTTCCGATGTTTTTTGGCTGTAATTTTTTTAAAAAATGAAAAACTTTGATTCTGCTTGTGGATTATTTATATTTGGTCTTTTAAATTTTTTTACATCAAGTCGAGCATATGACAGTTGCTTGTCAATGCCCTTTTTATGGCATTTTCCATCCCTTTGCCCAGAACTTCCGGCGATAGGTCCTCACATTCTTGACGGATAATGTCTTCAAGAGCTGCAAGAGTCTGAGGCTTATTGCCATAAGTCCGCGACTTCAAAAATCCCCTCAAAAAGTAGTCTGGAGCGGTCAAATCAGGTGATGTTGCTGGCCAGTGCAAATCGCCAAAACGGAAAATTAGACGCCCGGGAAATGCATCCTTCAGCATGTCGGTTGTGGCACGTGCAGTGTGTGCTGTTGCCCCGTCCTGTTGGAACCACATGTTTTCCAATCCCAATTCATCAAGTTGCGGCAAAAAGAACTCGTTGATCATTGCTCTGTAGCACTCACCCCTCACAGTAACCGTTTGGCCCGCGACGTCTTCGAAAAAAAAGGTCGGATGACTCCTCCAGCGAAAACAGCACACCATACAGTGACTTTGAGCGGGCGTAATGGCTCTTTGTGGGTTACACTGGGATTTTCAGTGCCCCACAAGCGTAAATTTTTCTTATTTACGTACCCGCTAAGATGGATAGGGCGACGAAATTAACGTTATACCAAAATCACCGACCGATTATTGGCCAAATAAATAGTCACCAACCCGCTTTCTGGCGCAGTGTATCATACCATTGTTTATTTACGTGTCTTTCGCATGTGTTTACTACGCAAATGTTAAAACAGAACTTACATTAGAGGTCAATTGCAAAATTTATAGCATCTTCTGACAGGAGGATGTAGATTGTAACAACTCTTTATGTTCGAAACACTTTCCACGGTCTCTTAATTTCATTTTAAAGTCTCCAAATGTTTTGAGGAATTTACTCCTCGAGCTCAATAAATTGTTTGCCTTTCTTTGATACAATAACTGATTAAAATAGTTTGAAATTTTAAATAAAATAGTTCTTCTTATCTATTTTCTATTAATATTTTTAATAAATAATTTCATTAATATTTAACTACTGTACAACTGTTAACAGCTGAAAATTTTTGATGTTCTAGTCAACTCCACTGAAGTTGAAGTTTGACTGCACTTCAACCGAAATTATTTGATGGGTTGAGTTGAATATCGAATAGTTAGGTTGAAAACTGTAATAGGGTCCAAAATCTTTAAAATGCTCATCTAATAAATACATATATAAGTAAATTATAATAATTGCATTTACATTACATATATGTATGTTGAATTCTCGCCCATAAAAAAATCCTTGAAGAACGAAAAAAAAAACAATTTTTTATGATGTTTGGCTTTAGCCATATACATATACATATATCATACTGATCGAAAACACAATGGCTATTTGTACAGGTAAAACTACTTGTTCGTTAACGAATACGGAACCGTACTATATAGTTTCACCTTAATGAATTACGAAAAATTTGTTAATTAGTAGCGAGTTGAGCTGTCAAAAACTGGCGAGTTTTCGTCGAAAATACGCGAGCTGTCAGATTTTTTTCCTTGTTTTTTCAGCTATTAAGAAGATTACCGCTGTTGTTACAGACAAGAGAATAATTTGCGTTTTTATTTAGCAAATGCAGATTGTGAAGTAAATTATATAAATTTGATAACAAGGTGTGTTTTTTATTTTAGTTTTAATATATAAGACATTTAAAATGTGTATTTTAACAGTGCGAGTTATGTATTTCCACTCTTCCAGAATCGCTAGCATGCGTTCAGTTTGTTATGTTGTGAGTTATAGTTAATTGGGTAGTTTTATGGACTCTATTCATTTCAATATGTCTGCAGCCGACGAATTTGAGGAACCAGCCCCTACGCCAACATATAATTGTAAAAGGTGCAAAAAGGTAAATAAAGTTCTGAGCTGTCTGTGTATGTACGTCATACGCCCACAACCGTGTTATGTTCAATGAATGCTTGTATTAATAAATATTCTTTTTTAAATAGACTTTCTCATGTAAAAGGGATCAGCTTCTTCATAAAAAAGAAGTACATTTTCAAGCAAAGTCATCTTATGAATGCAAGTTGTGCTCCAAATTTTTCTGCAATGGTGGCAATTTGGAACGCCACATGAAGGTGCACAATGATGTCCGCCCATTTGTATGTCATATATGCGAAAAAGCTTTTGCTCAAGCTGTAAACTTACAACGTCACTTTTCGGTGCATAATGGCGAAAGACCGTATCAATGCAACTTTTGTACCAAATCCTTTACTCAACAGAGTAACATGCATCGCCATCAATTAACTCACACTGGGGAAAAACCATTCCGCTGTAAGCGTTGTGGTCGCTATTTCTCTCAGCGTGTTAATCTTAAGAAGCATATAATGGGCCATTTGAATGCAAAACCTTACGCCTGTGGAATATGTCAAAAATCATTTATTCAACTAAGTAATTTCAAGAAACATTTGCAATCTCATGTAAAAGAAGGTGTTGAAGTAGATATTGCAGCTACAGTTGCAGCAGCTACAGCGGCAGCGCGCCAAAGTATTGAGTTGGCATCGCAACCTGTGTAAGTAAACATTTTTAATAATTATAAGTGTAACCCTAGTTCTTTGTTTTTTTTTTTTTTCTTGCAGAGCTTTTGAGTGTGCGATTTGTCGAAGTATTTACGATAACTTTGCAGATTTTGAAATGCATGAGAGTGCCTGTACAGGTGCAGTGCAACCGAAAGTTGAAGCTCTGGACACAAATACCTCCGTTGACATGTACTCTCCAATGAAGTTCGAGGTTGCGCATCTAGACACTCATGAGATAATTATTGAAACCACCCGATAAAGTTAATATATTGAAATACGTAATATGCAAGTAATGTGAGAAATAAATTTAAATTGATCTAAAATGGGCAAGAATTATTAGTTAATATTTTTTGTGTGCGTGTTGTTTTAGCGAAAAAAAATATTGCTCATATGGACAGCTTTTAGGAATAGAGTTGGTAGCGCTTGAATGGACAAAAGTCTGGGTCGGTTCCGGATATGTGTTTTCGAATGTCGAGGAATTGAACAGATGTTTTTATTAGTAGGTATTCAGATTTATTCGAAGTAGTGAATATAAGTTTAGGATCGCACTATGATTTGTAAATACAAAATTATCAAACGATCGTTATAAAAAATGTATATGTATGTACATAGTATATTTAGAACTACAATACGTTAATTTTTCGGTATATTTCCACATAAAACGTTCTGTCATAAGTAGAATGCTACCTTTATAACCCAAATGTTGCACTATCAAGAAATTGCTTTCAAGTTGCATACGCTCACACTTTTCTACTACCTCCATCTCACTCTTGAACGAAGATCTATAGCGGAATTCTGTAACCAGTCTATATTTGCGACATTTTGAGGTAAAATCTCAATTTGCGACTAGTTACTATTCACTAAACAGTCTCTAGCGTTAGTCCCAAAATATTGCCTCAAATTTGAGACCTGGTAGTTAGCAGGTCACAAAACAAAAAAGGTCTGTCATTTTGAATATACCGAATAGAGATCATCATAGATATTAATCGATTGTCATTTTTTTATATTTTGTAAGCAACTGAAATACGAAAAAGTTAAAAATAAATAAATTTTACATAAATTTCGTATATATTATGAAACAAAGTCAACATATATTTTAATTTTTATTGATAATTATGTCTTTAGACTATGTTATATTTATTTTCATTCAAGTGTAAAAACATCTCTGAATATCGAAATGTAATCGATTTCGTGACTGTTACTTACAGAATCGCAAATCGTCTCAGCTCTCAAAAATTGTCTCTAACTTAAAATCTCAAATTTAGAGACTTGACACTGTATCACAGTACAGAATCGCACGGAAAGATCCTTATGCCGACTTGATATCGTTTTTTCCAATCAAGTCGTGGGACAAATTGACGATCAGCTGATACCTAGTTTTGCAAGCAAATGTCATTCAATTTTCGGAAATATGAATATTTTGTTATATTCATGTATTGATAATCAAAATATATGTTGGTATATCACGTATGTAATTTTTTGCGATTTGTATCATAACGGCCTCTTAAAACTAGTATTGTTGTTATATAAAGTAGTATAAAGTTGTTTGCAGCCTACGTCACCGGGGTTAATTTAAATCAATTTTGACAAGTAGTTTATGTGATCAACATAACAGCAAGTTCTTGATCGTGTAACAGCACCGTAAACAAATAAAAACTCTAATTTTGTTAGACATAATATGAAATGAATATATCACGGCAAACATGATGGAGGTAATTGGCTGTACAATGGCTGTACTGACTATCCTAACATCAAAATGTTTCCGTTTTCATCACTTAAAGTAGATTCCTACATCACGATAATGGATAAAGATTTGTATTTGGCCAAGTGCTGCTTACTCTGCAACGTTTCTAAAGGACGTAGTTAAGTAGTCACGGAGCTGTCAAATTAAATGTCTAACCCAAAGCAAAGCGAAATTTCTTTGTGAACCTGACATTATGATATACTTATGCTTTTACTCATATTTATACAACTGCAATAAAAGCATTCAACGAACTTTGCTGTCAAAACCTATGCTTGAGGCAAAGCGAAGCAAGAGCAGAACATAAAAAGACCTCTAATTTCAAAGACTTGATTACCCTAAACAAACTTGAAAATCAGCTGGTTTTAATGCTTAACATTACAATTGGAAGAACATTATATTGTAAACAATTTCGTTTCCAATTCAAGCATAGACTTTAATTATATTGGATTGAATATTAAAAATGACCAAAGTTGAAAATGGAGGAAAGCCCGATGTTAAGTCTGGAAAATCCGAAAAGGAGCGTTCGAATAAACGTGCTCATAAAAAAGAAAAACAAAAGCCACAAACGAAGGTATGTTTGTTAGTTTCTTAGATTCTATTTAATTGCTTATTTAACTAGCATACATATATATATATATATGGTACTTTACTAATATCATAGATCGTTATTCGACATTTGCCACCTACTATGACTGAGGAAGAGTTTCTGAAACAAATAGATCCACTGCCACCACATGATTTTTACTATTTCGCTGCACCCGATTGGTCTTTGGGATATGACGCTACCTGCCGGGCCTATATAACAATGAAGAACTATGATGATGTATTTTTGTTTAGAGATCGATTTGATGGATACGTTTTTGTAGATTCCAAAGGTGCTGAGTACCCAGCCATCGTTGAGTTTGCACCATTCCAAGGACTCGTTAAAAATAAATCACGTAGAGTTGACAGTAAAGTGAACACCATTGAGCAAGAGTCGCATTATCAACAGTTCCTAACAAAGTTAGAAGAAGATCGAGAAGCTGCAAAAGGTGGTGAAAGCAAATTAGAATTTAGTTTGGACCGCAAAAAAGAAGAGAAAATCACTTCAACACCGTTACTCCAGTATCTAGCCAATAAAAAAGAAAAGCGGCGTGAAGAGGCCAAACGGCGACAAGAGGAGAAGCGTCGCCAGCGCGATGACGACAAAGAAAAAGAAAACAGGCACAATCTCAACAGCAAGTAACAAAAATTATATCAAATAACGAAGGAGGCAAAGGTGGAAATAAGTTGGCCATTGGCAAGGAAAATATTGTTGGTGAAAAGAACAACCAGCAACAACCGCATGAAGAGGGCAAAAGCTCACGTTCCCAGAGACGAGCTGAGCGCAATCAAAGAAGGCGAGAGGAATTTGAACGTAAACGACAAGAACGAGATCAAAGAGATAAAGGCGGCGAAGGCAAATCAAATCAAAATAATAATGTGGAATCTAATTTGGCCAACGATAAAAAAAGTCGAGAACAGCCACAACATGGAAATAAATCAGATGATGGGAAGCAAGCACAACGTAAAGAAGGTGGAAAACGTTACAGTGAACGTCGAGAACGAGATAGAAATCGCAACCGCAAAGATAAAGAAAAAGAGAAGGCCAAGGATTGTTCAGTTGGGGATGAAGTGCTTAAAACCGAAAGTACAGCGTCAGAAGCTATAAGAGCTGCAGCCGCTGCCGCAGCTGCAGGCGGAGAAGCTATGGTTAGCGAGTCTGTTATGAATTTTATACGTAGTGTAGCAACCGCCAAGGAGTTTGTTCCCAAACATAAACAACAAGAGATGAAAGATAAGCAAAGAAAATTGTCTGACGAAAAATTAGCCGAAAAAGATGACGAAAAGGAAGTTGAAACGAAACCATCAATGGAAGGTCTGAAGAAATTTGATTCGAATGTAGAACTTGATACTCGTACACCAAAACAGAGGGCTGCTGATGAACAGCGCCGTATTAGAAATAAGGTACTTGCACTAGAGTTTTTAATGTACAAGATTTATATTATGTATATATTTGCATTTCAATATCTTTAAGGATCGTCCTTCGATTGCCATATATCAACCGAAAGCACGTTTACGTATTTCGGAAGAGCGTGATCCCAGTACATCTCAACCTCTAAGCAGTGGAAAGAGCGACACTCGTAGCAATCCTACATCTGATTGTGAAAGCGTAAAAAGAGGAAACGAGAACTAAAAAGGTGTCTCGTTATTCAGAGCGACGGGCAGAAAGGCGTAACAATAAGGACAAACAAAAAACTTCGCCTGATCCCATTGAATCCGATCAAAAAGATGAAATGGAACAGCCCAAATCAATTGCAGCTGAAAATGAGGTTATTGAAACCCCCGATGCAGCAAAATGCACTGAGGAATAAAAATTGTTTCAGTTTTTATAGGAATTTATAAAAAAAAAACCTCTAAATTAAAGTTTGATTTTTTTACATGTGATTTTAAGTTTTATTTTTCAATATTGGCGATATCTTTCACAAATTACAATCATTTGAAATTTACACTTTTCTGTATTGTTTTATTTTGAGTATGGTTTTAATTTCAAATAGTGCAAAGTTAGCCGACTACTAAAGTACTACGGCTTACAATCATTTAAATATGAGTAATATGGTTATTATTGGTAATATATTAAACATTTCATCTGTAATAAATAATTATCTTTTTTTTTTTTTATTTTTATTAAAACTTACATAATAAACAAATTATTATATAAACTAAAGTACGCAGCGCTAGCATCATAGGCTTTCGGCTGACTGGTGGGATAATAGTTGGGTTCATTAAAAGCTGAACAGGATCATCATTGTTGATAGAGTTTATATAAGCTGTCTTCCATATTGTCCTTTAAAAAGGCAGTCCAGATACAGGCAATATGTTTTTTATCGGAGATGTTGATAACAAATAGTCTTTTTCTTACATATTGACAATGTTGCTTAAATTAATACTTAGAGTCTAATATTAAGCCTAGGAACTTAAAACTATCTGTACAGATTAAATTTATATTATTAACGGTAAGTGTGGGTGTATTACAATGATGTTTCTTACAAAATATGTAATAACTTAGATTTAGAGGAAGAAATTGACATGCCCGAAGAACCGGACCAATGAAATAAGAGGGATAAGATTTTAGAAAAGGAAGACGTAACAACGGACAAATCGGAGGAATAGAAAACAATACTAAATCATCAGCATAGATTTGGTGACTGATATTAGGGAAGTCAGATAAAATTGTACTGATTTTGAAGCGCAAATTCTAAGGCTATATCTTGCGGATATAGTAGATTACCACGAGGAGAAAATAATATATGCCTTGGGGGTATGAGCTACAATATTGTTGGCAAGATGAGTTTCATTTAATAATATTGCTGAGGGTTTGAATGTTTTAAATAAAAGTTCGAGTTCGATGTAATTATTTAAGTATCCGTTGATATACCACTGAAGGATGGATAGCATGGATAGAAAAATAAAGAAAAAATAATAATGTGAGGTTATGGGAATTTATTGTTCCATCAACGAGGGTGACGGAGATGAAAGGGAGGAGGAGGCTGGAAGGGTGTTATGAGCAAGAGGAGAGATGGCAAAAGATGCCAGGGGAGATAAGGTGTGTGAGGAGGGAGATGAGACGTGAGAAAGTGGAGAGAAAGATGGGGAGGGGAAGAATTCAAGGGTGAAGGGTATAGAAGAGGGGAGTTCTTTGAATTTTCTGGAAGTTCTATGTGATGCAATGGATTGTTGGTGGAGGATGAATCGTTGTTAGCTTTTGTTGTTGTTGCGTTAGTATTGAGGTTAGAATTTTTAGATATTGAAGTATTATCTTTGTTATTAGGATTTTTTGAGTTTGAATTTATATCGCTGTTGGTTTGAATTTTTGCCACGTTGGCGAAGGAGAAGGGGGATGGGGTGGAAGGATGTTGATTTTTATACATGGTAATAGCGTCCCGCATGGTGCATTTGTGTATAGTTTTAATCTTTAATATTTCTTTCGATTGAATAAATTTAGGGCAAGCATTTGAGGACGAGGGATGTTCACCTGCGCAGTTAGCGCAGTAAACTCTGGTGCAATCAGAAGGAGGAGAGTGGTTAGGAGGAAGGTTGCAAATGACACAGGAAGTAGTTTTTACGCAGTGTTTAGCGGTGTGTCCTAATAGCTGACAAGATTTGCAGCGCATAGGATTAGGGTAGTACGGACGGACATCTAGGGTTCTCCAGGCTACATCAATTCTGTTAGGAAGTGTATATTTATTGAATGTTAATAATACGGCACCAGTAGGTACACGAACGCCTTTAACTATTTTGTTAAACTTGTGGACTGCAGAGACACCTTGTTCCTTGAGACCTTCGATTATTTCTTCGTCGCTAAGTTGGCAAATAAAGGGGGCATAAATTGTGCCCTTGACTGAGTTAAGGGTGCTGTGAAGAGCAACTTCAACAGCACCTGCACCGGGTAGATTCTTAGTGAAAAGGAATTTATCAGCAATTTTTTGATTTTTTACCAGGAGGAGTAGGCTGCCATCGCGAAGTGACGAGATGTTGTTAATATCTTTACTGATAGCTTGAATACCTTTATAAATCGCGAAGCAGGAGGTGGATGAAATTGGTTTACTGGCATCCCGCGCCTTAATGACGAGGTATTTGGGGTCATCCTTCTTAGTTATGGGGAGTTCCGGAAATAGTTCCAACGTTGATTGCTCAGGTTTTTTTCTTTTTGTCTTCTGGGCTGGGGATAATAGGGCAAACCTATTATCACCCAGATTGTTGGCCCCGGGGGGCATTGTGAAAATATTACTTTTTGTGTATTCAAAAATGTAAGAATGTAGCACAAGTTAACAATAAGAAATAAACACAGCGAGAAATTAACAGTAAAAAAGTTATTTGTGCACAACTGTAAAGTAGCGTTATAAAGCTTAGTACGCAGCTCTCAAGAAACGTAAAAACTTCATATAAAAAAACGCTTAAGAAACGGTCCAGAAACGTTCCTGCGATAAAGTTACTTGTGCTAGTACGCAGCTCTTAAGAAAGCTAGTACTAATTTTTAATACTTTTTTTCAATAAAATGTGAATATGGTAAACCTGGTTTTGCAAAGAAACATCAAATCAACAATTGTTTCTTGCAGGAAATTCGAAGTAATCGTCAAATTCATCCTAAATTAGTTGAAATCATTATTATAAAGTATGTTCCATTTTGAAATGTTGTATAAAACCAACCAATCGTCAACAACATTCCTTAAATCTCAATGAAAATATTTGTGTTACCATACACATACATACATACATACATACGCACAAAGTTTGTTTACTTTGTTTATTCTCTCTTGCTCTTCTAATGTGGATCATTCACAATGCGTAACCAGCTGTCAATATTACTTCAGAAATAATGTATTTTTGTTCTTGAGCAATTACTTAAGAGCTGCGTACCAACCTTAACACAGAGACTGCTAGAATGACCGCGAGAGAAAAAGAAAAATGCGACCGTACGGTTTGACAACTCGGTTGCGACTGAAAATAATTATCTTATTCGTGCTAATACTTCTATTTAAAGATTTCCCCTCAAAACATGTGGTTTTGCATGATCACGGTGTAGTGAATGGGCGTGAGTCGGGCGTAACAGAACATTTCATACCCTCGTAATGTGCAGAGCTCTAAGAGGGGGAATAATTTTCTTAATTTCATTCCCGACTATTCGAGGATCGATATCGCACATTTTCTCATTTAACTATTGCCCCTATTGCGGTTTTCAACCCAACTGCATTTCAGTCGAAGTTTAAAAATTCGGTATTGCCGACTTCAACTCAATCCGTCAAAAAAAATTGCGGTTGAAGTATGATCGAACTTCAACTTTTTTAGGTATTGCGGTTTTCAACCCTGTACAAGTGGGGTTGACTAGTATATAAATAAACTTCGACTGCTTAATAGCAGTTGAAGTTCAACATTCGTGCAGTGAAATACAACAAAATATTAAAGAAAAATGGAGAACGGGTAAAATAACTATTTTCATTGATGTTAAATTAATTTTAGTTAATATTTTTTATACATTTTAGAAAAAATAAAGTTACAACGAAAAGCAATTCGAAAAATTGGTGGAGTTAATCGTACAGATAAAAGACATCGAACTCAAGATCCAAGGTTATTCTGTATGTTGTTCTGTAAATGCACTTTCAAATCGCTAACATTGAAAACAAAAGTCATGATTTGCGCCTGCATGCCTAGCATCCACTTACCGAATAGACATTTTATAATCACAAAGCTAAAAATTTTAAGAAATTATACCATTTTGTTTCTAATATAAGTCAGATTTTATACATACAATCATCACGTTTAAACTGAAGTAGCCCTTTCTGTTAAGATAAAGATGTTGCACTTTTTTTCTTGGTGAAATTATGCGAACATGAGTCCCGTCGATGCAACCAACTACTCCCGGGAAAGTACTTTTTGAAGAAAATGAAACTTTTGAAGCGTTTTGTTCCTCCTCAGTCATTTGAATTTTAATCCATTGGGCACAACTACTTTGTTCAATTACATTTAGAACCTCTTTAATTACTAAAGATATCGTAGGTTGCGCCAACCCAATGTTAAAATCATTTCCACTGCATTTTTGATAACCACCGTCAACAAGGAAACGCAGAGTTGCGCATAATTTTAATATAGGAGGTATGGCCGTTCCTCGCACACGTTTGTGGAAATGTTCCTTCATCTCAATCAGTAAAAAACAAAATGCTTCTTTATTTAATCGAAAATAACTTATGAATCTGCAATAAATATTATTAAAAAGCCACTCAATTGTGAAAAAACTATGGCTTACTTTGCATTTGGAAGCTCCAATGGATTTGAGTGATCACAAAGGCTTTTTCGTATACGTAGTACATCAATTTTGCCCCCAATATTTCGCCATTGTAATATGAATCAAAACTTATATCCATTTTTTATTTATTTTAATGTTTATTCACTTTTTCCCGAGCGACAACCGAATTCAATTGTTTAGATATGTCGTTTAAAAAATTTTAGCTGTTTCACTATCTGTCAAATTTCCCTTTCTTAGGTTGGCAAAGCCAATCATACTACGACTGAACTTAGTTGAAGTTCGCAATACCGAAAAAGAGTTTGGTTGGTCTGAAGTTGAATTGCCTTAACTTCAATTCGACTAAGTCGGGTTGAAAACCGCAATAGGGGCATATAGCATAGCCAATATTATACTATACTTTGTTTATTTTGCAACGGTACCGTACATACACCGACCGATACATACGGTATGAAGCCAACCAAACGAGTTTGAAATCCTTATACATTTTCTTATAGTATGTAAGGTATATGTGGGCTGGGGAATACTTTGCCCCGGCTTTATTCCGTTTTGGTATTAGGACATATCAATGCCAGAATTAGAGGCTCTGAATTTCATTAAAACATCTCAGAGATTGATAAATATACAAACAGTTTGTCAAAAAAATGTTTTGATATCTATTAATCTAGCGAAATTCAGAAACATTGCCAAGAAAATATATACTTTTTAATTGTACAGTTACTCAATTTGAAAACAACACAAAAATAAGAAGCAAAAACCAAATAAACTTCAAACACTGCTGTCAAGAAAGTATTTGTACATTTGCAGTTAATAGTTTTAAATTGAATATTTTTAAAAAAGGAAATATGAATTAGTACTTTCTATGATTGCCCCGGGCATCTATAACACCTTGAAGTCTGCTTCTCATGGAATTAATCAATTTTTCAATCTTATACCATTCCTCTAAACCTACATTTTTGAGTTCTGTTCGACTTTTGAGTGCCTTTTTGCTACTTTTTTCTTCAAGTACTCCTATAAATTTTCTATTGGATTCATATCTGGACTTTGGGCCGGTGTATCCAATTTTTTACTGCAATTAAAAAGGAGCCACATTCTCACCATGTGAGCTTTATGCTTTGGGTCATTGTCCTGGTAGAATTCAAACAGGTCTGTTATTAACAATGAACCAAAATTTATTTGCACTATTTGTCAAATGGCGTTGCAGAATACTCAAATATTGTCGTGCAACCATCTTATCCTCTATAAATACCAAATCTCCCATTCCTTTGCTGGATATGCACCCCCACACCATGATTTTGCCAAATTTCACTGTTGGTTCCGTTTTCCAATGCTTTTAACGGCTGCTCCACACTCTACTGGACCCATCATTGTAAGACAGCATAATCTTACTCTTATCGCAGAATACCACATCATTCCAGTAGCTGTCTGATTGACGCAGATACGTTCTAGCGAAAGAAAAGCGCTTTTCAATGTGCTGTGCAGAGAGCAATGGCTTTTTTCGAGCAACTCGTGAAGTGTAATTGTGTTTTCTCAAAACTTGCGGGTTGTTTCATGAGAAACTTCGGTCCCACATTCATCTTTAAGTTCACTGACAAGATTTCAAGGTCGAAATTTGAGGGTTTGCGGCTACTTTTCTCAACAAAATACGTTCTTCACGCTCAGATATTTTCAGAGGTCTTCCACTTACTGCTTTTGCCTCAAGCCTATTTTAATTTTTTGCACGATTTATTATATTATAGATAGTTTATCGCTTTACAGAAAACATTTCTGATAACTTTTACAGGCTTTTTCCTCTTTCATGGTTATAGTAAATCAACTGAGTCACTTCAAACGATTTCCTTTTTCCAGACATTTCTTATAATTTACTAGCACTATATGACTGATTGATGACTAACCCGTGTGCAACTACTCAGTGAGATAACGGTATAACAAACACGGAAGGTATTGCTCAGATTTCACCCATGTTAGTCTAGAATATAATCTATTGTTAAAAAGACATTATTTCTTCTTTTCATAATTTTGCGCATTTTTGACACGAAGGTACACTATTTTTTGGAAAAGAATCTGTCCGAATTTCAGTAGTACGTCTCACATCCACTTGTTCATTAAAAATACATGCTGTCTATTCCTTTTAACATAGTTGTTATCTTGATCAAATTTATATACATACATACATACATACATATGTATGTACTTGTATTTTGTATGTCAGTGTACATGCGTGTGTTGGAGTACTAATATTTTGTAGGCAACTGTATGTGCCAGAGCGTTATTTCAAATAGCCGACGCATAGGCCGCATATATTACGGTACTTTGGATTGCAAATGCGCAAATAAGCATATTAGCAGGAATAGATAAACGGTGTGGTCTCATCGTATTCTGTGAATAGACAGAAGAGAGGTAGGAACCTTTGGATACTTCAAGAGCAATGGAAGGGTGCTCAATAACTTGGCGCTATGTCCTCGCAGAACCTTTTTTGATATAAGTTACGCCCATTTTAAGTTTTAGCATTAATTTTTTTTATTTGTGTAAAAAAAATTTTTTGATGTGCTAATTTTAATGTTAAATATACATCTTTTGAAATGGATAGAAAAAACCACAAAATTTATTCATTTTATAACAAATAAACGTGTGGTAATTTAATAGAATTAGGTGTATGTAAACTTTATTGGTCCACTGTATATAAAAAGCATACTACAGCTTCAATAAAGATAAATATAAATTGGTAAACATATCTTCTTCTTTACTGGCGTAGACACCGCTTACGCGATTATAGCCGAGTCAACAATAGCGCGCCAGTCGTTTCTTCTCTTCGCTACGTGGCGCCAATTGGATATTCCAACCGAAGCCAGGTCCCTCTCCACTTGGTCCTTCCAACGGAGTGGAGATCTTCCTCTTCCTCTGCTTCCCGCGGTACTGCGTCGAATACTTTCAGAGCTGAAGTATTTTCATCCATCCGGACAACATGACCTAGCCAGCGTAGCCGCTGTCTTTTAATTCGCTGAACTATGTGTACAATGTCGTCGTACATCTCGTACAGCTCATCGTTCCATCGAATGCGATATTCGCCGTGGCCAACGCGCAAAGGACCATAAATCTTTCGCAGAACTTTTCTCTCGAAAGCTCGCAACGGCGACTCATCGGTTGTTGTCATCGTCCAAGCCTCTGTCCCATATAGCAGGATGGGAATTATGAGCGACTTATAGAGTTTGGCTTTTGTTCGTCGAGAGAGGATTTTACTTTTCAATTACCTACTCAGTCCGAAGTAGCACCTGTTGGCAAGAGTAATCCTGCGTTGGATTTCCTGGCTGACATTGTTGGTGGTGTTAATGGTGGTTCCTAAATAGAAGAAATTATCTACAACTTCAAAGTTATGACTGTCAACAGTGACGTGGGAGCCAAGTCGCGAGTATGACGACTGTTTGTTTGATGACAGGAGATATTTCGTCTTACCCTCGTTCACTGCCAGACCCATTTGCGTTGCTTCCTTGTTCAGTCTGGAGAAAGCAGAACTAACGGCGCGGGTGTTGTGACCGATGATATCAATATCATCGGCATACGCCAGCTGCTGTACACTCTTGTAAAAGATTGTACCTGCTCGATTAAGTTCTGCAGCTCGAATAATTTTCTCCAGCAGCAGATTGAAGAAGTTACACGATAGGGAGTCGCCTTGTCTGAAACCTCGTTTGGTATCGAACGGCTCGGAGAGGTCCTTCCCGATCCTGACGGAGCTTTTGGTGCTGCTCAACGTCAGTTTACACAGCCGTATTAGTTTTGAGGGGATACCAAATTCAGACATCGCGGCATAAAGGCAGCTCCTTTTCGTGCTGTCGAAAGCAGCTTTGAAATCGACGAAGAGGTGGTGCGTGTCGATTCTCCTTTCACGGGTCTTTTCCAAGATTTGGCGCATAGTGAATATCTGGTCGGTTGTTGATTTACCAGGTCTAAAGCCACACTGATAAGGTCCAATCAGTTTGTTGACGGTGGGCTTTAATCTTTCACACAATACGTTCGACAGAACCTTACTTAGAAGATTTATCCCATGGTAGTTGGCGTAGATTATGGGGTCTCCCCTTTTGTGGATTGTGCAGAGCACACTTAAATTCCAATCGTTGGGCATGCTTTTGTCCATATTTTGCAAAGAAGCTGATGCATGCACCTTATCAGCTCTTCGCCGCCGTGTATGAATAGCTCGGCCGGCAATCCATCGGCCCCTGCCGCTTTGTTGTTTTTCAGGCGGGCAATTGCTATTTGAACTTCTTCATGATCGGGCAATGGAACGTCTGCTCCATCGTCATCGATTGGGGAATCGGGTTCGACTTCTCCTGGTGTTGTACGTTCACTGCCATTCAGCAGGCTGGAGAAGTGTTCCCTCCATAATTTAAGTATGCTCTGTGCATCGGTGACTAGATCACCTTTTGGGGTTCTACAAGAGTATGATCCTGTCTTGAAACCTTCTGTAAGTGGCCGCATCTTTTCGTAGAATTTTCGAGCATTACTCCTGTCGGCCAGCTTATCAAGCTCTTCGTACTCACGCAATTCGGCCTCTTTCTTTTTCTGTCTACAAATGCGTCTCGCTTCCCTCTTCCATTCTCGGTATCTATCCCATCCCGCACGTGTTGTGGTCGCTCGTAACGTTGCGAGGTAGGGAGCCTGTTTTCTCTCCGCTGCGACACGGCACTCCTCGCCGGTAACAGCTGTTCTCTTGCACTTTCCGAAAACCAATGGTTTCGGTTGCATCTGTACGTAAGGAGTTTGAAATGCCGTCCCACAGTTCCCTTATCGAGTCGTTGACGAGTGCTCTCAGAGAGCAGGAGTGCAAGCAGAGTAGAATATCGTTCGGCTGTCTGTTGTGATTGCAGCTTCTCGACGTCGAATCTTCCTTGCGTTGGTTAGCGTGCGTTTTTTACTGCCCAGAGGCGGGTGCGAGTCTTGGCTGCAACAATATAATGGTCCGAGTCGATGTTAGGACCTCCGAGATGCACACGCACGCACATCTAAAATACTGGAGACGTGTCTTCCGTCTATCACAACATTATCGATCTGGTTGGTGGTTTTTCGATCCGGAGACAGCCAGGTAGCTTGATGAATTTTCTTATGCTGGAATCTAGTACCACAGATAACCATATTTCGGGCCCCGGCAAAGTCGATCAGCCTCAACCCATTTGGGGATGTTTCCTCGTGGAGGCAGAATTTACCGACCATAGTGCCAAAGATACCTTCTTTGCCCACCCTGGCGTTAAAGTCGCCAAGCACGATTTTGACATCTCATAAGTGCGCTCCAAGCACTCATAAAAGGCATCTTTGGTCACATCGTCATTCTCTTCCGTTGGGGCGTGGGCGCAAATCAGCGATATGTTGAAGAACCTCGCTTTGATGCGGATTGTGGCTAGACGTTCATTCATAGGAGTGAATGATAGTACTCGGCGACGGAGTCTCTCTCCCACCACGAATCCAACACCAAATTTGCGCTATTCTATATGGCCACTGTAGTAAATGTCACAAGGACCTACTCGTCTTTGTCCTTGTCCCGTCCATCGCATTTCTTGGACGGCGGTGATGTCAGCCTTTATTTTCACGAGGACATCAACCAGCTGGGCAGCGGTACCTTCCCAATTAAGGGACCGGACATTCCAGGTGCATACCCTCAATTCGTAGTCCTTGTTTCGCTTGCCATGGTCGTCATCAAAAGGGAGGTCTCCGAGGCTGATTGTTGGTTTTCATTGGGGGTGTTTTTTTACGTGGCGGGTTCCAAACCCAGCGCACAACCCTAAGTAGGGGATATTTCGCCTTCTCACTTTAGCTCGCCTTCAAACGGATGTTCTTAGGCTACCCAGGGGATACTTGGTCAAAGACCGGAAGTCGTGAGCTGCTTGAGTCATATGTAAAAGAATCGTTTCTGGCCACTCCCAAGTGAATAGCGATCAGAGAAGTTTCCTCACTTGCGTGAACTTCTACACATGACTCCATCCTCCTTGGTAAATATGTATATACTGTACATACATTTTTTTGTAACGCAAATGTTCCAAACATAATAACATTGACCCGAAAAACGCCGTTAATCGCGAATTTATATGTACATTGGCATTAAAAAGTGGGCGTGGCCCACCCGCAATAGGTTTATCTTCCAAAGCATCAAGCTATTATCACCCCAATTTGCACAGAACAATTCTTTTTGACACTTCTTACGATAGTGTGAAAACCGGTGAAATCGAATGATACTCTCAAATATCGGTTTTGTTAAAAGTTACAAAAAGTGCGTCAAATTAATGGCTAAATGCGTCAGAGACATTAAATTTTACATCCAGGATGGTACAAGAGGGCTTTATAGGAGCCGGTGTCAAAGTTAGATGATGACAGCGGACCTATTCGACCAATTGCAATCAAATTCGGTATGTAACAGTACCCTCACATTCCTGTGTTACAGTGCGAAAATACTGCCGATTTCCCATATAAAAGAATTTTAAATCCATTTGATTCTTTCTCATTCAGTGTATAAATCAAATTTGATATTTGGAGTTTCTTATAATAGTATGTCCGTATGGCGAAATAAAATATAAAGATTTTCGATTCGTAGCAAATTTCAATCTGTAATTGATCACTTAGTGTGAAACACACATAAAGTTTTCACTGATTAATTTTCAATAATTTTTCTATTGAATAGCGGGAATAAAAAGCAAACGACCGAAATCGAATGATTAAAAATAATTTCCAAATCAAAATATTGAAAACCAAAACAAAAGAAAATAAAAAAAAAATTGCGTGGAAAAGAGTTAATTTTTGGAATTGTCCAATTTGGAAAATAGATAGTGGCAGATTCTCAGACCTACTGTATACGCATATAAAATTTGGTAAAAATCGGCAAAGCCGTTTCGGAGGAGTACGGTAACTTAAATTGTGACATGGAAATTTTATATATGTATTAGATATTAATGGTTTAGCGTTGAATATGAATGGAGCGAGTCTAGACCTTAATATAATCAATTCCGATACTCTGGCTGACGTTTTTCATATCAACCCAATATACATACATACATATGTATGTAAATATGTACATACATACATACGTTTAACCTCCTAGATCTCATTTGAGGATGATTTTATTATAATTTTAACAGCAGGCACAATTTACGAGTTTGGTTTTTGTTCGTCGAGAGAGGACCTTACTTCTCAATAGCCTACTCAGTCCAAAGTTGCACCTGTTCACAAGAGTTATTCTGCGTCAGATTTCGAGGCTGATATTGTTGTTGCTGTTAATGCTGGTTTCAAGACAGACAAAATTATCTACAACTTCAAAGTTATGACTGTCGACAGTGACGTGAGAGCCAAGTTGCCAGTGCGACGATTGTTTGTTTGATGACAGGAGATATTTCGTCTTGCCCTCGTTCACCACCACACTCATTTGCTTCGCTGCCTTATTAATTATGGGGAAAGCAGAACTAACGGCAACTGCGCCGTTAAAAAAAGTCAGTCAGCTTACATAGCCGTATTAGTTTTGCGGGGATACCAAATTCAGTCATCGCGGCATAAAGGCAGCTCCTTTTCGTGCTGTCAAAAGCAGCTTTGAAATATACATTAATATTTTCCCAAATAAAATATACAAGGTTGACAACACTTCGACAGAACTTTTGAAGGTTGAGTTGAGTCGATTAGACAGAATTTCAGCCAAAATGCGGTTGGGTTGAAACACGTAATAGTGGGCATAATTATTATAATAAGTAGTAAAATAAATTAATTAGTTCTGCTTTCTCCAGGCTGGACAAGGAAGCAAAACAAATGGGTCTGGCAGTGAAAGAGGGCAAGACGAAATATCTCCTGTCATCAAACAAACAATCGTCGCACACGCAACTTGGCTCTCACGTCACTGTTGACAACGTCCGGTGTGTTTAACGTGGGTACCTGCTGACGACAGCCTTACTCCACGGCGCTCAAAAGCACAGCGGATCAAATCAATGCGTTGATCAGCGCCCTGAGAATGCTAAGCATTTTCAGTACCAACATCACTGTTGACAGTCATAACTTTGAAGTTGAAGGATTACTCTTGCCAATAGGTGCTACTTTAGACTGAGTAGGCAGTTGAAAAGTAAAGTCCTCTCTCGACGAACAAAAACCAAACTCGATAAGTCGCTCATAATTCCCGTCCTGCTATATGGTGCTAAGGCTTAGACGTTGACAACAACCGATGAGTCGATCTTAAGAGTTTTCGAGAGAAAGGTTCTGCGAAAGATTTACGGTCCTTTGCGCATCGGCCACGGCGAATATCGCATTCGATGGAACGATGAGCTGTACGAGATGTACGACGACATTGATATAGTTCAGCGAATTAAAAGACAGCGGCTACGCTGACTAGGTCATGTTGCCCGGATGGACGAAAACACTCCAGCTCTGAAAGTATTCGATGCTGTACTCGCCGGGGGAAGCAGAAGAAGAGGAAGACCTCCACTCCGTTGGAAGGACCAAGTAGAGAAGGACCTGGCTTCGCTTGGGATATCCAATTGGCGCCACGTAGCGAAAAGAAGAAACGACTGGCGCGCTGTTGTTGACTCGGCTATAATCGCGTAAGCGGTGTCAACGCCAATTAAGAAGAAGAAGAAGTAAAATAAATATTATAGTGTCTTAATATGAAAAAATAAGACATATCTCTTTTATTGTTAAGAGTTTGTGTCACATCATTTTCATTTGAGACATTGTAGCTCGCAGGTTGGTTTTGAAAAGTTTAGAGAAACTCCGCTCCCCACCAGCTACGGACACAGCAGGGGTTAGCAACCACATATTGCAGTAAATGTATGTAGTTATTTATAGCGATATCAATTAATTCATTTAAACAAATATAATTCGAAACGTCCAGTGCTGTAGTTTTATGAGCAATTTTTATACCAATAGATTCTACTTCGTTGCATAAATCTAAGTATATCCGTCAATCCGCCGAGAGTTAAGGAGGTATTCTAGTCTAGAATCATGAATTTCAGGTAATTTTTAAAGTGTCGTAAAAAATTAATATTTTTACTATCCATTTTTTTATTAGTTATTTATTAATTTTTGAAGAGTACAGAAAAAAATTAAAAACTAAAAAAGTAAACAATTTCAAAAATTATGAGCTGATGAAGTGATTATTAATCTAGAATAATGTCGCAATGGTCGGAGCTACAGAAAAGTGGGAAACATTTTTTTTTCACAAAATGGCGACTGCCTGAAAAAAAATTTTTTTTTTTATCACTTTTTCCGACTATTTCGAATTTTTTAAAAGTAATAAAAATAAAAATTTTGGGATGGGGCTAGTTCCAACTATAGACAAGCCTATAAAGAAGACTCTATAAAAATTTCAAGTAAATCGGTCCAGTAAAACCTGAGAAATCGTGGGCATCGTTCCGAAAAAGTCAGTTTTGAGAAAAACGCGTTTAAAGTTTCGCGTTCCGGCCGAACCAGTTTGGATGGCGGGTCAGAAAAATGCCTATATCTCCGAAAATAATTTGAATTTTGAAAAATCCTCTTGTACACATATTCTTGAATAGTTAAACTTTGAATCGATGTTTTTAAATTTCTAGACTAGAATACCCCCTTAAGAACATTTCCAATTTTCTAAATAAGTCTCAAAAATGGCTGTAAGTGTAAGAGTTTGCAGCTGATATATGCAGGTATATTAAATAAAAATCTAAAAGTTTTAATATCTTGTTTCAACTGACGGTATCCATCATCGATTGAAGACAATGTTTTATCAATAATGACAAAGTTGAAATTAATTTTAAAAATTAGCTTAGTTTCGCGAATTGGTTCCTCTTCTAAAATGTTCTGTTAGACCCGAACTTAGCTCTCCCTTATTTGTATTATATGACTAAAGTAAAACACATCTTTGAGAGCCTGGAGAGCGCCCCTTTACGGAGCCACCATGGCGAAACCTCTCTAAATGGGGCGAGACTGATCGACTTCGCAGGGGCCGAAATCTTGTTGTTTGTAGTACGAAATTCCAGCAAAAAAATTCATCAAACTACTTGACTGTCTCCGGATCGAATAGTTTGAAACCATACCGATCATGTTGTGATAGATGGACGACATTTCTTCTTTGTCCTTAATGTGCGTACGTCCGAGGACCTAACATCGACTCGGACCCCTATCTTGTTGTAGCGAAGATACGCGCATACGAAGTATGGCAAGGAAGCCCGTTAACAAAGAGAAGCTACTATCACAACCGACAGCTAAACCGTTTTCTACTCGAAATGTACTCATCAGCAAACTCGGTATAAGAGAACTGTCAAACGACCTTTCAAGCTCTTCATGTACAGCTGCAAGCGAAACCATTGGTTTTTCGGAAATATCGAAAAAACAGCTGGTGCGGAAGGGGTAATTCTACGAAAATGTTCAGCGACTAACAAAAAGTTTCAAGACCGGAGTATACTCTTGTAGGACCCAAAGAGGTGGTTGAAGTTAAGGAGAGAAAACTTCTCCATCCTACTGAACGGCAGTAAAATTGTAGAATCTGGAGATGTCGAATCCGATTCCCCAATCGATGATGATGGATTAGTTGTTCCATTGCTCGACCATAATGAGATTCGAATAGCTATTACTCGTCGATTGATTGACGAGACAAGGACTGAGGCGATTAGGTCCTAGTGACATTACCACAGTGGCCATATAAAGGAGCGCAATTCGGTGTAGGAAGTGTGGTGAGAGAGAGACTTCATCGCCGAGTACTTCCATTAACCCCGGTGGATGAACGTCTACCCACAATCCGCATCAAAGCGAAGTTCTTCAATATATCGGTGATTTGCGGCCACGCCCCGACGGAAGAGAAGGACGATGTGACCAAAGATGCCTTCTATGAGCGCCTGGAGCGCACCTATGAGAGCTGCCCCCGCCACGATGACAAAATCGTGATTGGCGACTTTGGGTGGCCAGGTTGGGCAAGGAAGGTATCTTTGGCACAACAGTCGGTACATTCAGCCTCCACTAGGAAACATCCCCAAATGGGTTGAGGATCATCGACCCGAAATATGGTTATCTGTAGAACTAGATTCCATCATAAAAAATTCATCAAGCTACCTGGTTGTCTCCGGATCCGTAAGTTCGAAACCAGATCGACCATGTTGTGATAGATGGACGACATGTTTTCAACCGATTGGACCACTTGTTGCTTGCTGTAGAGAAGATGCGCGCCCACCTCTTTACGGCAAAGCACGCCCGACAGCAAACACAGGGAAGGTAAGACGTCGAAAAGCTACAATCACAATAGACAGATAGACGGTTTTCTACTCGACTTGCCACTCCCGCTCTCTGAGAACACTCGTCAACAACTCGGAATAAGGGAATTGTCGGACGGCATTTTCGTACAACTGCAACGAAACAATTGGTTTTCGGAAAATGCAAAAGAACAGCTGGTACGATGAGGAGTGCCATGTCGCAGTGGAGAAAAAACAGACTACCTACCTCGCAACGTTACAGTCGACCACAGCGCGTGCGGGATCGAATAGATACCGAGAGTTGAAGAGGGAACCGAGACGCATTTGCAGACAAAAAAAGAGAGATGCCGAAATGCGTAAGTACGAATCGTTTGGCAAGCTGGCCGATAGGGGTAATGCTCGAAAATTCTACGAAAAGATGCGGCGACTAACAGAAGGTTTCAAGACTGGAGCATACTCTTGTAGAACCCCCAGAGGTGATCTCTGAGTGAGGCCCAGGGCATACTCAAATTATGGAGGGAACACTTCTCCAGCCTACTGAATGGCAGTAAAAGCATAACGATAAAAGAAGGCGAATCCGATTTCCCAATCGATGACGATGGAGCAGATGTTCCATTGCCCGACCATGAAGAAGTTCGAATAGCAATTACCCGCCTGAACAACAACAAAGCGGCGAGGGACGATGGATTCCCGGCCGAGATTTCAAACCCGGCGGCGAAGAACTGATAAGGAGCATGCACCAGCTTCTTTGCAAAATATGGACAAAAGCATGCCCAACGATTGGAATTTAAGTGTGCTCTGCACAATCCACAAAAGGGGAGACCCCATAATCTACGCCAACTACCATGGGATAAATCTTCTAAGTAAGGTTCTGTCGAACGTATTGTGTGAAAGCTCAAGGCCCACCGTCAACAAACTGAAAAAACCCATGAGAAGAGAATCGACACACACCACCTCTTCGTCGATTTCAAAGCTGTTTTTGACAATACGAAAAGACGCTGTCGTTATGCCGCGATGTCTGAATTTGGTATCTTCGCAAAACTTATACGGCTGTGTAAACTGACGTTGAGCAATAGCAGAAGCTCCATCAGGATCGAGAAGGTCTGAAAATATTCGACCCAATACCCGCCGGGGTAAGCAGAGGAAGGGGAAAGAAGAAACGAATGGCGCACTGTTGTTAACTCGGCTATAATCGAGAAGAAGAATCTCACTTTGCCTTCATTATACAAACCTAAAAATCTGTATGAATTAACATTTGAATTAATATTTTCTAATCCGGAATACGGGATTAAAAAGAATTTAATATATATATATATATAATTTAATATATATATATATATAATTTAATATATACATATGTATAATAATATTTTTAGTGAATTTTGTGTACGAACTCAACACAAGTCAATTTGTACATACCTTCGGACTTCATTTCTGTTGTGAGTAGTTGTATGCACACAACTATATTGTTGATGGAAACAATGGTTTTTACTAAAACGATGTTTCCGTAATCGAATTGCATCGTACTTTGTGGGGCGTGAGCAGATTTTCGTTTTCTAGTAAGCTTTTAAATCTTCACTTTCTCTTTGCATATTTCACTAATTGCTGATTACCTCTGATCGTCTTCAATATTTCAATATGAATTCATTCGATTTTTACAACTTTCCCCTTTGAGAAATCTACTCATTCATCGAACTAGAAAACATACCCTTACACTATAACATACTCGTATGTATGTATACAGGTTCTTGTAAAGTCATCTGCCATTTAATTTATTTTTTCGTAACAGGCTCACTATTTTTAGATGTCACTCTTGACAGCCAATTTTAATGACAAGTTTTTGTTGAGTTCATCAACTACTCACAGACTTGCAAAAACATATACAAACCTACGCATACATATATACGAATGATAGATCCAATAAGATTAAAATTTGTGTGGTCACTAGAGAAAGTTGATACTTTGTAATTTGTTTTTTGCTTTTTCGTGCAGCTAATGACAGTTTCTATTCGAAATATAATACAGTTATAGGAGTAGAAGAAAAAATTGGCACAACGAAAAATTCAGTTTTATGAAAATGTTAAAATAAGTATTTAAACTTTTTATTTGTATGTGTGTATAGGCATGAGTTCACATATTTGATAATTTTCTTATTGAGCAAGTTGTATAAAATCGAATAGTAATGTTTGGGAGAATATTTTACATATAAAATATGTTTCTTAAGTCAATATGAGTTGTGAGATAGCTAAGGTAAAAGTTAATAAAGCAAATTGGAAGCCTGAAAATCGTTATTTTGGGGCTGGGAAAGTTGTGGTCCTACATAAGTTTTATTCTCACAACCCATGTGTAAGACAAAAATATGTTTTGTTATACACATGAAGGGTATTTAACTAAAAGATCTTAAATAAACTGAAGTGCTTTTAGATAAAAATTTTTTGAAAAGTTTTTTTGGTATACAGAGACAGAAGAAGGTCTCTGCAAATGGCAGGTACCTTGACGTAGTGCAGGGGCTTACGTCAGAAGGTATTTTCGGTCCCCTTCAACCTGCATGAGGTGCCGCATAACACTCCTCAAGTTGATTGCTTAAGGCCTCAAGTTTATTGCTTAAGGCCTTATGACAACCAAGAACTGCCACCTCCTAACTCAGGGCGCTATACGACCCGCGCCAATTGGATGAGTTGCAGCCAGGAGGAAAAGACGGAGCCTTCTAACACCGGACCGCCGCAGCGCTCTTCAGGCAACATCCGCTGAGGCCGGAAATGTTAGTGCAATCCCCACAACAACTCCCCCTACCAGGCTCTGCTGCAAAGGAATTGTACCGAGGGTGCGCGCAATAAGAAGAGGAGGAGGGAGGCAGATTGTCACTTCAACCAGTAGCTAGTTGTCTTGCCAGCCCAAACTATCTGAGTAGGGTGGGTGTGAATGGCGCCAGCCTAAACTGGTATCGGAAAAGCTATCCTAAAACAGGGTGAGAGGTAGCAGTTCCAATGCTGACGCCACTGGAGCAACCACAGTTCTAAACGGCAAAGGAACCACCCAATCCTCCACAGCATGGTGGAGGGATAGCGCAAGTATTCAAATGCCCTCAAAGGTAAACGATTGGCTGTGCTACTTCTCAACTATCCGCCGTCTATTCAATAAGGCCAAATGAACTGGGAACCGGGCGAAATACAAATTGAACCTAAAAACTTCCAACAAAGAGATTAAATCTGCGAAAGAAAACAACTTTAGGAAATTATGTGAAAATGTCTCCTCAACGCCGGGGCTAGGCAGGCTGCACTTTGGCTAGAGGTAAGGCACATCATTAGCTATTCAGAAATCTTCTTTAGAACTTTACGTTCAGAGCTATGGTATTGCAGCTTGCGCATTTCCCGGGCACACTTCGGGCACACACAAGCCAGATCGCTTCGTTGAAATTATTTACTGCAGACTACAAAGACTTGCCTGTGGCTGGGAATCGGGTGTAATGTGTACGTCTCCGACGGTAGCGTCAAATAAGAGCAGAAGGATGTGACCGAGGGAAGGTAATCTAGTCCTAGTAAATGAAGGTCTAATGTGATGAAACACCAACGTCTCTTCTCACGAGGGATAACATTACCAAAATGGTAAACTTCACAAGGAAGTTTAAAGTTACTATCGGCAGTAAGGTTTAATAGAGTAATTTCACGTCTCATCTACTGCTAAGGGACATTGTAGTCAGTTCCCATACCATAAAGGAACTGCTCCTCAAGGAGAAGAGAGTGGACAGAGAAATATATTGACAAAAATCAGAATCATGCGTCAGACGAAGTTGCTAATGTGTAGTTACAATCTCACGAGGTTTAAAAGCGTAATCAACCCTCCAAGGAATAAATTCCGGCTACTTTTGGAGCTCAAAAAACACATCTAACATGAGTGTAGCCTCATGTGCTAACTGCTGGTTCTGCGACATGGAGACGGAAAGTCCGAAACATTTGTTGCTAGACTGCACAGTAGCTTGTAACCTCTCGATAAGGGCCTGCACTTCAAAATTTTTAGAGTATATCGTGAAACAATTTCTCTGTTATCTCACCCAAAACTGGTTTTCGCAAAATTCCGATTTATATTTTTTTCTAAAACAAGGAATTATATAAATAACCAAGTAGAGAAGAGCAAATTCGAGTGTAACTGAACAATTCATACTATTGCTACTTCCAAAGATCACGAGTTTATTGTAAAATAGTTACATAAGTATTCAACAGTGAAACTCCTATATTAGGTACATACAAGGTCTGTCGCAAAAGAAACAGGACTGTTAAAAAACAACAACAAAAAATTTATATTTTTCAAAACTTATATTTTTTTATTCAAAGTAGTTTCCTTGTGCTTCGATACAGCATTTAGACCGATCAATTAGCATTTTAAATGAGTGTTTAAGGTAATTTTTCGGAATGCTCTTGAGAATATCGGTCGTTGCCTTTTGGATAGGTGAAATGTCCTGAAACCAGTGTCCTTTCATGGGCAAATGAAGTTTTCCTAATAGATACAAATCGAGGTGAGTAGGGTGAGTGATTAATGGTTAATATGGAGTTTTTTGCCAAAAAATCAGTGATAAGCGTCGACCGATGACACGGCGCATTATCGTGCAACAGGCGCCAAGACCCTGCCTCACGGTATTGTGGTCGAGCACGACGAATGCGTGACAAAAGACACCAAGGTAAAACACAGCATTAATCGTTTGGCCAGGTGGGACGAACTCTCGGTATACAATACCCTCGGAATCGTAAAAACAAATCAGCATTGTCTTTATTTTTGACTTCTAAGGACAACTTTTTTGCGGTGACTTCTGATCGTAACAGAGGTCCTCACAACCTTCTTGGAAACTTTTTTCATCATTTGAAATGTTTTAGTAAACGTTTTCCCAAGTTTTAAACAAAATTTAATATTTGCTCTTTGTTCAAAATGCATTTTACGACCGATGACCAAAAGCTGCTGTCACTTTTTGATAGATAACATCGATTGTAGTTTTCCAATTGTCTTAAAATTTTTACGAAATGTCAACAAGAGATCAAACTATTTATTTCATATACCTACCAACAGTTGGCCCACCAGATACAGTTATATTTAAAAAGTTCTGTTTCTATTGCGACAGACCTTGTATATGGGAGAAAGAGGTAGTATTGATCCGATTTTATCTATTTTGCATTACCACATAATGTTAACAGAAATAAATACTCTCTGAGTTTTATTAAGGTATCTCACTAATATATGCGATTAAATTCCGCGGAGTTTTTATAGTCCTCATATTTGTTTATGGCAGCTAAAGCAAGTTTTCATTTGATTTTATACATTTTATGCACAAAAATACATACAAGGTGTGTTCCAAAGTAAACAGGACTTAGAAAAAAACATATAAAATCGGCAAAATCAATTTATTTTATTCAAAATAGTCTCCTTCTGCTTCAATACAGCTTTTTGCACGCTGCAAAATCATGTCGAACGTGTGTTTTAGCTCGTTGGCCGGTGCAAGCCTTTTGAATGGCCTCTACGTTTGCAAAACGCTTTCCTTTCATGAGCAAATGAATTTTTCCGAAAAGGAAGAAATCGCACGGTGCCATATCAGGTGAATACGGGGAAATGTGAATTTTGGTCGAATAATCGTCCTTCGAACGTTGGATTCTGAGCAATTTTTGGTCGTCACTCAATTTGCGCGGAACAAACCGTGCACACATCTTTCGTAAGCCCAAATGTTCGGTCAAAATGCGATAAATCGAGATTTTAGAGATGTTCAATTCCATTTCCTTGAATTTCAATGATGATTTCGCCTGATTTTTGATGAATTCACGCATAGTTTCGATGGAATTTCCGGCGATGACGGATTTTGATTGGCCCACATGTTGATCGTCATTTATGTCTTCACGACCACTTTGGAAATGTGAAACCACTCGTGCACTCTGCTACGGGATAGGCAATCATCGCCATAAACTTGTTTCATCAATTAAAACGTTTCGGTAAAATTTAATGTTGGCTCTTTGTTCGAAGCTCATTTTCGCGCCGAAAACACAAACATATACACGCAATAACTTCACTTCCAATCAATGAAATGTCATGAAATTCTCACTGGACATGGAAGGTTTTTGATCCGATTTGGATAGTTTTTAGCCATAAGCTAACACACTTCAAAGTCATTATTTGTGCAAAGTGAATTGTAATGTAGCTTTAGTGGTTTGGGATATATCCCCATTAAACATTTTATAGGATGGGGCTAGACTCACTTTTTAAAAAAATGTAGTTCACAGGTACACCTTGCTAATTGCTTGCCATCCCCTGTGAAAATTACAGTTCTATAACTTAATTTAGTGCTGAGTTACGTCACTTTATAGGCTTTCGTTTAAGGGCGTTTTGTGGACGTAACAGTATTACTCGATTACGCCCATCTATGAATTCGTTCTCAATTTTTTGCCAAGGAACACGAGTACCAAGTTTCTCAACTTTGACTCAATTTACAGCTTGCACAGATGGACGGATCGATCTGGAATAATCCATCTCGATAAATGAAAAAGCTTTTCATACAGGCTCTTTATTCTGACAGTTATACGATATTGGAGTCCGATATAGGCCGTTCCGGCAAATGAGTAGTGTCTTGTTCCGAAAAGAACGGGTGGAAATAATCTGATAGATTTCTTAAAAAATGAAGAACTAGTTCCTATATAATATATGTATATAGACGGAAAGATAGACAGACGGACATGATTAAATCGATTAGCTCCGCACGCTGATCATTTATTTATAGACTTTATAGCGTCTCTTACGTTTCTTTTTGGGTGTTAAAACTTCGTGAAAAACTTAAATTGTCCCGTTAAGCGTATAATTATTTCGAAATTCACAACTGACGACTAAATTTTTTAAAAATATTAAATGCATTCCTACACTGAATTGCTAATCAGAAGACGAATATGTGTATCTACATCCTTCCCTAGGGTAACATTGTGTTTACATAAACATAGTTAAGATTAAGAAGGAGATGTAGGAAATCAAAATAGCCAAAAATAAGTCTCTTAGTATAAGTATGTTCGGGAGTACTATATCAAGTCATATCTCATTTACGGAGTAACGCATTAAAGATAAACTGTTATATTTCAAATACAGAACAGCAAGGAGATAAGTAAACAAGCGTTTATTGTAGCATACACTCAAAATAGATTAAAAAATATATTTTATTAATTGATAGTGTTCTATATCGGACCTTATTTCATACCCATAACAACCACTTTATACCAATTTCGATATATTGAAGGAAGCATGAACAAAAATCACACTTCTGAAATAATGGGACAGTCATTAGAAATAAAAATCGCCAATCGGCAATGAGTTGTTGCTGAATACAACCCGAACGTCGAGAGCAAAGATGAAGACGTTTCCACCGTCTGGCTATACTGAAATTTTATTGCCAAACTATTGGCGCTTTGCCGTTAAAAGCCGATCAGGTGGCGCCTAAAAAGCCGCCTGTATAAAATGTTCAAAATAAACAAATACCGGCAGACTGCCAAATGAAACAGCGAAGAGAGGTTTTCAGGCAAGGGGGAATCTTCAAACTGACGTGTGGAGCAGGAGCGAAGGCCAATGTTCTCACAAAAGCTCTAAATGGGAAGCTTTTCAGTAAAAAGAGAGGTTGTTAGTTCGGAAAAGCATTTCTAGGACGCATGTCCTTAAGGCAGGACAAACACCTGCGTTCATATTCGTGTGCGGAAACAAAGAAATGTGGATGTGTATAAATGAAGCACATCAACAGCTTTCGATTTCAGTTCGTGTTGCGGATTCGAGCTAATCGGTTAAAGGCGTAGAAGTCGAATAGTGCAAAGTGTTATGTGAACTTACAAAATTAAAGAAGATAGAAGAATTTCTTGAAAATTTATGGTAATCAAAAATTTGGATATTCCCATAATCAGCCAAATCTCAACTTGAGATGAGAAGGTGAAATAACTACGTATGTGTGTGCGGGTACGGGAAATGTGGATTAAAATGTGAAATCAGTACATGCTATATGATGAACAATGAAAATAAAAAGTAAATTTCCTGCTTTGGTGCGTGAAAAGATTTGAACAATTCCCTTCAATTTTCCTGCGTTCTTTGCTAATGTACATATGTTTCTTCCTACAACAAGAAACTGGAAGCAAATTGCAGCAGCCGTAAAATAATAGGAATAAAATCCATAAAATTACATACTACGTTTACTGTTATATATACATACAAGTGAATATTTGATGAGCACATGTACACATGCATACAGGCGTGTGCTTGCATGAGTATATGTGCCCTTTTGTAAAACAGCACAGGAAAAATATAAACATATGTAGATGTACCTAGTATACATACATATATTGTATACATATATAAATAACAAGTGTGAATTGTGTTTCGAATTTGTTTGTAACTAAAGTGGATTTTTCCTTTGATTCGAGAATTTCTACATCACCGCGTATTTCGGATATGCGTGAACGGCTGAGTGTGTGTCAGCGGTTATATTCACTCTCACAAATCATATGTGCGCCAAGTTGTATAACAACCAACACAGACGCTTTACTAAACGTTTAACATTAAATCATACTTTTAGGCACTCGAGCATTTCAAGCGGTAATACTTTGGGCAAACAAAGCTAAAGAATTGATTTTGATATCAAAGTGTCGGAATTATACTCATTTGAGTAAATAAACATACATATATGGGAACCAGTTCAATAGAGATCTTTTATATTAAAGCATTAAATAATATATTAAAATATAACATAAACTAGTACCATTGAATTTGTCAATTATGCGAAACTCACTAGATCGTTATATGTACAGGCAAACAAATTAAAATATATTCTATCAGATTCACTAAAAACTCTTTGAAAAAATTCCCTTGATATTTGAAAGACGTAAATTTTTCTGCCTTTATTATTTTATGTGGAACTATTTTGCTCCCGAACAAGCTACTAGACATATACACGTCTGTGTTGTTTTAAGAATTATCTCTTGTTATCTTACAGATATTATTAAGGCATCATTAAGAGTTTCGATACGGGATTTCATACTTTAAGTTGGTTTTTTTTACTGTGTTTGATTTCCTGCAATTGTAGCAATTATTGCGAAGATAATCATAGACTTACTTAGTCTTTAATATAAACACTGACAAAACAAAAAGTGTTGCATTATAAAATATCGACTCACAAAAATAAAAACACAACAACCGTATTTTTTTCTAAAACTTGAACAAACCGACAAATCATTAATAATCAGGAAAAAATTTAACTTCGGTTGCACCGAAACTATAATATCCTTCACCAATGCAAAAGATTCCATTCAAGAACCTTATTTTGATTTTTAGTCAGTTCTATGGTAGTTATAATATATTCTTTGGTGGTCTGATTTAAACAATTTCTGCGGATATTGTATAGTTGCCTTGGACAATAATCTACGTAAATTTTGTAAAGACATGTGTATGTATATTTTCAATTGAAAAAGTGTTCCATACAAGAATTAGATTTCGATCGTTCAATTTGTATGACAGATATACATATACTATAATAGTCCGATATCGGACATTCCCTCAAATGATCAGCTTCTTGGTGAGAGACTGACGGGAGCAAAATTTCTTATCGATGCCTATAAAACTGAGGGACTTGTTCGTATATATATAGACGAACGGACGGACAGACGGACATGGCTAAATAGACTAAGTTCGTCACATTGATGATCTATATATGTACATAAGTATATGCTTTATTGGGTCTCTGACGTTTCCTTTTGGGTGTTACAAACTTCGTGCCAAACTTAAAATACTCTTTTCAGAATATGAAAAAAATCGAAACATAATAAGGCGACTGTTGAATTAAATAAATATATCCCAGGCGAAATAAAAATACCGTTAATATCTCTATGAATTGCACTAAATTATAGTTTGTGTTATATTTTTCGCATATCTGCCTTATAATGTAGTTCTTGTGAATTGCACGTTGTACTTACCCTATTTATAAATTGTTTAATTCGTTATAATATGTGCGTGTAATTAATGAAGACACTGACAACATTCCGTCTCTTTAGCCGGTTCGGTTTTCAGTGCTTTATTCAGCAATCAATGTCTGAAGTAGAATAAGTGAAGAAAGCGAAAATATATACAAATAAATTTGTTTTAAAACATCTTTAGGCTATTAAATGGCTGTAAATAATAAAGTGTTATATAAAAACATTCTTTGCAAATTCTTATTAAGTATGTAAGCAATATTATCAAAAGCAGATAATATTTATGAAGTGCGAAATTCTATACACTGCAGAAAGCTTTTGTTAACTAAAAACAAAAAAATGTTATTAATAACTGCACAAGAAAGTTTGCAACACCTGCGGCATAAGCCGATGTGGATACTTTTTCTGCTGATTTTCTTCGTTATTGCTTTGGATAATACTGCAACCGCGACGACCGAAAATGAACAAACAACAACACCAGAACCAGGTATGCGAATTAGAAAATATTTTGATTGAACTCAAAGCTTATATGTACATACATATGTTACATATGTTATAGCTTTAACACTTATGTATATACTGAGTTTATATCTTCAGCATCTACCAATAGGGAAGACGTGATGTTAACAGCTCGTGGCCGCCATGTTTGTTTGCGGATTTATTTCGAATGTTTTCGGTGTGGTCAGTAAGGGCTTATTGGTCTCGTTAACAAACAAAATTGTCGCTATTTTGATGAGTCCAATAGTCATGTGGTTCAGAAAACGTAATTACCTCCCTAAAAATTAACTGTTTGGTGCGGATTGTGATATGGCGGCATCATCAGGCTTATTTCTTTCATGATTGACGATTAAACATGGACAGAAACACAGAAACTTTTTTTATTTTTATTGAAAAAATTCCAAATTTCAAATCACTATGTTTAATCGTCTAATTGAGATAATCAAACTTTGTCGTGGAAATTTTTGAAGTTTGAAAAGCCAACTTTATGAATATATGATGGCTATTTTTGAGAAACGAAAATTAGTTGGTGAAATTTTAGTGTGAATGAAAAAAACGAAAATTCCTATGCTAAATGTATGGGAACCAAAAAAATATATCGACCCCTTAGAGTTAAGCTACAGCGCCTGGCGTGAAGGAGGATTTTTTGTTTGTCAATCACTAACATTTGAGGGGGAAGAGTTGAAAAAAAAAATTTAAACTTTTTTTTGAAGCACCCTAATGAACACATTGCGTGCAAGGTTTGGTGACACCTTATTTTCGAGAAATGGGTAAGTCAAATGGTCGGCAAGATCATGCGACTTAACGCCTCTAGATTAATTTCTCTGGGAGTATGTTAAAATGAAGGTTTACGCCAGTCAACCAGCAACGCTGGAGAAGGTTGAAGACAACACATTACAGCCGAAACGATGCGCCCTGTCATCGAATATTGGCCGACATTTTGTTCAAATCATAAATGGCATAAAATTATCTGCATAACAAAAAAAGAACAGAACCCATTTTGATTAAATTTGAGTGTTTTATTTCATTTTAACAACACATCGTTCTTGTTGGTACGTAAAGTTTGCTAAGAGATGGCTCAACTTTATTATTATTCCATAATTCCAACATTCCCAACATGTGTTTGAGAGCTACCGTCCGGTGGGTATTTCGCAGTATTTATCATTGATTTGAAGTAGTATAAACAACAGTATTTTTTTTTTGTTTCATATTTGAAAAATTAACAAAGTGCAAGTAATTTTTGTACTCTCAGCTCAGCTCATTATCATACCATTTGGTTACACTCTACTCATAGAAAGAATAACTATTTTCGCTCTTTTCGAAGATCTAATTAATCAAGAATGTAGTATTCATGGACTCAGAACTTGTTCACCATTTGACTTTGCTCTAATAAAGTTTTTTTATGAATCTACAAGCAATGAAAGCTATAACAAATTCGGGTTTTAAACGTTTTCGTGACAATTTGACTCCAACGGCATTCATTGGGTTAAAACTTTGCAGAAGGGGACCGAAATCACTGCAGTGGTTTCGGAGTATTTGAAATGTCTGAAAATACATTCAATTCTACAATGTATATTGTACGAGTACATATGTACTTATAATAAATAAATAAGTAGAAGCAGTAGCAGAGGGTAGCCATTTACACTTGCTGGCTTTCATAATGCTTTTTTCACCGGTTCTACGGATTATTATACCACGAGCCTGTTATCAAGGTGGAATAACTATAGGAATGAAAAACCACTGCAAAGATTACGTATTGTTTGTATTAATATTCCTTGATTCTGTATAAAAAATAGTCTGTGTCGATTTAAAAACAAAATTAACTCAATTCATCACTAATGAGTACAGAAATGAAACAATGTATGAGCGATGAGTGACTCTTCGGAACATAAGGGCAGTATTCCATTTTGTTCATTACTTTGACGGATTTTCAAGTGCGTAATTTTTGGCGGCTTGCATTATAGCGAATTCATAACCGTACTCTGCGACGCATACAAAAACAATTTATTATGATGGCGCGCCGTTGCGGCTTATTCACGTTTCTTACAGAGCGCGGTCAAATGGGTCCCTCCGGCACGGCTAGGAATTTGCGCACTAACGTAATTTGTTTTCTAGTTGTGTGCGTGCGCTCATGCGTTTACATTTCGTGTGCCATGAATGCGTAAATCACTCAAAATGATATTAATATATGTATGTACATATTAATATACGATAGAGGGAGGGTAAATGTACAACTTGTGACTATTGACCAAACAACGGCAAAAACGATAAAGTAATTATTTATGAAAAAATATTCGATATTAACAATTATTAAATTATTAAATTATATGTACAAATTATTATAATGTTAACTTTATTTGAGCTAAGCACCTTATTTACTGACAGAAAGTACATGAGGTGTCTATTTTTACAAAGCGGTGCAACAAAATTTCACAAATTAATTTTCTAGCGGTACTGCTTTTGAGGAACAGTTACGACCATAATTAGTAAACCTCTGAATATAGCCTCTTGAAGTGCCGTTACGATCAAATTCAACAAACCAATATTTAAACGCTGACTATAATGTGGCAGATTTACCGTAACTCTTGCCAAGCTATTGCTTTAAATCAACGGTGTTTTTCTCCATCAGGAAAATAAGTCTTAGCTTTATCTTAACAACATGTCGTCACAGAGTATAAGAGTTTTCTTCACCTAACGGTTGTTTGTACTGTCACCTAACTAATACCGGGTTTTCCAATAAAAATTATATGATTTCTAAGTGCCGTTTCGGTCATTTTTAAAATGCCATGATCGGTAATTTTTTCCATTGTATACCGTAATGCTTACAATTTCATCATGGAAAGATTTACACAAGAACAGCTTTGCAACATTTGCGCTTTTCCCATTTTAAGGCTATTCCGGAAAGGATTGAAGAAAACGTTGACCCAATTCTAATGGGGCCAAGGGGGATTACATTGAGGACGACAAAGATTTTGAAGAATAAATCAAGAATTTTAAAATTATGAACAAAGTCTAACTGTTTTTTGCTCATAGTAATATATTGACAACTTAATTTTATCGATTGTACTTCACATTAAATAAAAAACATTTGTATTTAATTAACAACTAGTTTTTCTTTTGTTTTAAGAAATAATATCACTTGGAAAACCGTGTATATACAGGATAAGTTTGACGAGTTAAAATCCGGGTGACTGTCTGTCCGTCCATCTGGCTTACACAGTAACACAGTAACTTCAGTAATAAATATTTTGATGAAACTTAGTACTCATATTTCTCCACATAACGGTTTCGGCCGGCAATTCATCGGCCCCCGCCGCTTTGTTGTTCTTCATGCGGGTAATTGCTATTCGAACTTCTTCATGGTCGGGTTCGCCTTCTCCTGGTGTTGTGTGTTCACTGCCATTCAGCAGGCTGGAGAAGTGTTCCCTCCATAATTTAAGTATGCTCTGTGCATCGGTGACTAGATCACTTTTGGGGGTTCTATAAGAGTATGATCCGGTCTTGAAACCTTCTGTAAGCCGCCGCATTTTTTCGTAAAATTTTCGAGCATTACCCCTGTCGGCCCGCTTATCAAGCTCTTCATACTCACGCGTTTCGGCCTCCTTCTTTTTCTGTCTGCAGATGCGTCTCGCTTCCCTCTTCAACTCTCGGTATCTATCCCATCCCAAATGATCTTCACTGTGCTGAGAATTATTTCATTCTAGTTTTTATTTGGTATTTTCCTTGCTTATAAGCAAATTTTAAAACTATCTTAAATAACTAAATATACATATCCATATGTGTGCATGTTCGTATTTGCAGCATATTGTTTATTGCTGCTTGACATGGGATTGTTTTCACATGTACAATTTAATACATGTGTGTGTTTTAAATGTTATCTCTTCTGTAAATTTAAGACTTGTGTCCCCATACATTTTTATTATTATTAGATGTGCATTGCATGTAAATGCATTAAGTATACATATATGTATGTATTATATGTATGTATATTAATATATAAATAGATATTTATTATATATTTTGTATAATTTCGGCTTTGTTGATAAGTAAACATGTTCAATTATATTTGATATGGATATGTATGTATATGATATTTCTTATCTTTTTTTATTTAATATACCGACATGTTCAATTTTGAACATTCTGGCGGACGTCAAATGTGACTGCTAGAAAGGTGATAACAGTTTGCGATCCTGTCATGGTCATAAACTAAGTGACGTTCACGATGATTGTGCGTCTTCCTGTGTTGTATCAGTGATAGCTTGCTCGTAACTATTTGTTGATATTCGAATCCTGTCTGCTTTTCTTGTTTTACATCGGACGACGGTATACCTTTAATTTTACGCTTCTTTTTGTGTATCTTTGTACACTCTTCTGCACTGATTCCATCCTTCGGTGATTGTTGTACTTTTTTTGTCGGTGGACATCCCATCATTTTCTTCGTCTTGGCTTTGGCTCCATCGTCAACGACTTTAATTTTCACGTCTTTATTTAGCTCTTCGTCAAGTACTAGATCAAAGTCCAGTGTTGAATTATCATTATTTTCATCATGTGTTTTTAACTTCAATGCAATGGACACGGTCGGATATATTCTGGTAATTTGTGTATTGATGCCTTTAGAAGAGCTTATAACATCTTTCTTTTCGGTAAGATTACGCTTGCTCTTTTTCGACAATTGTGTTGGTTTGTGCAAAACGTTGAATTTACTCTTCCTTCTCATACTCTTCAGCATCACCTTCTAAAATGTGGTCGATTTCTTCAGCTTCGTCCTCATCTGCAATCGACTTATCCCTGGACTGCAATTTCCCACATTTCTTCAAAATGTGAGCCTGCCGGAAGAGATAATTCCTAAGGTACCAATTCAGTTGGTTTTTCCTCAGTTATTGAAGGTTCATGTAATTCTTCAAAGAATTGTTCTTTAATTTAATTTTCCTTTTCTATCTTCCTCTATTATTTCTGTTGTTTTTTCCTCAACAGTAGATAGAGGAAGTAATCGAACTGTTATTAGTTTTTCTTCACTTTTGATTGATTCTTCTTCAACTCCATTTACCTTTCTATTTTCCTCTATTACTTTTGCTGTTTTTTCCTCAACAGAAGATGCAGGGAGTAATCGAACTTTTATAAGTTTTTCGTCTTCAATCTTTTGCACTGCATTAGTTAGTTTCGTCGCAGTTGTAGATAATTTGGGTATGATAAACAGAATTCGCTGATTGTCATACTTTTTCTCAAGTAGACTCCATGCAGCTTCATAATTTTGTGTTGAAATTTGTAGATGCTGTATTACTCATGCAGCTTCGCCTTTTAAGCATTGATGAAGACGCAGCATTTTTTCTGTGTTCGGCATCTGCTCGTTGTCATGTACCATAACTTAAAACACGTTGTAAAACTTGGCCCATTCCTTAATATCGCCATAAAATGTTGGAATTTTTATTATTTTTAGGATGGAGTCATGTGTAGAAGTTTATACAAGTGAGGAAAGTTCTCTGATCGCTATTCACTTGGGAGTGGCCAGAAACGATTCTTTTACATATGACTCAAGCAGCTCACGACTTCCGGTCTTTGACCAAGTATCCTCTGGGTAGCCTAAGAACATCCGTTTGAAGGCGAGCTAAACTGAGAAGACGCAATGTTCCCTACTTAGGGTTGTACGCTGGGTTTGGGACCCGCCACGTAAAAAAACACCCCCAATGAAAGGAAACAATAAGCCTCGGATGAGTGACCCCCCTTCTGACGACGACCATGGCAAACGAATTAAGGACTATGATTTGAGGGCATGCACCTGGAATGTCCGGTCCCTTAATTGAGAAGGTGCCGCTGCCCAGCTGGTTGATGTCATCGTGAAAATAAAGGCTGACATCACCGCCGTCCAAGAAATGCGATGGACGGGACAAGGACAAGTAGGTCCTTGTAGCATTTACTACAGTGGCCATATAGAATAGCGCAAATTTGGTGTTGGATTCGTGGTGCGAGAGAGACTCCGTCGCCGAGTACTATCATTCACTCCTATGAATGAACGTCTAGCCACAATCCGCATCAAAGCGAAGTTCTTCAACATATCGCTGATTTGCGCCCACGCCCCGACGGAAGAGAAGAACGATGTGCCCAAAGATGCCTTTTATGAGTGCTTGGAGCGCACTTATGAGATGTCAAAATCGTGCTTGGCGACTTTAACGCCAGGGTGGGCAAAGAAGGTATCTTTGGCACTATGGTCGGTAAATTCTGCCTCCACGAGGAAACATTCTCAAATGGGTTGAGGCTGATCGACTTTGCCGGGGCCCGAAATATGGTTATCTGTGGTACTAGATTCCAGCATAAGAAAATTCATCAAGCTACCTGGCTGTCTCCGGATCGAAAAACCACCAACCAGATCGATAATGTTGTGATAGACGGAAGACACGTCTCCAGTGTTTTAGATGTGCGTGCGTGTGCACCTCAGAGGTCCTAACATCGACTCGGACCATTATATTGTGTGGAAGAGGGAAGCGAGACGCATTTGTAGACAGAAAAAGAAAGAGGCCGAATTGCGTGAGTACGAAGAGCTTGATAAGCTGGCCGACAGGAGTAATGCTCGAAAATTCTACGAAAAGATGCGGCCACTTACAGAAGGTTTCAAGACAGGATCATACTCTTGTAGAACCCCAAAAGGTGATCTAGTCACCGATGCACAGAGCATACTTAAATTATGGAGGGAGCACTTCTCCAGCCTGCTGAATGGCAGTGAACGTACAACACCAGGAGAAGGCGAACCCGATTCCCCAATCGATGACGATGGAGCAGACGTTTCATTGCCCGACCATGAAGAAGTTCGAATAGCAATTACCCGCCTGAAGAACAACAAAGCGGTAGGGAACGAAGGACTGCCGGTCCAGGTATTCAAACACGGCGGCGAAGAACTGATAAGGAGCATGCATCAGCTTCTTTGTAAAATATGGTGGGACAAAAGCATGCCCAACGATTGGAATTTAAGTGTGCTATGCCCAATCCATAAAAAAGGAGACACCACAATCTGCGTCAACTACCGTGGGATAAGCCTCCTCAACATCGCATATAAGGTTCTATCGAGCGTATTGTGTGAAAGATTAAAGCCCACCGACAACAAACTGATTGGACCTTATCAGTGTGGCTTTAGACCTTGCAAATCAACAACCGACCAGATATTCAGCATGCGCCAAATTTTGGAAAAGATCTGTGAAAGGAAAATCGACACGCACCACCTCTTCGTCGATTTGAAAGCTGCTGTCGACAGTACGAAAAGGAGCTGCCTCTATGCCGCGATGTCTGAATTTGGTAACCCCGCAAAACTAATACGGCTGTGTAAACCGACGTTGAGCAACACCAAAAGCTCCGTGAGGATCGGGCTCTCCGAGCCGTTCGATACCAAACGAGGTTTCAGACAAGGCGTCTCCCTATCGTGCGACTTCTTCAATCTGTTGCTGGAGAAAATTATTGGAGCTGCAGAACTTAATCGAGGAGGTACAATCTTTTATAAGAGTGTACAGCTGCTGGCGTATGCCGATGATATTGATATCATCGGCCTCAACAGCCGCGCCGTTAGTTATGCTTTTTCCAGACTGAACAAGGAAGCAACGCAAATGGGTCTGGCAGTGAACGAGGGCAAGACGAAATATCTCCTGCCATCAAACAAACAGTCGTCGCACTCGCGACTTGGCTCTCACGTTATTGTTGACAGTCATAACTTTGAAGTTGTGGTTAATTTCGTCTATTTAGGAACCAGCATTAACACCACCAACAATGTCAGCTTGGAAATCCAACGCAGGATTACTTTTGTCAACAGGTGCTACTTCGGACTGAGTAGGCAATTGAAAAGTAAAGTCCTCTCTTGACCAACAAAAGCCAAACTCTATAAGGCGTGTCGATTACCCTACCGTATACCTAGAAATACTAACTGGGGTATCTTCAAAGAAACCCTAAGCATGAATATAAGTGCAGTGAGGCAGGCGGGTATTAGATCGACCACGGCTGGACTGGAGAGCAAACTGGAAGCGATAAACCAGTCCATTGTGGACGCCTATCACCGTGCCTGTCCACTGAAAACGACCACCAGCAAACAAAGCTGCCCCTGGTGGTCCAGCAAACTTACATCCCTCAGACTAAGGGTGCGTAGGCTATTCAACAAAGCCAAGCGCACTGGTAGCTGGGAGGATTATAAACGGCACCTAACAGCCTACAATAAGGAGATTAGGCTTGCCAAGTCTAACAGCTTCAAGAAATTCTGTGACAGCGTCTCCTCGACCCCGGAGGCAGCAAGACTGCACAAGGCGTTGTCGAAGGGTAAGACGGACACAGTTTTCTCCCTTAAAAGACAAGATGGGACCTACACGACAAGCGCGGAGGAGAGGGCAGTAACACTCCTACAAACGCACTTCCCGGAGACGGTTCAAGCTGACCTAACCCCAACACCGGTCACACGTAGGCCGGATCGCTCAGACTGGCTGACTGCAAGGAACCTGTTCACTGCAGACTCAGTCAGGTGGGCACTGGCCTCCTTCTCAAGCTACAAGTCACCGGGAGTGGACGGCGTCTTCCCGGCCCTTCTGCAGCAAGGTATGGACATCCTCCTACCACACCTGCTAGGGCTGATGAGAGACAGCCTGGCGTTGTCGCATATCCCTGAACCATGGAGGATTGCCAAAGTAATCTTCATCCCCAAGATAGGAAGGAGGGACTATTCGCTGGCCAAATCGTTCCGGCCTATAAGTCTGACCTCCTTTATGCTGAAGGGGATGGAAAAAGTAATAGACAATCATATCAGATCGGAGGCGCTGAAGACCGCACCCCTACATGCCGGGCAACACGCGTACAGAGCGGGTAGATCCACAAACTCTGCTCTGTACCAACTCACGTCCGAGCTGCAAGATTCGCTGGATAACGGCGAGGTTGCGATCTGCGCCTTCCTTGATATTGAAGGTGCCTTTGATAATGCGTCTCATACTAGCGTTATCAAGGCACTCGAGAGAAGGAACGTCAACCCCCAGATACGCAGATGGATAGAAGCCCTTCTGCGCACTAGGGTTGCAGAAACAACAGTGGGTAACAGTAAGATTCGTCTGGGCACCACGAGGGGATGCCCACAGGGTGGAGTACTGTCCCCTTTGCTTTGGAGCCTGATAGTAGACGAACTACTAGAATTACTCACAAGCAATGGAATCCGCTGTCAAGGGTATGCGGATGACATTGTCATAATGGCGAGAGGCAAATTTGAGAACACCCTCTGCGACATTGTTCAAAGGGGCTTAAACTTGGCGAAAGGATGGTGCAGCACGGTAGGGCTAAACATCAATCCAGCAAAGACCACCGTGATCCCATTCACTAAGCGGAGATCTCTTCCGGGCCTGAAGTCCCTAACAATTGGAGGTACAGAGGTAGAAATGTCTAAGGAGGTCAAATACCTTGGCCTCAACTTAGACTCAATGCTGAAATGGAGTAGGCATCTGGACCTAACGCTGTCCAAAGCAACCAGAGCACTCATGATTTGCAGACGTCTGGCCGGTAGATCATGGGGATGCAAGCCAAGTATCATAAGATGGCTGTACACCATGGTTGTAAGGCCCATAGTCACCTACGGAGCGGTTGCCTGGGCCACCAAGGCCGCGCAGCCCTCTGTGATACAGAAACTGTCAAAGCTGCAAAGACTTGCATGTGTCTGTGCCTCGGGAGCAATGCGCACATGCCCCACGATGGCACTGGAAGCCATCCTAGAGCTTACACCGCTACATCAGGTGATAAAGCTAGCAGCAAAGCACACACTGTTGCAGATCTCAGCAGAAGGCTACGGAAGAGGGAAAATAATGTCCTCCAGACAGATGGACGCTCTAGCGGAAAGCACACCGCTAGCCCTCTTCCCAAGAGACGGCACAATAAGGAAAATAAACCTTAAGAAAAAATTCAACGTAACTCTAGGCAGCAAGAAGGAATGGAACGATTCCACGCTGGAAAGGCTGCTAGAGGATAGTACCATTCAGTGGTACACTGATGGCTCGAAAACACCGGAAGGTATTGGAGCGGGTATTGCGGGACCGCGGACTAAGCTGTCCATACCCATGGGTCGCTTCCCAAGCATCTTCCAGGCTGAAGTTCTTGCCATCAGTCAATGCGCCGAAATCAACCTTAGCCGCAACTATCGCAATCAGCGCATAGCAATTTTCAGCGATAGCCAAGCGGCACTAAAGGCGATCTTATCATATGAGACCAGATCGCGTTTAGTCGAAGAGTGCATAGAAAGGCTTAACCGCCTGTCCTTGTGCAACCGGGTGCACCTAATTTGGGTACCGGGACACAGGGGAGTAGAAGGGAATGAGAAGGCCGACGAACTGGCTCGCAAGGCGGCAGCGTCCAGGATGTTGGGACCAGAGCCGTATATGGCAGTAGGACCCCACACTCTGCTCATAATTCCCGTCCTGCTATATGTTGCAGAGGCTTGGACGATGACAACAACCGAGACGTTAGGAGTTTTCGAGAGGAAGAGGAAGACCTCCACTCCGTTGGAAAGACCAAGTGGAGAAGGACCTGGCTTCGCTTGGAATATCCAATTGCCGCCACGTAGCGAAAAGAAGAAACGACTGGCGCGCTGTTGTTGACTCGGCTATAATCGCGTAAGCGGTGTCTACGCCGGTAAAGAAGAAGAAGAAGAATGGCAGAAATACATATGTGTAATTGGCCTACAAATTACCCCAACTCGCTTTAACTACAAATTGTGATGTTATTATATTTTATTGTAACAAACTTTAGGCAGAATATGTCGGTCAGTGTGTGAGTTATATGCATGTATGGTATATAAATTTCCTCGAGTATACTTTGGTCAAAAATTGGACCAGATCTTGGTCCAAATCTCATATCGTCAATATAATCCTCTTCTAGACGTTTTTCACATGAACCCAATATATTTAATTTAACGTCTTTGGTTGAGTTTCTGTCACATATGCGTACATACTATGTACTATGATCAAATTGAAAGGAGAATTTTTAATTTAGCGCGCGTTTTTCGAATCGGTAAATTTTTTCCTGTAAGTTGCTAGTTTTGTGAGGCTCTAAAAGTGAATTCTTCGATATTTACTACATATCGCACTTGTTACTTTTAAGTGTAACAACTAACTGTAAGACATATTATGTCTGAATTTATTGAACAAAGAAGTGCGATAACGCACGATCTCATACTGTCATTGGTTATTCTTGGTCATTTCGCCACATTTTCAACCAATATCGTGCCGCAACCACCGCATTCGCCTGATTTACCTTCGTGTTGAGGATAAAAAAGCTGAATCGAAGAAGGTTTTGATAAGTTTCTCTATAAAAGGTTTATTAATAATACGGAGTCTACAACTAAGTCGAACCCTAAGTTGTTTTGGAACTTTGTAAAATCTAGAAGAGCGTGTTCGGCCATTCCCTCTGCTTTACGCTGGGATGATAAGTCGGCATGCACTCCGGTCGAAATCTCCAACTTGTTCGCTGAATTTTTCAAATCGAACTATTTTCAAGATGAACCTTGGTACTAGTTCCACTTTTTCAGCTAATAACTTCACATCCATAAATTTTGGCTCACTGTCTTCTTCCAAACTGGATTTGAATGGGCTTCCGCCCGTACTTATAAAAAATTGTACTGCCTTAGTATATCCTCTCATGCTTATCTTGCTTATCTTCAATAAGTATCTCTCCACCGGGAATTTTATTTCTGACTGCAAATTGACATGCATTATCCCTATTCTTAAAGAAATAAGAAAGAAAGAATTCTTAAAGAATAGAAAGGATGTTGTCTCCAATTACAGGCCTATTTCTAAACTTTCTACTATTTCGAAAATTGTTGAGTGTTCTGTTAAAAATAAATTATTTTTTGCAGTAAAATCAATAATTAATGTCAATCAGCATGGGTTTGTCTTTGGGCGATCCACTGTGTCAAACTTAGAAGTTTTTAACGATTATTGTATGTCTGCATTCTCCGCTGGATTTCAGGTAGATTTCTCTAAAGCCTTTGATAAAGTATCACAAAAAATTCTAATTAAAAAATTATCATCTCTAGGGTTTCACTCGGTCTTCTTGCAGTGAATTAAATCATATCTGCAAAACAGACGATGCGTTGTCAGTGTCGATGGAGTGTCATCTGATTCATTCATTGCGTCTTCGGGAGTCCCACAAAGAAGCGTCTTGGGTCCACTTCTCTTTGTGCTGTTTATCAATGACATTTCCTGTTGTCTTCTCTTTCGCTAACTTTCTGTTATATGCAGATGACTTAAAAATTTTTGCAATAATCAAAAACACACAAGATGTACTCAAACTTCAATTTGATATTGATACTTTTCATAATTGGTGCCTGAAATCGAAGCTTTTTCTGAATCTAGATAAATGCTCACAGATCTCTCATGGTAGGGGACGCAACATTTTATCTTCTAGCTACAATATTTCTAATTGCGTCCTAAAATGTTTTACTGAAATCAAAGATCTTGGGGTAATCTTTGACAACAGATTTCCTTTCAGTAATCATATCAACTATATCACTTCAAAATCATTTTCTGTACTCGGCTTTGTCCGTCGAAATTCTGCAAATTTTTCCAACCCCTACACGTTAAAATTACTGTACACATGTTTTGTTCGGTCCATTTTGGAGTATGCAGGGTTTATTTGCAGACCATATTGCATATCGTCAATTAACATAATCGAGTGTGTTCAAAAGATCTTTCTTAAATATGCTCTCCGCTCCTTAAAGTTTGTTGACCCAATACCATCGTATACATCGCGTTTATTGCTTTTACATCTTAAATTACTGGAAAATCGAAGGGCCGTTCTCTCCCTTTCATTTGTCTCCAATGTAATTAACGGAGGTATTGACTGCCCCTATTTATTAGAGAAACTTAACTTCAATACTCTTCAGCGTTGTCTCAGATCCTTTTCCCCACTTTTATTACAAGAAGGATAGTACTAATTTTGCTGAATATGCTCCCCTCAAGCGGGCTATACTTGAGTTTAACTCGATTTCCGAGAAAGTTCTTCTTGATTTTTCTCACTCTAGAGTATCTTTCATTAATACCCTCAATTCTGTTTTTTAGTGTAAGTTATCTAATCATTTTATTGTAATTTAATTATTTTAGAATTCTAATATGCATCCTAGTTTTTTTTCATTAATCTGTAAGAATTAATGTTCATAGACTTTACTAAATAAATAAATAAATAAATAAAGTAAATGCATTGCTAAAATAGTGTTAAATCACGTAACATGCATAAAACGAACACGAATACTCGTATTCATTGAGTTTATAATGATTTTAATATAATTTTCGCTGACGGGAAGTACATAAGATATATTTATAAAACTAAGTGAGTCCCAAAATGAAAATCTTATTGTAATCCATTCACGATTTCATCGAATAATGAATATTGAATTCTTTTGTAACAATTTAATATTCTTGTTCCTGTTGCTATAGTATTATACGTTTGTTCACCTAACGGTTATATAGGATTATATATGTATATAGTATACATATATAAATGATCAAGGTGACGAGAAAAATTGAAATCCGAATGACTGTTTGTCTGTCCGTTTGTCTGTGAAAGTTGTAACTTGAGTAGAAATTCAGATATCTCGATGAAGCCTGGAGTGTGGGTTCCTTAGTACAAAAACAATTTCGAGTTCGTAGATGGGCGTAATAACACATAAAGTGGAATAACTAAGCGCTTAATTAAGATATAAAACTGTTATTTAGTACAGAGGATCGCAACAAGGCGTTCCTGTGGTTACATTTTTTTTGAAAAAGTGGGCGTGGTCGCGACCCTATATAACTAATATCAGGATTTTTTTCGAACTCGACTGGCTTTACTCTATATGATTAGTCTTTTAGTATGTGGTATGTTAATAGTATGTGATATTAAGAAAAATAGATAAAGTCGGGTCGATACTACCCCAACTCCCACTTACTACTATATACAGGGGTTTTCCGAAAAGCAATAGGACTGATTTCTTCCTGCCGTGACTGTACTTCGGAACGTGCGCGCACCTACTGTATTCGGTAGAGGGCGGTTGGTCAGTTGTCTCCGAGCACCTAGACAGTCAGGACAAACATTATCGCGCGACGTTTTTCTGTGAGTGGTGTAAGCCCAAAATGAAGCGTTCGTTAGAGCAAAAGTACGCGATTAAATTCAATGTGAAACTCGGTAAATCTGCGACAGAGACGTTCGATGTGATCAAGCAGGCTAAGCCAGATGTTGCTTTAGCAAGAAGTGGTGTGGTTCGGTGGCACCAGACGTTTTTGGAAAGCCAGGAAGAGGTCGCTGATGAAGACCGTGCTGAGAGACCTACGACTTCGACAAACACCGGCAATGTGACTCGTGTGCGCAAATTTTTGAACTTAGATCGTCGACTCAGTATTCGTTTAATTGCCCAGATGTTAAATTTATCAATATCTGTGTTTCATAACATTGTGACGGAGCACTTGAACATGCACAAGGTATGTGCGAAGATCGTAACAAAAGTGCTCACTAACGGCCAGAAATTGCGGCCTTTCTTGTGAATAGCTACCTAAACAAGGCTGGCATCCCAACGCTTCCGCAGCCGCCCTAAAGCCCAGATGTGATCCCCCGGACTTTTTTGCTAGAATACCCTTAAACAAATAAAGAAGTTTCCATATAAAAACTTGATTTTGATCATTATATATACATACATACCATACATATGTACATGTTTTATAGGACGTTTCCTTCTAGGCGTTACAAATTTCGTGCCAAACTTAATATACCTTGTTCAAAGAGTTAAAAACATAGAGCGTTTCACACCGATTTAAAATTGTTTAATTAATGTATAAAACATAATGAGGTGAGTCTGTCTAAGTGAATGAATATATCATTCTATATATACATTTTCCCGTAGTTCCTACATAAGTATATATTATACTAGTTCAATTGCAATTTTTGAGGCCAAAAGACAAAACTTCAAATTTAATGGGGTATATTTATAATCATTCGAAGGAACATTCATTGGCATTTATTTTTTTAATATTGCCTCTTTCAAATGATGGTTCATCATTCTCCTTTACTGACGTAGACACCGCTTACGAGATTATAGTCGAGTTAACAACAGCGCGCCAGTCGTTTCTTCTTTTCGCTACCTGGCACCATTTGGATATTCCAAGCGAAGCCAGGTCCTTCTCCACCTGGTCCTTCTAACGGAGTGGATATCTTCCTCTTTCTCTGCTTCCCCGGCGAGTACTGCGTAGAATACTTTCAGAGCTAGAATGTTTTCTTCCATTCAATGTCGTCGTATATCTCATACAGCTCATCGTTCCATCAAATGCGATATTCGCCGTGGCCTACGCGCAAAGCACCATAAATCTTTCGCAGAACCTTTCTCTAGAATATGTTGTCATCGCCCAAGCCTCTGCACAATTTAGCAGGACGGGAATAATGAGTGACTTATAGAGTTTGGTTTTTGTGCGTCGAGAGCGAGGACTTTACTTCTCAATTGCCTACTCAATCCGAAGTAGCACCTGTTGGCAAGAGTTATCCTGCGTTGGATTTCCAGACTGACATTGTTGGTGGTGTTAATGCTGGTTCCTAAATAGACGAAATTAGCCTCAACTTCAAAGTTATGACTGTCAACAGTAACGTGAGAGCAAAGTCGCGAGTGCGACGACTGTTTGTTTGATGGCAGGAGATATTTCGTCTTGCCCTCGTTCACTGCCAAACCCATTTGTTTTGCTTCCTTGTCCAGTCTGGAGAAAGCAGAACTAACGGCGCGGGTGTTGTGGCCGATGATATCAATATCATCGGCATACGCCACCAGCTGTACACTCTTATAAAAGATTGTACCTGCTCGATTAAGTTCTGCAGCTCCAATAATTTTCTCCAGCAACAGATTGAAGAAGTCACACGATAGGGAGACGCCTTGTCTGAAACCTCGTTTGGTATCGAACGGCTCGGAGAGGCCTCGATCCTCACGGAGCTTTTGGTGTTGCTCAACGTCGGTTTACACAGCCGTATTAGTATTGCGGGGTTCACCAAATTCAGACATCGCGGCATAGAGGCAGCTCCTTTTCGTGCTGTCGAAAGCAGCGTTCAAATCGACGAAGAGGCGGTGCGTGTCCATTCTCCTTTCACGGGTATTTTCCAAGATTTGGCGCATGCTGAATATCTGGTCGGTTGTTGATTTGCAAGGTCTAAAGCCACACTGATAAGGTCCAATCAGTTTGTTGACGGTGAGCCTTAATCTTTCACACAATACGCTCGATAGAACCTTATACGCGTTGTTGAGGAGGCTTATACCACGGTAGTTGACGCAGATTGTGGGGTCTCCTTTTTTTATGGATTGGGCATAGCACACTTAAATTCCAATCGTTGGGTATGCTTTCGTCCGACCATATTTTACAAAGAAGCTGATGCATGCCCCTTATCAGTTCTTCGCCGCTGTGTGAATAGCTCGGCCGGTAATCCATCGATCCCCTCCGCTTTGTTGTTCTTCAGGCGGGTAATTGCTATTCAAATTTCTTCATGGTCGGGTAAAGGAATGTCTGCTCCATCGTCATCGATTGGGGAATCGGGTTCGCCTTCTCCTGGTGTTGTGCGTTCACTGCCATTCAGCAGGCTGGAGAAGTGTTTCCTCCATAATTTAAATATGCTTTGGGCATCGGTGACTAGATCACCTTTGGGGGTTCTACAAGAGTATGATCCGGTCTTGAAACCTTCTGTAAGCCGCCGCATTTTTTCGTAAACTTTTCGAGCATTACCCCTGTCGGCTCGCTTCTGAAGCTCTTCATACTCACGCATTTCGGCCTCTTTCTTTTTCTGTCTACAAGTGCGTCTCGCTTCCCTCTTCCACTCTCGGTATCTATCCCATCCCGCTCGTTTTGCGGTCGCTCGTAACGTTGCGAGGCAGGCAGTCTATTTTCTTTCCGCTGCGACAAGGCAATCCTCGTCGTACCAGCTGTTCTTTTGCACTTTCCGAAAATCGATGGTTTCGGTTGCAGCTGTACGTAAGGAGTTTGAAATGCCGTCCCACAGTTCCCTTATATCGAATTGTTGACGAGTGCTCTAAGAGAGAGCAGGAGTGCAAGTTGAGTAGAAAATCGTTCTGCTGTCTGTTGTGATTTCAGCTTCTCGACGTCGAACCTTCCTTGTGTGTTTTGACGTCCGTTTTTTACTGCACAGAAGTGGGTGCGAATCTTGGCTGCAACCAGAAAGTGGTCCGAGTCGATGTTAGGACCTCGGAGCGCATGCATATCTAAACCACTGAAAACGTCTCTTGCGTCTATAACAGCATGATCGGTCTGGTTGGGGGTTTTTCGAACCGGAGACAGCGAGGTAGCTTGATGATTTTTCTTTTACTGAAATCTAGTACTACAGATAACCATATTTCCGAGCCCGTCGAAGTCGATCAACCTCGATCCATTTGGGGATGTTTCGTCGTGGAGGCTGAATTTACCGACCGTAGTGCCAAATATACCTTCTTTGCCCACCCCGACGTTAAAGTCGCCAAGCAAGATTTTGAAGAAGACGTCATCTTTGGTCACATCGTTCTTTTCTTCCGTCGGGGAGTAGACGAAAATCAACCATATGTTGAAGAACTTCGCTTTGATGCGGATTGTGGCTAGAAATTCATCCACCGGGGTGAATGACAGTACTCCGCGACGGAGTCTCTCTCACACCACAAATCCCACACCAAATTTGCGCTCCTCTATATGGCCACTGTAGTAATTGCCACAAGGTCCTACTCTCCTCAGTGCTTGTCCCGTCCATCGCAATTCTTGGACGGCGGTGATGTCAGCCTTCACTCTAACGAGGACATCAACTAGATGGGCAGTGGCACCTTCCCAATTAAGGGTCCGAACATTCCAGGTGCATGCCCTCAAATCATAGTCCTTATTTAGTTTGCCATGGTCGTCATAAAAAGGGGGGTCTCTCATCCGAGGCTGTCGTTTAGTTTTCATTGGTACTGTTTCGCCTTCAACGGATGTTCTTAGGCTACACAGAGGATACTTGATCAAAGACCGGAAGTCGTGAGCTGCTTGATCCATATGTAAAAGAAGCGTTTCTGGCCACTCTCAAGTGAATAGCGATAGAGAACTTTCCTCACTTGCGTGAACTTCTACACATGACTCCATCCTCCAGATGGTCCATCCGTTGAGTTCAATTTTCGATGGCTCGTTCGAACATTTCGACGGCTAACTGGCGAAGGATACACGTCATGTTTTGCTCTAAAGCGTGAATCGTAGCGGGATTGTCTACATAGTTTTTAGACTTTACATATCCCCACAGGAAAAAGTCTAACGGTTTGATATCACACGATCCAATCGACCGGCACAAAACGTTAAATTATCTGCTCAGCGAAGTGATTGCTCAATAAATCCCTTGATTGATGCGATGTGTGTGAAGTGGCACCGTCTTATTGAAACCAAAAGTCGCCGAAATCACGAGCTTCAATTGCAGGCATCAAATAGTCGATGGCTCGATAACGTTCTCACCGACATCATTTTTGCAGATACATGGACCGATGGTTCCACCCTCCTACATAATGCGCTAAGTCGTTCCATACGTCAGTCTGGGTTGCTGCAAAAGGCGTCGAATTGACTGTCCACGGTCTTCGATACTACCTAAAAAATAAAAATTAACACGTAAGAAAAGACTAAGTTTGGGTGCAATCGAACATTTTACACTCTTGAAACTTGCATCAAAGCCGATGTAAAACGTCAACCAAAGGACTGTAATCTAAGCAAATTTTTGCATACGTACACCATATACATATAATTTATACGCTAACCTAAATATATATTTGGCATAAGATTTGTTAGAAAAACTGAAATCATTATGCTTAGTCATTATACAAAATCAGTCAGATGTTCGAAAATCCAGGAAATTGTTTTATGGGGACTTGGTCAATTGTATCCATTTTAGGCACAATAATGTGCTATTATGAGAAAAATACGTTCTGAAATTTTTATTGAGATAACTCAAATATTGGCCGATACATCCAGAATAAAGTCACCAGGAAGTTCGAAAATCTCTGCATTAGGTATATGGGGCTCATTTTGGATACACAGAATTAATACTGCAGGAAAAGGATTCTGTCAGAATTTGTATTGCATATCTCACACATTGACCGATATTTTCAAACAAAAGCAACTATAGGTACTGGCGTGCACATATTCGGTACCTAGGGTCTTGAACAGTTTTGATTGGATTTGAACAATTTTTTGTTATAAGGTGGCATACACTAAAGAGCATTATTCGTGCAAAGTTTAATCCCATTATATTAATTGCTTCTTGATTTGTGTCCTGGAAAGTAAGTGAATCAAGTGGAATTTAAAATTGTGCTATATGGGAAGTAGGCGTGGTTATTGTTAGATTTCACTTATTTACACAGAGTGACATAGGAATATGAAAAGAAAGCCATGGTCCAAATTTTGTGGAAATCGGGGAATATATGGGGAGTGAGCGCAGTTTTCATCAATCCAATCCTTATACTGTACTTTTGCCATAACCTGAAAATACACAATTTCACACTACAGACAAATACATTTTTCATATAAAAAATAGTGACATACATAAGTATACATATCTTTAAAACAGAGACAAATTTGTTTTTTTTTTCTGTTTCGTCTTTCGTCATCTAAGTGTACCTTTTACACATCTTTAGAGATTGTAATGTGGGCATTGCAGCAGAGGTCTTATGTGTATTATAAAGGACATTAGTCCACATTCATCACAAACTAATATGCATATACATATGTATGTACATGCATATCTGTATAGTCTGGGAAATAAACTGTTTTACACAAGTAATACAAAAACGTATTCAAATTTCAACCCCACTATCCCTTTTTGTAGTTTTGATTCAATAGAAACCACTTAACCTAATTTTTCCATTTAGCACACCTCATAAACCGTATAAAGAGCAGGGATTCTTGTTTTAAATGCAGCATAACATTTGTAAGTAGTAGAGGAACTCTAGTGGTTTTACTTCACTCAAAGGCAAGTGTTTAAGCGTTTCAACATTGACACTCGAAGCTAATCGTTGATACTTCAGTTAATTGCACTTTGGTTCTACATTTCAATTAAGTGTCTATGAGAACAATATTACAATACTTTATACATCGTGTTATTTTATTCTACATGTACAAAGTAGCATTTTATACTTAGATTTCTTTGAACTTTTTTACAGATGCTTCACCGGGCTGTAAGGCGCCTGATATACGATTTACTGTCATACGACCAGAAACAACCACTGAACAACCGTATGCGAAATTCGAGACAACTCAGATTTATTTGCCAGAGGACTTTACAACGTCCGATGCAGAGTTCGTTGAAAGAATTAATATTGATCTGACCGCCCGTCAACCTGGCGTCAAAGACAATAAGATGAGCGCTATCGTTAATCCCTACCAAGTCGATCTGGATGACCAGCACGGCCTGGCAGGGATGCACGGTGCTGATGACACACTCGCCGCCATCGATGACGAGGAGGACGAGGCGGAAGACTCCGAAGATGGCACACCCAAACGGAACCAGAATCGGAAATTAAACAAGAAACGACGTTCTGGATCAGGACGCCGTCGCCGTATCGAAAACGAAAATGGACAAACACGTGGTCGTGGCAGCCGATACAAGCGTCAGGTGATCCATCATGATCCCGACGCCTCTTCTGATACGGACAAATGGGGCGGTAGTAAATTAGCTGCTGAAGGCGATGTTTACTATGTGCATATTGATGACATATTGGAGTCGGGTACACCCAACGCCGAACTCAGATTAAAGTTGCATAAATTGAAGCATAAAACGAAAGCAAAGAATTCCACATGCATTGACGTCGGAAACAAAGAGCAGTGCAAGCAAGCTTTAGCGAAGAAGAAAAAGAAAAAGGCAAGCTCCAACAACTTATCGAAGCAGGTAGTAGAGAACAAGCAGATGCAAACCAAAGAACCCAATGCTAAACATCATCGTAGACGAGGTGATAGTCACGAAGAAAAACGAGGTGAACCGCGAATGCTGAATGGAGAGCTAAGCCCGAGTTCACGTTATCGACGCGCTGCCTCAGGAGCATTGAAGCAGAAAACTGACACGACAGCGACTGCTTCAGGCAGCTACAACGATTTGGTAGCGAATGTAAATGCGGCAGAAAATAGCGACTTGGAAACGATAAGAATTGGACGGGACCATAATAAAACTATCAAAAATATATTTAATAAAATAACTGACGAGCAGCTGCTGGACGATAGCGATGTGCCGGCGGTGTATGGCAATGAGACGGGCGCAGAGGCGCTGCAGCGCGTCAAACGCAAGTCCGGCAAGACAACCGGCGCATTGAGTCGTCCCAAAGGCGGCGGAGATTCTAGCTCAAAAACGACAAGTCGCAAAGATAAAGGTAAGCCAATTAGTCAAGAATCATCGCACTCTAATTTAAGTGCATTTTGAGAAGCATACATTTTTCATCCCTACTTCATAAGTGTCCTTTAAACCAAATAAAGTGTATCGTTGGCTACTCATTTAGTATAGAATTTATGGGGAAGTATTACAGAAATAACATCGAAACTATTTCTCAACTCTTAAAACCTCCCTTTTAGGCAAATCGTGGATTTTGAAATAAAAGTTAATTGATATGATTAAAGAAAATGGTGATCACATTGAAAGCGGTTGAACAGTTATACTTACAGACAAGTGTTCAAGGGTAGTGGAGAATTCTTATCGTTGCCGACGACTCTATATGTACATACATATAATAAATTAAAAATTACTCTTACTGCTTACTTTGAAGCAAATATTTCGTTTGTTTTCTCATATTGCGAAAAGTTCATAATATTCCAAATCTGTATTACTTTCCACTCTAAAATTGACATAAATATTGTACTTTTACATAGGTATTTACGATGAAGAAGGAGGTTATTCTCCCGTACATCCCGATGAAACCGATGAAGAAGAGGAGGAGGATGAAGAGGAAGAAATTGACATTCAACAGCAATTCACTGAAGTATCTGAAATACGTTTCCCGGGCGAAATTGGACCATTGGGCGATAGAAGATTGTGTAAAATACGTTGCGTCAAAGGAAAATGGGTTGGTCCCTTATGCGCCACTAATGAGGAGGGTAAGTGGTGAAAAGGCCAACAAACCAACATTCACTCACACAGTTACATCAAAGTATCGAAAACATCATGGACATTACCAACTCGAATAACGTTACAGCAAATACACAAATCATTAAGCAATATAAACACACATACTTAGCAATTAACACGTGGGAGCATAAGTTGATAACATACATTCATATGCAATATACATACAATAATAACACATTTTCACAATAGAAATATTTATATGCACTTTAAAAAGAATTTAAGGTAAAGAATTCAAAGAAAATAAAAAACAATCACATGTATACCCACAAAGATTCTAAACCATATATTATTATATGCGATTAAACAAATATATATGCGTACATGTAAGCATAATTGTGGCACATATAGCATTTAACAACATACATATATACTTATAATTCAACAACTTACATAAATACATAGAAACATACCTATTTACAACAGCAGTAGATGGAATAAAGCGATGGAAACCAAATAAAAATGTTTTATGAGTACACTGACCATGCACACATTTTGTTTTAATTTTTCAACGATAAACCTCATGTTCATACATACCTACACATTAGGTTGTCAAAAAAGTCTTGCGGTATTTTCGCTAGTTGGCGCTGAAAGCGCGTAGTTCTAGTTTTATTCGTCGCATCGGGTCATGCTATACCTTTTTGGAAAGCTCATTTCACGCGCTAACACGTGTTTGATTGATTGTCGTTTCTTTTAAGTCGCTCGTGAGTTATAGCGTCGCAAACATGGAGCAAAATAAAGAGAAAATACGGCATATTTTACAGTACTACTACGATAAAGACAAAAATGCATCTCAAGCCGCCAATAAAATTTGTGCAGTTTATGGACCCGATACAGTTTCCATTTCCACCGCACAACGATGGTTTCAACGTTTTCGTTCTGGTGTAAAGGTGGTCGAAGATGCGCCACGCTCCGGAAGGCCTGTCGTCGAAAATTACGATAAAATCGCTGCATTGGTCGAAAGAGACCGGCGTAGTAGTCATCAAACCGTTATAAACCATTTGAAGAAGCTTGGAGTCACTAAGAAGCTCGATGTATGGGTGCCACACTAATTGATTCAATAAAAATACCGCAAGTCTTTTTTGACAACACATTATATACTTATTGCAAAACTCTGATATATGTACATATGCTCACTTGGCTCCTACATTCAGTAACATACATATGTACGTACTATATGTATTTTTTATATAAGAGTCTGAAGCAGTTCACTCAATATGTAATTTACTTTTTGAAATTTCTCACAAATTTGTAACCCATTTCTGTAGACGATAATGGAAATGTGAAATTTCAGCCTCTATACAAGAGTTGCCATGTGAATCGAATTCCGCCGCATTTGCTATTGAGCTATCGAAACATTTCAGTGGTAAGTTGAGAACAATATCCGCAATACACAAGGACACAGTGCAAATGAAAGTGTTCTTTGGCACATTTTCAACTGTCGGAATGTTATTTTTACATATACATTTACAAACATACACACGTTTGACTCCTACACTCATTCGCAACCATTTATGAGGCATTTCAGAAATTTTCCACAGTTTCGAATGTTTGAAAGTGCAAAGATTTGCAATTAGTATACATATTCACACAAACATACATGTATGTATACTTATTTATTAGAATTTATTCAATTGTTAAAAGCTTTTCAGCGAAAATTACTTAGTATACTCTGTGTCAACTTGACTAATTAAGCAAAGTGGAATATAATAAAATTTTTTGATAGTTTTAAAATCTCTTCAAAGTATTTTGCTTATATTTGCACTCACCCTATGTATGAACTTTTTATCCACACCATATCTTTATCACTCGCTGTATATATATATGTATGTATATAAAAGTTGATTCCTTGTATGTACTTTTTGTTATTTCTAATAAGCACGCTCCGATTTTATCTCACCCATTATAAGTACATTCTTGCGTTACTCTTGCGTATTGAGCGCAAACCAAAATTTCCTTTTCGTCTTATTTAATTTTCTTTCTTGCAGACCCCGATACCGTCCATAAGAGGGTCGCGTCGCAATCGAACTTCCAAATCGACTTTTATTTCCAATACACAAATTGTGAGTTTTAACGTCTTAAAACATTTCGAGTGAATCGTTGCAAAACGCCTATTCTACACTCGCATCTTCCGCATGCTTCCCGCTACTCAATGACTCAATGGCCGTACATGGCAGCGAGTCACGTATGCTCATGAGTCTTGCGTGACCACTGTGTGTGTACGAGTTGAGCTTGGAAAAGGCTGTTAAGCATTAATGAGCACCCTTGTAGTGAAATGAAAGTACTTTAAGTAGATTCCCTGCAATGGGAGGGTACAAAGTAGATGATGCTTGCATTTGATAATGAATAATACTATTGGTTTAGCTTTGCTTTTGGACGATTTTTTTGATAGCTGACTAACTATTTTTGCATTTACAAAGCACTTCATCTCACTTAACATTTTTCAAGGTCGCCGCTTAAATAAATAGACCTGCGCCCTCAGACACCCAAGAGTTCAACATCGTGCCGAGGTGCTTAGGGCTCTCTTTATTGACTTATAATAAAAGTTTACACTTGTACGAAAGTTCGCACTATAACTTTTACTTTTCTTTAATTACATAACTTTTGTGATAAGAATTATTAGTGGTTGACATAATTTGAGGTACCTAATGCAAAGTATATCGTCCATATGTGCAAAAAAGGTCTTACTCTATAATTAACGCCGAATATACGATGAAAACTTTTGGGAAAAACACAATAAATTCAGGGAGTATTTTTTATGCCAATTTGGAAACAGTACTTACCCATATTACTTTAATTTTTAAAAATAAACTTCCATATGGATAGTCAGGTTTTAAACTTCTAAGGTCTGAGTAAAATTAATAAATAGGAAATGTTCCATTTGATGAAATATGTATGTCTACATACTTAATGATATTTAATAACTTATAGAAGAAAATGTGTGTATGTCAACCACTGATTTTTTCTGAAAATTTAGATGCCCAAAATTTTCACAACACAATAGAGCACCAAACACTGACACAATAATCGATTACCAAGTATGCTTTTCTGTCACATAAACACCTGCAACACTATCTTGTAAGCCATCCTGTGTGGCTATCGTTTGTAATCTGCATTTTGGCTCGTGTTTTTGCTCATCTCTATATATTTTTTTTCTATCTGTCTGCGCCTGTTACTATTTGTGCTATATTCTTCAACTTTATAAAATGAATCATAAAACGACAACATTTCTACTACATACTTCTAATGATAAACCCTGTATATTATAAAAACAAAATGCAATTTGTCAAATCGTTCGCCACTCTCAGAATGTTGGCTGGGACTTGCCACATGGACACTCATTACAGGCTCGCTGTAAAGATCTAGGCATGTATAAGCTTCTTGGCGAATCCCGAGTGCTTTGCTCAAACGGGCTATGGGCACCGCGTATGCCCTCCTGTGTGCCCACAACATTACTTACCAATTTCTCCGACGACAGCGCGCCGTCCATTCGCATTAAGGTTTTCAATGGTTCCGGTGCATTTGAGCCATCCGGCGTACTGGCAGTACTGCCACAGAGTTCGATCTTACTAGATTGTATGTATCCACGGGTGCGTGGCATCCCCGATTGGACATGGACAAGTTGGTACAGGCAGTACATAACAGGTAGGTAAAAATGTACGTGTAAAGAATATCAAACGTTTAATTCCTTTTAGGAACTTTATTGAGCTAATCTAGAAACTTGAGTTTAGTATTGTTTTTCTAATATTATATTTGACGACCTTTGTCCTGTTTTTAGGCTGGTCTCACGAAGACAAAAATTTAAGATATCGCTTGACAATTAAGGATATACAAAATAGTGATTCGGGCACATTTACCTGCACGTCACCACGGGGTTTAACCAATAGCATTGCAATTGTTGTGACCACCTCGACATGTCCGCAGCTACCAGAACCGGTGTCGCCGCTCACGCTACGCTTGGAGGGTAATAAGCTCGGACAGCGCGCCATGTATCGCTGCCCTCCAGGTTATCGCATCGATGGTGTTGCGAATGCAACGTGCTTAGCCTCGGGTAATTGGTCATCGCCGCCGCCCACTTGTCAGGCTGTGCAGTGTCCCCGTTTGGCGTTGGACGATCCACATTTGAGTTTGATCGAGCTAAATACGTCGGCGTGGGGGCGGGCGATGTTCAAATGCCAATGGGGCTTCAAGCTGACCGGCCCGCCGAGACTGGACTGTGAGCCGACGGGCGTGTGGAGTGGCCCAGTACCGCGTTGTAAAGGTGAGTAATTGTCACAAAGTGTTTAAAAACCTTTGACTTTTCAAAGACGAAGGTGAACTTTTTGAAATCTATATATTTTGCAAAATTTAATTTAGCTTTTATTTATTCCACTAAAGAAGCAACGAGTACGACGAGTGTAAGCATACACATTTAATATATAGTATGTAGTATTGAGGGGTTTAGGTAGCTTAGGTAGCTAAGTCAGCTATAAAGTACACAGTTTTCACCGAAAGTTAGTCTGCGTAAATTGTACTGCACTGTGCGTTCCGCGAAATGGAACCAACAAATTTGTTGTCTAAAGGCAACCTTCCTTAGAGGAACCTTTAATTTGTCATTTAATTCGAAATTGTCTGGTGTTCTTTTTCTTTTTGAATACCATTATAGGAACATTTTTAAAAATTTAGTTTGGTCAATTTTGAGCCATCTTGGAGGCTCTCGCTTAAATTAATTAGCTACTATAACGGCATCGTCACATTTGATATATTTACCAGTTCTTAAAGTATAGCATCACATTTGAACATAATGTGTCGATAAATAAAAAACATGGGGGAACTAAACAAACCTGTGGGTTATGAGTGACTTAAGTCCAACATTCAGTTCAATGTAACCGAAAAGTATTTGAAATGGGTTTTTAATGAGACTCGTATTTATCAATCTATATTTTCATGTAATTTATAAATGATCGGGAGGGTGAAGTTTTTAAGTAAGAAGGGTTATTTGAAAAGGCCACAGACATCAATTTATTGGCAAAGAAACACAAAAGCCGAAACACAAACGCGCAGCGACATTGATTCCTGCCTACACGTCAAAGGAACCAACTAAAAAAAGCAGAACCACTGCCGAGTAGGGACTGCTGTTGGCGTTGTCAGCATCATGCAAAGTACGAGAATAATTGAATTCTTTATTGACAACTCAAACAGGCAACGCGAGCGGTGGATGCTGTTCAACAAGAAATGACTAGCGTCAACGTCAGCAGTGTTGAAAGTTGGAAGGCGACAAAAACCATTTTACTCGTACCACATTTTCACTTTACTTAACGCGGCCAAGAGCTTAATGTTTTCCATTTGTGATTACCCTTTTTGTTATTGTTATTTTTGGTTGTTTTTTAGTTCTGCTGTAGACATGTATTTTTTTTGAGTATAGTTGTAAGCCACGTTTCCCTCATTGTTTTGATGCGTTTTTGTTCGTTTTTTTTTTTTGTTCAAATTGCAACATACATGTTTCACTGCATCATCGCCATCTGCTCTCTTTCTTCTCGCTTTGCTCTATCTTGCACTCGTCAACCCCATCATCTACCCCATCAAAATGAAAAATCACGCGCATGAAAAATTTATAATGAAACAGCCATCCAATGTTCGACGCCGGTGGCGCCGCTAAATGGACGCATAGGCGGCACAAATCTGAACCAGCGCCGTCTGACTGTGGGCGCTTTGGTCACATTCAGTTGCAATGAGGGACACACGCTGGTCGGAGAGCCGAGCATCATTTGCACCGAAACTGGACTCTGGTCACATCCGCCACCATTTTGTAAGTAATACCGCTAGCAGTAAAACAATATCCAAACCAATCAAACCAAAAAGAATGGTGTTAAATTGAAAATGTAGAAGAGGCGCGAATATTTTCACACTCACTCAATACTCACACGCATACACAAACACGCACACACACATAGACCTATGTATGCAACCGTTAACCTTAAAGTACACGTGCAAAGCTTAGTGGCGTTGTGTGTGCGTGTGTGTGTATGTGTTAAAAATAATTGGCAGAGAAAAGGTAAAATGTAAGAATTACGAACAGGCGAAAAGGAAGCTCAATATAAGCAGAGTTGGGCGGTTCAAAGAAAAATTGGCCATTTACTATTCCAATTCGCTATTTCTCTTCAAAAAATTTAAACACAAAACAGCTGACAATTCAACCATCAACTAATGAACCATAATAAAAAGCCGATTACTCTTCCATATGTGCGTGTGTAACTATACGAATTTGCATATGTACATACAAACATATGAGTGTTCTTAAGTTAGCCCAGTATGAATATATCTGATCAGATTCATTTAGGCATCAACTTCATTCTCATTGCTTTGTACAAATCTATATATCTTTTTCTGCTCTTGCTCTCCCGCGGTCATCTACTTCATCGACTGTACAGGCAAATCGCAATGCCCCTATCCCGGCGATCCGCCAAATGGTTTAATAGCGCCGCTCAAATTCAATTACGATTCCGGCGATTACCTGAGCGTCCAGTGTCGGCCCGGTTTTGTGCAGTACAGCGAGAATGGTCCGCCAGAGCGTCCAAAATGTCAACCGGATGGAAATTGGTCCGGACCGGTTCCCAAGTGCCGCAGCTACGAGGAAGTGTAGCTAATCAAAATGGCGGACATGATGATGCCGGAATCATCTGATGAGTCCACACAACTCCACCACCCACACAAAAATAACTTGCTTCGTTATTAGCAACACAAGCAAGGGCTTCATGTAAAGGTACAGGGCAGAGACATAGCACCAAACAAATGAATACATATGTATATATGTATGGCCATAATAACAGCGCGCCAGGAATAAATACGCGGACAAATTTATGGCGACCCAAACAGCAGCACATACACGCACACACATCGTATTATGTATGGAATAGTGTAACTTAGGGTAAATGATTGGGGCATATACGATGCATACACACACACACAGTTATCCACAAATAAGTATTTGAAAATCACGAAACTACTCTGCAGGAAATATGGTACCAACTGTTAGTTTTTTAATGCTCACTTTTTATATGTTCATGGTATGTAAAGCTATACAAGTTTTTACGATCATATTCAAGCCCTTCGTCCAGACAACTGATCTGAGTAAGCTTACTAATTCCATTATCATAACCGGTTTCCACGAAAACAAAAAATCAACAAATAAATATAGATTAAATAAATAGGATTTGAATTTTGATTTCTTGGCACGTTTGTGTTTTGAATCTAAAAATAGCGGAGCCAATATTTTTTAATTATTTAACAACATCATAACACAACTTAATCCAAATCTGAATTTCGTTTCTTTGTAATAACTGCTTTTCAAAACGCTGCAACTGCGTTTATATATCATTAATTGTTTGATCACACTGCTTACAATACCCATTGATCCATTGATGAAAGCAGTTAACCAAAATATATGTATAACATATACCAAAGAGATAATTACATAATGTAAACAACTATAATACAAAAATTGATTTACTCCATTATTTTATTGGTCATAAATGCTCATTATCCTAATTCATGTTCCTGGTGGAAATAGAGGAAATACGATTTTATAAGATCACACCGTCTACCTGACATATTTACACTCGAATTTCATGTGAGATTTTGAGATCCAATTATGAACCCAATCGGTTGTTAAATATTGAAGTCCAGCGTCACTTTTCGAACATAATCTAGCACTGAATAGCCTATTTTATGTGATCTAAATATGCATTCAGATCGATTCTAAACACCAGGCTTCAGCTCACTTGACGCATCGGAAATACAATCTAAGCTACCCAAGTTTGATTCACCTCCGTATTTGAAGTAATATTTTAACTAGTTTATATTGTGTACATGTAATGACTAACACGTGTGGAGGATGTCATTTAAATTTAGTTTTCAAACTCCAATATTCAATGCATTAGGATTCCTAAACGAATTAAAGAAACGTTTTGCAAATATCATACTGAATAAAAGAATGGAATTCATCGGCAACACAATTTTTGAATTAAAACGGTTTTTTATAATTATTATTACCGGAAATTAAAAATGTTAGGTTATTTTTTAAAATTTCCTGCAGGGTACAAATACTTTCCGAAATACACCAAAACAGTTGGTCTGTTCTACAACAATTATGCGTACAGTTATGAATTGTAAGATTATTTGTTGTAACAAAAAATTTATAATACTTCAGTGAGCGGATTTATGCAATTAAAACAAATAAAATCTTAAAATGTATCTGTGTATTTGTAAAAAACTGAGCGTTTTGGACAGAGTAATACACTTTGGGGAAAATGTTAATTCTTACAAAGAAACAATTTACTGCTCCACTGTATTAAAGAGGATAATATTTATTAGGATAAGCGTTGTTAAATTTAAATTAAAAGATACTAAAAACTTAAAAACGGATAATTGCTAATATATTTACAACATTTTAAATCGTATAATAACAGAAAAAGAAAAATATATATGTACAAGTATATTGATTTGGAATATATGTATCCAATGTCACATTTGTGATGTGCGGGCAGCTTTTCATCAACAGCCCACAAGGCGGGTATTGCATATAATATTATGTCCCTTATATTGTATAATAAGATGACATTGCAAACCAAACTTCCAACTTATGAAATTCCTATCAAACGAAGAGAAAACGGAAGCTTTAAAGCTCTAACAAATTTGTTCGATTAAAGGAATATTTTTCAATTTATGAAATCATAGTTATGTATGCATGCTAACTAACTGCATGGTAAACTCTCTATTTACTCCAACTTGAAATGAATTAAAACCCAAATGAAAATGCAACTTTCACTTCGAAATTAATTATTTTGCTGTTTCTCGAATAATATAAGCAATAATGTTTTAGTAAATAAGAGCATTATTGCTATAAACCTCCTAAATGCATACAAATAAAAACACAATTCGTATATTCAAATATGTTTATATAGGTCCACAAATAAGTAACGAAACTTCCACATGTTGCTTATGAGTGCAGTAAGTAGACCACATACTCATATTTCAGCTAATTGAACTTAAAACTGCACAACTTAGTAAGTTTTCTTTTCTCTCAAATATTAAAATATTCTATAAATAAACACCTACTTATGTACACATATAGGTATACATATATATAACAGTTAAATTGTCCAAATAAAACCAAAACCAATTGTATTGTATAATATATTTAAGCTTATTTATGTATGTAAGTGAGTATTAGTGAAATTTAAGCGAAAACGGCGAAGAATCGTAAAAGTTTGTGATCATTTAAAGGCAAAGTATTTAAAAAAGTAATAACAATGTATTGTAATAGAAAAACAAAATTAATTATAGCGAAACGAATATATATTGAAAATAAAGTGCATATCTGAGGGAAGTGAAAGGAGAATTCTGACTGAATTTTATTTTGCCATGTGAAAGAAACCCGAAAGATTGGGTAAGTATCGTGAAATTAAAGGAAGCGTACTTTTCTGTATACGTATATATGTACCACAACATACCATGCTCCATTTTTGATACTGTTTACATTTTTAATTAATATTTTTTTAATAAGTTACTGCTTGAGCTATATTGGTATATAATTTTTTTACCAAGAAACATTTTTCATGTCTTTTATAATGAGAATAATAATTTATTATCTATAGACTTTAATGTTGCCTATACGTTTTATTATAATGTATTTTTTATTTAAAGTTTTCATTAGTTGGTCTTTCATTCCATCCAGAAAGTGCAGGACGCGAATGTGTTTTACAGTTTAATAAATCGTTTCCTTAACACCACAAGTTTAGTGGGGAAAATTTCCCACAAGCACGCAACCGAGAGAAGGTCAAACCACGGTTCTTCAACTTTTTACAAACACATATGCATGTAAGTATTTCTTATGACTAGTACGAATTCAAAGTAAAGAAACAACTAAGTACCAAACATACATACTGTTTCAGCCTGTGTATTTACTAATAAAAATGAACAAGGCTATTTTAGCGCGACTGTGAAGTTAAGCGCATTAAATTAGAGCCACTCAACCTAGTTTACATCGCCAATGACCCTGCCCTACTATGGCAGCAGCGCTATGAAGATAAGCAAAATGACGTGCCCCAAAGGTTTGAGGTCTCAATTGCTGGTGTGGCAAGCCCATTTGCATTGCATTAAATATGCGTGCCACGTGCATGTCCTTACGTTGTTGGACGCTTAACGGCGATGGCGGACAGCTAATTAGTGGCCTCGCTCTTCTAAAGTGTGTGGTCAATAAAGTATATGGATACCATATGAACTAGATAATTGGGAATGATTAATTTGGTTAAGCCACACAAGTTTTAAATATTTATTACAACTTTTTAGAAATTATTTACAACTAATTGAATTGGAGAAAAATTCATAATGTTTGTTGATACTATAGTTCATTACAGAAGAACAAGATTTTGATGAAAGTATTTTCAAGTTTAGACTGCATCAAAAAATTTCTTAGTTTGCTTACGATAAATGGAACCGAATTTATATAAATATGTGGCCACACTTTTTGTGCATTTAGTTCAATACGTAGCAAAAATAAAACAAATTATACAAAATCGCAGTTCGCAAATGATTTGCGATATGCCTCAGGTCGAATTTGGATTCATACATGTACAGTACATATGTCCGTAAAATGTAGTATGTCACGGGTATATTACAAATATATATGTATATAAGTTAAAAAACGTTTAATTATTTTTTATAAAGAAAATGTTTTTCGGTAGCTATGCTCCTTTATTTGGGAGCAATGCGTCTTTATTTGGGAGCTATGTTCTTTATTGAATTCAGTGTAAGAACTGAATTTTACAATTATTTACGCTTAACTCTAAACTTACGTTTACCGCTGCAACGGGTATGGAGTTTGCTGACGCTGCGCTTCCCACAGGTTGCTACTAAACGTGTCGCACTCTCAGCGATTTAGTGGTGTCATATTATATTACTTTGTATCATATGATATTAATGCATCATATGATACTTTTTGAATGTGTAGGATGCTAACTTATGTATTGCACATGTATTATATTAACAAGCAGTATTTAGTTCATCAGTGGACGATAACACGCTTACAAATTTTGTCACCACATGTCATATTCTCATATATCCAAAAATATCGCAATTTCGGTCTTTGCATTCCCACAGCTTCGCTAAAAGGATCATATTGTCCTATGAATATAATAAAACGTTCACATTAGCTACAAAATCATCGTTTGACTTATAAAAGTACAAATATTTAGCAAAGATTCTGTCAATATCGTGCAAAGTACTTTTTATTATGGAGACAATTTTGCGGAACACATGAAATGAGGTAATAATACTTATACATGTATATATATGTACGTATGTGCATATAGGTATTTGTAGCTAATGGCAAGCTATAGCCTATGACAATGATGATTGTAATAACAAAACTTTCATAAATTATTTCTACCTCTTTAACTTTGGATTTAATTTCACTGAGCTATACATCAAAACTAATTTATTTTTGGTATAACATTTAGGCATATACGTATATACTACATTAGAGTGTCCGTTATATTCCAAATTGATTGTATTTTTACGAGCGACACCTGAAATTTCTGAATTGCCCTAAAAATATGAATACGAAAAAAATAAGCCAACCGTGCCTAAATCATATTTATTTTCCTGTGTACATAAAATAGGAAACAAGTAAGCCTACATGCGGGAAAAAATAATATAATACTATAGCACAAAACTTTCGCTCCGTAAAAAAAAATCATGATTTTGTTCATTATAACATTCCTTTAACAGTTATGTGCAGTTAAAGTTATACATCAAATGATTTGGGCATTCATACAAGTATAAGCGCTTTATACATTCTGTGTTGCTCATACGGCATGGCGTACTATACGAATCTACTACATTTGATGCATAACTTTAACTTCGAATAATTTTTAAACGAAGGATTAAATGATGTATATAGAGACTAAAATTTCCATTCCTCAAAGTTTTAGATTTATTTACTTTGGAAATAAAAAAATATATTGCGAAAGGTCCAATCATCCCATACAAAATATTTGGTAAAAGTGATAACACCCTAATACTACAAGTACATGCATATGTACATACACCAGCCAATGACCATGTCTGAGATACATACATACATATATAAAGTTGAATAAAACAAATAGCTTTCAACAGCGTTTTGTTGAGAAACTTTCTGGTGATGGCGTGGCCGTAGGTAGGTGCTGCGATATTTGAAATAAACTAAGAAAATTTCCAAACAACAAATTAAGAAGTAAAGTGAATTGTTTTCGGTTGGCTTGTTGAACACTAAAGCAGTATGAACTTTCACCCATTTTCCTCTGTCAGGGTAATTTTCTCCTCTAAGTAGCTGCATTGTTGCCACAATTTTCCGAAAATATTTTGTATATGTGGTATTTGTGAGTACACATAAAAATGAATTGACCTTCAATGGCCGAAAGTTTGACCGGCAAAATGTTGAGAACTATTTGCTCTTCTGCCATTCGAACTTATTGCAATCATTCCCAGCGAGCATTTCTATATATTATATTACACGCATTCATACCGGCATTCATATAAACATCCGCATGCGATTAAAATAAAAAACGGACAATGTCAATTAGCTTGTATATACTATAAGTACATACATATTTAGGAGTATACATAAGTATTTCCTTCAGGAAACCACAAAATTCGTGTCAGTCTGCAAAGAGCACATTATGAATTTCAAGTAAAAGCTATCCTATTGGATGCCAGTTAGTACTTCCACCGTATTCAAAAAACAGGTATGTTGCTTGAACTGTTGAACTATTCTATTGCATCAGAACTGAACTGGTAAATTTGCATGAAGGGTGCTTTTACAAGTTATATTGAAGTACCTATGTATGACTTTCGATTCGATTACGAATATTTATGAGTTAGAAAAAATTGTTGTAATGCATATTTAATACTAAGAAAACGATATGAATAAATCTTAAATCTCAACGTTACGTTCCACCCAAAATTTAAGTAATTTATACTTTGGTTTCACACAGGCATTTCTGTTCAAAAGTTTATTTACTTATTCAAATGGCAGAGGACGTTATGGCCTTTGTGCTGCTTCCATGGTCAAAGTTATGATCGCCAATCGGCGCCAATGAATGGAATATAGCACCAATGTCAATATCAATATTAAATTGATTATTTATTGCGAATATTTTTAAAAGCATTTTTCAGTGTATTCAAATATTTTATTATATATACCTTTGTATATGGACGGAATTAAGACATGACCGAAAAACTTATTGAGAGAAATTACTTATTTTTGTTATATTTTTGTTACTATGAATTTACGTTCTGTGCTTGTACCAGTTCCAAGGTTGACGATGGTCTCCACAACTTCAAAGTTATGATTTTTAACAATGAAGTATGAATCAAGATGTGAGGTTGACTATTTATTTGGCAGGAGATATTGCGTCTAGTTCTGGTTTACCATTAAACTCATTCTTCTGCCCCTTTTTCCAACTAAGAGAAGGCTAAATAGCTAACTGCGCCGAGGTTCATGACGTTGACGTTCTGTTGAACAGAAGAGCATTCGTCTTTTAACTGCGATAAAAAATGCTCGGTATCACAACGTGAATCTTGATGTTTCTACCATTACTGCAAAGATACATGTTTCCGGTCCAATCGAGAGCAATAAGTAGATTTTGACATCGTGATGCAGATGCAGATTTCATGGTGTTATTACTTTTACTTTTCTTGGATGTCTAATATCCACGTCTCGAAAAGGTCTTAGCTCGTATTACTTCTGATAGTATACATATGTACATTGACATAAAAATATCTAACCGCGTGTGCGTGTATCATATTTGTAATACTGTGATAAAGCGCTGCGCCAAATGTCGCTTTGATTTTGGTTTGGCGTTCAGCCATTTTGCGCCGAAGGAAAACTAAAATGCCAATTCTTTGTCAGAGCATTATAAACGGAAAAGTGCACAAAAATCCAATTCTAATCACAGAGACGTAATGACTAGACAAAGCCCTTTTACGTTGCTCTTCCAAAGTTCACAAAATTCATATACATACATATGTTATCTTTACATACACACATACATATTTATTAATAAAGAGCTCTGTAATATATACACACATAAAGCAATGTATATATGGGACACAGCACTACACAAAGTTACAATAATTGAACCGTAATAAATGCTGATTTTTCATCTAATTACACTTTCTAAAATTACCTCATTCTTGTGAATAGCCTAAAGATAGCTCAAAATCAAAGTAAATTATTTATTTATTACGTAGTTAATACGTTAATAGAGAAAAAGGTCCGAGTTGTTAAAACTGAAATTTCACTAATTTACAGTCATTTCGCTGTTTCTTGCTAATTTTGGGTTGTTAAAACCGAAAATGATAGCAAAATTTTTATAACAAGTAAAATTTTTGTTTTGTAGCAAAGGGCGTAGACCACCATTTATTAAAATGGTAATATTAGCTGTACGTGATGGAACATTTTTGAACTCAAATTAGTATTCAGGACACTTCAAATACCCCACAGACCTCTTACCACATCGGTCGTAAATTTTTCCTTCAGATTTGATAAGTAGTGTTACTGGCGACGAGAGCTAATATCAAATCTTTGCTTCAGTTTGAGGTCGTATGATTTGACGGAATAGTGTTGTTGGTATCAGGGATGTTTCCTTCAACAGTCAGCGAGATTATGGAAAGAGCACTTCGTAGGTTAAACCTATGGGCTAAAAGCAATGGTCTAGGAGTTAACCCGAATAAAACAGAACTGATGCTATTCACTAGCAGAACCAAAATACCTCAGTTTCAACTTCCGGTACTAAACGGCACAACTCTCACTCTATCCCCAACAGCTAAGTATTTGGGGGTGGAGATTGACGCCAAACTGTCCTGGAAAATAAATATAGAAAAAAGAATAAACAAAGCATACATGGCCTACTATGCTTGTAAGAAAATCGTCAACAGGAATTGGGGCCTCAAACCAAGTATAATCATGTGGATGTACACGGCGGTCATAAGACCCATACTCACATATGGAGCTCTGGTATGGTGGCCAGCGCTAAATAAACAGTACAACATTAGAAAATTAAATGGAATACAAAGAGCAGCATGTGCGTGTGTTACGGGCGCAATCAGGTCATGTCCGACTGATGCGCTCAATGTGATCCTGCATCAACTACCAATGGACATTTTTATTCAAAAAACAGCAGCTACTGCGGCGATAAGAATAAAAGAATTGGGAGGTTGGAATCAGCAGAACTACGGACATAGTGTAATCCTGAATAAGCTCACTATTAATAAATCAGACTACATTCTCCCAAAGCTGGATTTCAATAGGCACTTCCAGGTGAGGATACCATCTAGACGAGAATGGAGAAGAGGCTCAGTTGCAGAGGAGGGTACCACCTCAGTCTATACCGACGGGTCCAAAATGGACTGCGGAGTGGGCACGGGGGTATTCTCCGCTGATCTGGGCATATCTCTCTCTATACGTCTACCGAACTCGGCTAGCATCTTCCAAGCAGAAGTACTAGGCATAGAAAAAGCCTGCGAAGTTCTATTAGAAAATCACGGGAATATACATAAAGCAACTATATTTACGGATAGCCAGGCGGCCCTCCTGGCATTGTCTTCACCCATGACAAATTCCAGTATAGTTCACAACTGCAAGAGAGCACTAAGCACAATAAAAGACAAGCTCCAACTAAACTTGATCTGGGTTCCCGGCCACAGGAACATTTTCGGTAACGAAAAGATGAGTTGGCAACCGAGCCCGCTGGGATCGATCAAAGGAGAGATCAATAAACAATTTCAACAAATTGCAAACAACAGGTGGAAAAACAGTACAAAATGCGTCATAACTAAACAATTATGGCTAACATACGACAGGAAAAGAACCAACGACCTATTAAATAGGTCAAGAAAAAGTATTTACAGAATAACAGCTACCACAACAGGGCACTGGCCATTTGGGGTACATGCGTCCAAAATGGGTATGCCCTACAACGACATCTGCCGAAGCTGCGGAGTAGCAGGGAGCAAGGAAACAATCCTCCACTTTCTCTGCGAATGCCCGGCTCTGGCACAGATACGACACAAAACACTCGGAATCCACCAAGCACCAAATCTTGAATGGATTTCCACCAAAAGCATATCGGACATAAGTAGTTTCATCGAAACCTCAAAATGGTTTGAGAGAGAGGGTGGAACGTAACAGCAGATACAGGAGGTTCTACGAATAGTGTATCAAAATGGCACATCAGTGCTAATTGAGCCCGATAGGGCTGCACTCCTACCTACCTACCTACCTGACGGAATTCAAATGAATGCAAATAAAAAACATCAAAGAACGTAGAAAATATGCCATGATGTGGCTTTTTAATTTAACTCAAAGATTCATATAACAAGTTATTATAGATAGAGTAATAAACAAGTTATTTCTAGCCTGTCTAAGCGAGGGTTTTTAGAGTACAACAAGGACCCAAAACAAAAGGCAAGCGAAGTTCTAAGTGATACTCTTTAGTAGCATTATATGCGAAAATAAACATATTTATTCTGTTGAGAGATCCTAAAAGTTAACAGTTATACATTATTTCCAGTGAATTTTAGATTGAGTTCAATTTTAGTAAAATGAGTTTGTGCTGTAAAATAAATGTTAAAATATTAAAATTCAAAAATAAAATTATAGTCTACAGTTACACATCTCTCAAATCAAGTACAAAATTATATAGTTCCCTCCCCTAAAATTCTACTCTGGATCCGCCCTTGATTTCATTTCAAATTAGTTTCCAACAAAAACCAATTTATTCGTTTTTAACAAAAACGAATGATGATATTAACTTGTTAAAAAATTAAAATATATTTACGGTTTATTTAACTTAAATATTTTACCATTTTAGTGAATGTGTATGTAATTAGTTTATCTTTACCTCCGATGTCTCTTAGAATATCGCACTATTCAGCAACTCAATGGATTAGATAAAATATGTCATACCAATGCATCATTTTTCGATAGGGTATGGTATGGTACCGTTAACTCTTATACACAGCCAAAATACGATTTAAGGGGCTATACCAGTGTGACGTATGAACAAGTAAGCGATTTTCGAGAATTTTTTTAAGAGAAAGTACGCGATTGAATGTTTGGAACTTCTTTGAATGTAATAAGGTATATTTTCAGCTATATTTTAACATTTTTTCCTTCACAAAAATATTGAAAAATAACTGTTTTCGGAGGCGCAAAAAAAAGTGCCCCAACTACTGGCATGATTCCGGCCGAATGAGTGGCTGAAACAAAAAAAATTTAAAGGTTATTAAACTAAAAGATATTTCGATATCTTTTACGATAAGATATTACGATCTTTGAAAATTCTAAAAAATTAACAAAATGGCGTAATTTTGAAAAAAAAATCGTTTTTTTTTTTTTGGGTAAAAAATTGTCGTTTTTTTAATGCAAAATTGTCAATTTTCAACCAATCAAAAAGATCGTAAGCCATTGTATAGTACATGTATTCAAAAAACTCAGTTTTAGTTTGAAGACGATCGGTCAATTTCTCGTTGAGTTATGACGCCAGCAATTTGGAAAAATATGGTTTCGAGAAAAACGCGTTTAAAGTTTCACTTATACTATATATGTTTGCACCTCCGAGTGGTCGTTCTTTAGAACGCTGCCACCCAAAAACTATTCAAGTTACGATATACGATAAATATAAAGGGTGGGCCATATAAAATTTTAAATTCGAAGATAGGGCGTAAAAGATTGAGTGTAGCGTTTGCTGTATGGCACGTAGCGCCATCCTGCTGGAACCAATTGTTGTCCAAGTCTTCCTCTTCAATTTGCGTGAAGAAAAATTCGGTTAACATTGCGCGATATCGCTCACCATTGATGGTTACGGCGGTTCCTTCCTCATTTTCGAAGAAAAATGGGCCGATGATTCCACCAGACCAAAATCCGCACCATACAGTGATTAGTGCTGGGTGCATTTGCTTCTCGACGATTACGTGCGGGTTTTCTGTGCCCCAAATGCGACAATTCTGCTTGTTAACGTAACCATCGAGGGGGAAATGAGCCTCGTCTGAAAATATGATTTTTCGGTAAAATTGACCATCCTCGGTCAAACGAACTTTAGAAAAAAGTTTTCAATATTTCCCAGATTTCTTCTAGTAAATAGCGACCCATTTTGTAAATTTTAGACTTTTTACTGAATATCTGTCACTTTCCGAATGGTATTTTACGTTTACAATGTCGAAATATAGATAATTCAAACTTAAAACGTTAGATGACCCACACTATATAAAAAAATAAAAATATATATAAAAAATAAAAAATATATAAAAAATAAAAAAAATATAAAAAATCAAGTAAAAAAGTTATAGCTTTGCAGACCTTCTCGATTTCACAGGATATTTATGGAAATATAAGCTATCGAAAAAGCAAATAAAAAAATTTTTTTTTTGAAAGTGTCACACTGGTATAGCCCCTAAAGGCAATGGTTCTTCTACCTTAATTTTTAATCCTGAAGGGGGGATTGAATTGCGATATTTTTGTCTTTATTGTAAAAGGACAGATTTCTGATTTCTCTGGATTAACAGTGAGTCCATCTCTATCAAGTCAGTTCACGCAGATATCAAAGTCCGAGATACAACACTGAGACTCTTTCATAAGCAAAGTACACTTAAAAAATAACATTTGATATTATCGAAAATAGTCAGTCGGTTAACTAGTTGTGTTTGTATTTCATATCAGTCGTTCGTACATAAGCCACTTCTACATATACATTTACAAAATAGTAACAAATCACCTGGCATTAAATAAATTGAAATCCTGCAAAAGATAATAAATCAATTTGATTAAAATAAATTGTATAAAACAAACAACTAACTATATGCAACTACACATATATACAGATTTAGCGGATTTTAGCTGTGCTGAATGTATATACAATCGTTTGTATATGTATTAGAGCACTTTCATGTAATTTATCGTGTATGCAATATGTGCTAAGAAATATGGAGAACCGATGGAAGCGAAGTTAAGGAAGCATGCAGAAGCAAAGAAGGAAATAATTTATTTACTTGGTCAACAGTTGATTGTGAAAATTGAAATAAATTAAATGTGAGGCAAAGTAAATTCGAGCTCAAAGAGCTCGGAAGCCCAATCGTTGCATCAATCGCTGATGAACGGTATACATATAAACGGTGGGAGTAATGTGTTTATTTATTTAGCAAGTGTGTTTATACGCGGAACAAGCGAGTTACCTAATACATACTTTTGTGCTTTTCCAATACTTTTGTGTTGGTGCTTATAGTATTACAATTTTTTTTCCTCCAGTTGAAATCTGTATTTTTTTAATCAAATACTATATATCAACGATATTTAATCTAGAATCAGTGAAGGAAAGCGGAGAGGCAGTTCCTCCGGAACCCGGACTTATCAGAAAACACTGTTTTCCGCAACAATGTTTTGCGGAGTTTCTCCAACTCGAATCTGAAATCTGAAAGTAAATATCTGAGTTCAACTATCTTTTAATTACGGAAATAAGAAGAAGTCATTCGGTCCCAAGTAAGGACTATGCGGTGAATGACTCATCAAATTGATGTTTCGATACTCAAAAGAACATTTGTTTCAGTCAATGTGAGAGAGTTTGCATTGTCAAACAGTTGATTGAATATTACTCAGAACTTACTGTTCCACTTTGTTCTAGTCGTATGATGGAGATATATTCAGTACGTTTGTTGGATTCGACTCATCTTGAAACATCCATACAGTCGACTGCTATTTATTTTCGGGTACATAACAATCACCAATCGTATGGACTAATGTCAGCCGGATTTTCGAAAATCCTGATATTAGTTATATGGGGGTTTGTTCAATAGTCACACGGAAGTACGAAAATCTTTATTTTTGGTATACCAGGGCTAAGAGAAATTTTAACCAGATTCATTCCCTTTTTGACACATTATATATCTCATACTTTGACCGATATTTTGGGTCAAAAGTAAACTATACATACTGCAGTCCTCATGTTCCGTACATAGTGCTTCCGTTTTTTAAACCACATGTGCTCCTTACTAATCCGATCCCTTTTGCCAAATTACAGTTTTATATCCTAATTTAGTGCTTAGTTACTTCAATTTATTGCACGACTGTCCGCGTAAGCTCTATCCTCCTTATATATTGTTGTTGGTCTGTGAGATACCAGACGGATGGACAGAGAGTCCGTGATATAACTCTTTATCCATCTCGCTTAGTTTTAGGTGATACAAGTAACCATTAGATTCACTAAACTATTTTACCTTGCTAGAGAGTATAAGAGTGGGTTGATCCTCTTGAGGTCTATGAATATGATTTGACTGATAGATAATAAGTGTAGCCACTGGATCACTCATCATAAGTTATGTGAACAGTCACCAAATACTACTTGTTTGCTTCAAAAGTAATAAGCCCCAGTTAAAGGGGGATAATTTCTTTAATAATCGCTTTATTTCTAATGAATAGGTTTCGTTATAACTCTGTGATCTTACATATACCTTTGATATGCCTTTGATAAATTAGCAAATATTACTGCAGAGCCGTAACTTTTTCCAGCAAGCTGACGTAATATTATAGGAAACAATGTCTGCTAAAGAGTGGTTGACTTTACAAACCAAAATATTATTGATTAAATATACATATGTATGTACATATACAATATTTCTAATATTTTATTGGGAGTAGTGCTTGCTCTCAGTTCTATTTATTTACATTGAAATACTCATTGAAAATAACTTTTCATAACTCAAAGTTAAAATACACAGTACATAAATATTCAAAAGCTCATTTGCACTAGTAAGATTCTTCAAGTTCTTAAAATTACTCTACATAGTAGAAAGAAATAGCACGGAGCAGACAGTGAGAAATGCTTTGCAGGATGGGCTGTCATAAATGGTGCATTGAAAACTTGGAGACCAACTGTCCGCTCGCTGTGAGCTGCCAGTCGCATACTATATACAAATGCGTCTTGAGTACTCAAGTGCCCAGCAGAATTAGCATTCAAATGCGATGCTAATTAGAAATGGAAAACAACAGAAAACATGGGCTGCATATGTACTACATACTCGTATTATACACATAACGCGGTCGAAGTGCTGCAAGCAGAAGACTAATTAATTTCATGACTTGAAATAAACATAATTGCGTTCGTTCATCAAGGTACGAATAATGTTATTACATCAGGAAGATATTAGAGGATTCGCTTTCGCATACACCATTGCTTTAAGTCTGACCCAGGTTCTATGTATTATTACTTTAGTGAGTCTTTATAATATGCAACATTCCACGATTTCTGAAAATTGCATAATGAGCTCGACACTGCCCATTGTAAAATGAAATTTTATGAACACACAAATTTTATGACAAACTACTTGACTAAGAGGAACTAAATTTGGTTCATAACATTTCAATTTTTTGTTTTAACACATGTAAGCATCGGACTGCAACACTCTAACTTGTCATAAAGACGACATTTTGAGTACCTTCGACTTCTTAATATTCTCTAGAGTATACTTTAATATGACGCCAAAAATATGATATATAAAATTGGTAAAGCTCTTCTCATAGTTTTATTTTGCATTATCGGGAAATACGAAAGGTATATTAACTGAATGAGTACGACTTTCTTGAATAAGACCTCTTACTATACATATATACTGATTACAAGTATTTCTCTTTAGTAAACCCTCTGTACACAATGTTTAGAGATGAAATTATCTCCCGCAATACTATTTTCGAGTTTTTACTATTTACCAAGTTTAAGCAACATATATTAGTGGAGGGGTTTGAGTACTTGTTTCAAAGAGCTTCTACTGTCAAGTGCTCCCAACGGCGCATTTTATATAAATTGCGCTCTAATTAATCTTCTGCATATGAATTACATATTTGCGACCGAGAAACGCTCAAGCCAAGAGCGAAACTTCCTGCCGATTTCGGGGTGAATGCTTTTATGCGTCAATAAGCTTTTATGTCATGGTAGGTATAAGCACGCACAGAGGTTAACGAGAGTAAGAAGTGGTGATGGAGGCCATGCAATTTTAGACACTTCATTATTCTTTGATGGCAGCGCTGCTGGTTTTTAGGTGTTATACAAACGTGCACACATGGATGGGGATCCATTGAGATTCATGGGAACGAACTTGGCTATCAAACTTCTGTGACATTGAATAAAATGCAAATTATCTACAGTCGAACGACAAGTTAGCTTTGATGTTCGCTTTAAGGAATACGTGCTCCGATGCATTTCTTCAAATGTAAATATTGTAATACACAGACATATTTGAGAGTAAATATACGCACTCTTATGGCACATTCACATAAAACTTTCTTCGCTTTGCTTGACAATTCATACCTTAACAACCAAGCGAGGAAAGTAAAGGATATGAGTGCTTTGCAGTGTTGTCAAAGTGTAAAAAGATGAGAGAGTGGCCCAACATTTTCCGTCACCTTGCTGCGTGGACGTACCTACAAATGTACAAAAGCATACATCGAACTTTTATGCCAAAGCAAATGTCCGATGCAAAGGAAGCAAAAGTTGTATGTGAATCAGCCCCTATTTGTACGACGAATCATAGGCTCATATTTATGTTATTAGAATAACAGATGAATCCAAAGAAGAATTACTAAACATATGGCGCATACTTTTGCACGTACATATAGTTCAATCAGTTTGCAGACTCAAATTACAGACTACAAAGACAGACGAAGGACGGTATGTCTGTCCAGATCTCAACACGTCTCCTCACCCTAACATTATATGTATATGTACATATAACCCTAAATCTATCTGATTAATTTTAGGTGATACATTAACCGTTAGGTGAACAAAACTATTATTCTCTGTAGCTATATGTTGAAAGAGTATCGAATGTGGGGCTTAAACGTTAAGCGAAGTGGCAATCTATTCGTCAAATATTAGCCAAGCAACCAATTTGTCAAATGATTTGCTTTTCTATATTCGATTAGACATACCTAAATCCTCACAGCACTTTCAGGTAATTTTTAATAATTTCAATTCCAACTTTTATAGCACAAACCATTCACTAAATTAAATAGTTCTGACACTTTTCAAATAAAATTTATACGAGAAAACCTTTGAGGTAGAAATGCTTTTATATTGTAGTAAATTTCAAACATTATATTTGTACAACGGTTTCTTTTTTATCAGAATATACCTATAGTAGGTTTTGTACCGGCGTTACCCTCCATATTGGACTCGAAATCCTAAAGAGCGACCTTTGAAGTTTGGAAGCAAAATAAAGTGACACAAAACCCAAATTTGGTGAATACGCTGGAAAGTGTTGCAGTATCATTCCCGCAAGCCACGGCTACCGAAGTTCTAATACATTGAAAGAATTAGTCCGGAAATTAGCACATACACACCGTGAAACTCATAAGGCCTTTGATTACGAAAAGAAGTTTTGGTTAGAAATGTGAATAAGCCTTTAAGAAACTCATAGAAACTTTAACAGAAAATTTCGATGGTTGGGTAATTAACCAATGACGAGGTGGCTTACGACAATAAGTTAAGATATAGAACTGTAATTTGTAAGAGGGAATCGCAAAAAGTTGCACCTGAGGGCTAAAACTTTTCAAAAAGTGAGCCTACATAGGGATGTGCGCTGGAATTGGGACCCGCCACGTAAAAAAACACCCCCAAAGAATAGTAACAACCAGCCTCGGATGAGAGACCCCCCTTTTTTATGACGACGATGGAAAACGAAATAAGGACTACGAATTGAGGGCATGCACCTGGAATATCCGGTCCCTTAATTGGGAAGGTGCCGCTGCCCAGTTGGTTGATGTCCTCGTGAAAATAAAGGCTGACGTCACCGCCGTCCAAGAAATGCGATGGACGGGACAAATACAGAGACGAGTAGGTCCTTTTGGCATTTACTATAGTGGCCATATAAAGGAGCTCAAGTTTAGTGTGGAATTCGGGGTGGGAGAGAGACTCCGTCGCCGAGTACTATCATTCACTCCGGTGAATGAACGTCTAGCCACAATCCGCATCAAAGCGAGGTTCTCCCCGACGGAAGAGAAGAATGATGTGACCAAAGAAGCCTTTTATAAGCGCTTGGAGCGCACTTATGAGAGCTGCCAGCACCAGGCGGATCGACTTCGCCGGGGCCCGAAATATGGTTATCTGTAGTACTAGATTCCAGCACAAGAAAATACATCAAGCTAACTGGCTGTCTCCGGATCGAAAAACCACCAACGAGATCGATCATGCTGTGATAGATGGAAGACACGTCTCCAGTGTTTTAGATGTGCGTGCGCTCCGAGGTCCTACATCGACTCGGACCACTATCTTGTTGCAGCCAAGATTCGCACCCGCCTCTGTGCAGCAAAAAACGCACGCCAACAAACACAAGGAAGGTTCAACGTCGAGAAGCTGCAATTACAACAGACAGCCGAACGATTTTCTACTCGGCTTGCACTCCTGCTCTCTGAGAACACTCATAAACAACTCGGTAGAAGGGAACTATGGGACGGCATTTCAAACTCCTTACGTACAGTTACAACCGAAACCATTAGTTTTCGGAAAGTGCAAAAGAACAGCTGGTACGACGAGGAGTGCCGTCTCGCAGCGGAGAGAAAACAGACTGCCTACCTTGCAACGTTACGATCGTCCACAACACGTGCGGGGTGGGATAGATACCGAAAGTTGAAGAGGGAAGCAAGACCCATTTGCAGAAAAAAAGAAAGAGGCCGAAATGCGTGAGAAAAAGCTGGCCGACAGGGGTAATGCTCGAAAATTCTACGAAAATGTGCGGCGGCTTACAGAAGGTTTCACTTCTCCATCCTACTGAATTGTAGTAAACGCACAACGCCAGGAGAAGGCGAACCCGATTCCCCAATCGATGACAATGGAGCAGACGTTCCATTGCCCGACCATGAAGAAGCTCGAATAGCAATTACCCGCCTGAAGAACAACAAAGCGGAAGGGGACGATGGACTGCCTGTCCAGCTATTCAAACACGGCGGCGAAGAATTGATAAGGAGCATGCATCAGCTTCTTTGTAAAATATGGTCGGACGAAAGCATGCCCAACGATTGGAATTTACGTGTGCCCTGCCCAATCCATAAAAAAGGAGACCACACAATCTGCGCCAACTACCGTGGGATAAGCCTCCTCAACATCGCATATAAGGTTCTATCGAGCGTATTGTGTGAAAGATTAAAGCCCACCGTCAACAAACTGATTGGACCTTTTCAATGTAACTTTAGAACTGGCAAATCAACAACCGACCAGATATTCACCATGCGCCAAATTTTGGAAAAGACCCGTAAAAGGATAATCGACACACACCACTTCTTCTTCAATTTCAAAGCTGCTTTCGACAGCACGAAAAGGAGCTGCTTTTATGCCGCGGTGTCTGAATTTGGTATCCCCGCAAAACTAATACGGCTGTGTAAGCTGACGTTGAGCAACACCAAATGCTCCGTCAGAATCGGCAAGGACCTCTCCGAGCCGTTCGATACCAAACCAGGTTTCAGACAAGGCGACTCCCTATCGTGCGACTTCTTCAATCTGCTGCTGGAGAAAATTATTCGAGCTGCAGAACTTAATCGAGCAGGTACAATGTTTTATAAGAGTGTACAGCTGCTGGCGTATGCCGATGATATTGATATCATCGGCCTCAACTCCCACACTTTCTCCAGACTGGACAAGGAAACAAAACAAATGGGTCTGTCAGTGACGCTTGGAAAATCCAATTGGCGCCACGTAGCGAAAAGAAGAAACGACGCGCTGTTGTTAATCGGTTATAATCGCGTAAGCGGTGTTTACGCCAATCAAGAAGAAGAATTACGCCAGAGACATTAAATGGATGTGGCACCACACACTTTTTGGTTAAATCCCATATCTTGATAACCGATCAACCGATTGCGACTAAATTTGGTACATATCATTTTTCTAACATTATTTTATTACAGCATGAAAATAGGCGCGTACTTCCCTTATAATACAATTTAGAATTCCATTTGATTCTTTCACTTTCCAGTAAACAAATCAAGAAGTAATTAATGTAACGGAGTAAAATTTTGCAGTAACAATTCCCTTATATATCGGTCAATGCGTGAAATATCTAATTTAAATTTAGAGAGAATCTTTTGTTAATAATTTGTGAGTGTGTGTGTAAAAATGGGTTGAGTTGGGTCAATAATTCCCTAAACTCCCTAACCTTCCTGGTGACTTTATACCGCTTATATCGACCAATATGTGAGTTATCTTTATAAAATTGAGAGAGCGAGAACGGTGCATCTTTGTGCTTAGAATGAATAAAATCTGGTGGAAATTCGCTCTAGTCCAGTCTTATGTATGTTTGTACCTGAATATATTACCCCAGGTTTAATCTTTGCAAGTTACAAGAGCATGAAACGTTCGGTTGTACCAGAACTTAGCCCTTCCTAACTTGCAATTGTTGGTTTCTTGTTCTCTTTTTATACTAACGGTTATACGCATCACCTAAAACTAATCAAGATATATATAGGGCTATATATAAATAAATGATCAGGATGACGAGAAAAGTTGAAATCCGGTTGACTGCCTGTCTGTTCGTTCATCCGTGCAAGCTGTAACTTGAGTAAAAATTGAGATATTTCGATGAAACTTGAGGTGAGGGTTCCTTAATCGGACTACTGCCACGCACGTACGTGGCATTCCCCTTACTTTCTTATGTCGTCGTGTAAAAATCGGATAACAACCACTCCTACTTCCCATAAAGCACAATTGTAAATTCCACTTCCTACGTACCTAATATTTAGACCACGGCACCTATAGTTGTCTTTTGATCGAAAATGTCGGCCAATGTGCGATATATTTAACTGAAATTAAAGGATAACCTTTCTCTCATAATGATATGCCTGCATGTCAAAATTGGATTGAATTGGACCAATACTTCCCTTGGCCTCCATTTACTTGATATAAAGGTTTTTGAACCTCATACATATATCGGTCAATATGTGTGTTACCCCTATGAAAATAAGCGAGCGTGTTTTACTGATAACAGTATATCTTTTTTAAAAGATAAATTTGAGCGAAAACTTGGTTTAGCGCTTATATAACCAATATCAGGATTTCCGAACATCCGGCTGACTTTATTCTATATGATTGGTTTTACACATTAAAATAATTTCCCTGGCTTTAATTCTTGCAACTTGCAAGAGTATAAAATGTTCGGTTGCACCCGAACTTAACCCTTCCTTACTAGTTTTTTGTTATTTTTCCAAAACATTTCGTTGTTGAACTTATTAATAAGGTTGCATTTGTTGTCGTCATTTTCTGTTGCACTTCACGATAATTTATCTCCAGATGGGTGTTAAAATCCATTTATGAAGTGCAATGTGGCCTAAAAATATTCCATTCCCCAGAAGTTGGCAATCACACTCATTGTAACAAAACACAAAAAAAATCAAACACAAGTATAAAAAATTAAACTGCATACAACGCCCCTAAATTTTTACGTAGTCTATTGAAGGCGGAAGAAAACGTAGAAAATGAAATAGGTTGGTGCTGCGAAGACAGCTGCTGAGTAGTTAGTTACACAAATTTATTAAGTGAACAATAAAAACAACAAAGAGAAGAATACAACTAAATCAAGAACACAACTACCACATACAGTGGTTGATTTTCCAGACACAGACTTCACCATATTGTTTGTTTTTGTTATCGTTTATGCTCCACACAGCCGCCATAGTCCAGCATGCTTTCAGTTTTTGCTGTTTTTGTGTTGGTGTCAACATTGGAACACCCGCTGTCAACACAGATGTAACAGCTATTCGAGAGCTTATTTTCACGATTGTTGAAGAATTTATGTTTTGTTAATGTTGCCTATTGCTGTAGTCTGCACTTGTTTTCGTTATAAATGTACACTGAAGCAGAAACGAAAGTATTTCTTTTTTGCTTATGTCATTTATTATATTGAAAATAAATATATTTTCGCTTCACATAATATTATAATTATCTGTGCAAAAAATAGTAAGGCTTTTCAATTAAAATTTCACGCGAAACCCAATCCGCTGAGTGGTAGAGAACGTGTTGGCAATGAACCACGGCCAGGACGGCCATCAACGTCAATTGATGATCAGCACGACAATAGAAAAAGGAACTGGTGCTTAATAATCGACGTTTAAAGTCAAAAATCTTACTGGCATCGTTTGAATATAAGAAAGATCATCGAAAGATAATTTGGGCCTAAGTAAAGTGAAACAATGCCAGGATGTCATGGAACATATTACTCGTATTACTGGCGATGAATCTTGGATCCATGCTTGCGACCCAGAAACATACAATCAATCGGCCGAATATCGTGATAAGGTGAGCCCAAGCCGAAAAACCACGTCAAAGCAGGTCAAAAATCAAGGTTATGTTGACAGTTTTCTTCGATTATCGAGGTGCCCGAAGTTCTTCCGACCGGCCAATCTGTCAACAAGGAATGTTATTTGAGTGTTATGCGCCCTTTGTGCGATGCAATTGATGATGCACTGTCGCATACTGCATTGATTCTTCGTGAGATTTTCGACAAATTTTCAACTAATATTTGCCGCAATTACCGTATTCACCTTATTTAGCTCTGTGTAACTTATATCTATTCAGCAAACTCAAACGACCACCGAAACCAAACCGAAGCCATTACTTTTAGGGGAAGGACATAGATTTTGAAGAATAATTTAAGAATTTTAAAATTATGAACAAAGCCTTACTATTTTTTGCTCATAGAGTACATATGTATCTGTTTTTTATGTGCATACATATATGTAGGTAGGAAATTTTAAATCTTCAAAATTATACTTAAGTACTTCAATTCTGAGATACTCGTACCGTTAAAACCTAAGGCTGGAATTGCACTGTAACACTTACTTCAGTGAGGCTTTAATTCAGTAGTCAGTTCGTGTATTGAACAGAAAAATTTCTCAAAACAAAACAATGTGGGGCAAGATTTGAGAATATTTATAGAATATCTTCTGCAGTAGCATCAATGTCATGACGCGTGTGCAGCAACGCCAGGCGGATCAATCTATCTTGAAGCATGTTCGTCCTCAGCCACGTTTTCATGCGGCGAAGTGGCGAAAAAGAGCGTTCTTGGCTCGCCTTCGTTATAGGAAGTGTGCAGAATATGCGAAGAAAACCCTGACTTATGGGGTATAGGTCTACATCGCAGTTCTTCTACGTTTCCAACGCAATAGTCGGTGACTTGTTGCCTTTTGACTTTTGCTTCTGCCCCAATGGCGCTGCCAGTGATCAAGTTCAACTTTGAGCTTCCAACGTTGCACGACGTTGTTATTATCCAAGAGGCGTTTGAAGCTATCTATCAGGTGTCAATAAGATTTATCATTTCTTTGGTTTTCAAAGCACATACTTTTTCTGGAAGCAGCAAACTCAGTCGAAATCCATCCAATACTACTCTAGAAAAGCGCGTCTTCAAATCTTCGCCAGTTTTATCCAACAGAGGAATGTACACTGAGACCCTGTAGTATTCTTCTTCAGGCTCTTGGTTTAAACTGCTTATTTTTAAATAAAATTTTCAACCCATAGTAGTCCAGTTACAAATAGTCACTTAAGAAAATTGCAAGTGATGAAAAACAAACTGTTAACAACCTCCGCTGGCACCACTCCGCTGTAAATCTGCACATTTTAGCTAATATAGATTTGGTGTTGGACAGACTTCATAAACTAACACATAATTATAACTTCAAATGCTGTAATTCAGTTTACCAAGACATATTTAAACTTGTTTCATAACCTATAATATACATATCTTAATTTTTGTTTCTCCAAATTGATTTTTTAATAGAGGGCAATTATATACTGTCATAATTATGTTTGTATCATAATAATAATCATAAAATTATGACTAAACTCTTATTTTAATTATTACTCGACACCACTTTTGTATACATAAATTTGATATTTAATACTTTATTAAGAGAGTTATGTATTGGTCAACTCAATAATGTAAAACGAAATGTTCACCGAATTTAATTAAATTGTATGAAACCTTTTCAATTTGCCCACATTTAAATTGTTTTCAAAATTGTTGCTGTAAATTCAGTAGACCCTATTGGTTTTATTTTTTACATATTTCCAGTGAATTCATTATATATTCCTTTTTTGCTTTATTTTTGTTTTCATTTCTATTTATCAATTTATTTATCACGCTTGAGCGCAAATATTTTCTCACTCCAAATTCGTTTATTGGAAAAGGAAAACACGAATTGGTTATCTTTCGTTGAGGGGCGGTGTCTTTACCGAATATGTAAGTGCGTATCTAAGTGTGTCTGTAGTAGAGGGATTGTAACAAATTGCAATAAATTGCGATTTCAAGCGAACCAGCTGCGACGCATCAATAAAAATGTAAAAATGATGCCAATTCTCAAGAACTTTGCTGTCCCTGTGCCTCATGCCATCTCATCCCTCCCTTCACTACAGTAACACCTGCACTTTTTACAAGAAATATCGTTACCTTGTCGGCTTCTTTAAGCTATTTCCTTTTTACATTTCATTTCAAATTTATTCCTCATCCTTGGATTCACCTGGAACTGAAGCCAATATCTGCCAATGTACCCACAAGTTTTTTTCGCAAATTACATTGCGTTTTAGTCAGCCGTAACGCACCAACTATCATTTTAAATCTTATCATAAGCACACAAAAACACACCTACATGTAGTATTGATAGAAAATTTTGTAGACAAGACTTTCCGAAGAACTCGTAAAAATGTTGGTTTCATCCCAGTGTAATGGCATGAAGCCAACCGTAAATAATTGAAAAATAATTGCAGGTGTCTATTAATTTTGTGTGAAGGTGGCAAGTAGAAAATAAAAAATATAAATATGCCCATTTTAGTATTGCATTAAAATGATAGGAATAAGTTAGGCCGATTCATGTAGTTGATTATAACATAGTAGGAATAAGAAAGGAAGCGCTGAGTTCGGGTATAACCTAACATTTCATTCTCTTGTACTTGCTAGACTTAAGGCCGGGGTTATACATTCAGATATGTACATACATAAGGCATGTTAGTTATATGGGTCTAGGGCATGTTTTCACCCGGAAATTCGCAAAATCTTTATGTTAGGTATAAGGGGCCTAAGGGAAGTATTGACCCGATTCAACTCATTTTCAACACATGGACACACTACTCTCTGATTTTCAATTTTATATCTCACACATTGACCGGTATTTTCAGTAGACAGTCAACTGTAGGTAATGGGGTCTACATATTCGGCAATTAGGGGCTTGGAGAGTTTTGCTCCAATTTTTGGTCATAGCTTGGCATACTTTAAAGGCACTTTTTACAAAGTTTTTTTATCTTGCTTCTTGATTTGTGTACTAGAGAATGAAATAATTGAATAAAATTGGGAAGTAGGTGTGGTTGTAGCCCGATTTCGCTCATTTCCACACCGTAACATAACAATATTACAAGAATTTCATACTCTCAACTTGGTTGAAAGCGGTCGAGGGGGTAACGATATATGTGATTTCACCTAAAGGAGGGCAGTGTCACGTCCATTGTAAAATTTAATGTATCTGACGCATTTAGATATTGATTTATTATGCTTTTAGTGGCTTTTAACAGTACCGTTATATGAGGAAGCTTCCGTTTATGAAGTACATATGTGCATTAAACCTACTAGACGCCCACTTTTTTAAAAAATACTTTTACCAAGTTTTTTCAAGGTATGTTAATTTTTACACAAGTTATCCCTTGCACATACGCACGCATTGACGGACAGTCACTGAGATTTAAACTCGTCTCATCACCCTGATCATTTATATACTATATATACACTCGTGACCACGCAAACTTTACCACTATATTTCGTACGGTTTTTTTATCTTTTTAGTAAGCATAAGTAAACTAAATTATGTTATCTAATTATAATTATAGTTCTTAATTTATTACGTTTAATGAGTAAAACACAAATTAGCTATTCTGTGCTTATATAAAAGCGGCTGATTTTATTGTTTTTAAAGTGATACACCTACTAAACTTCGTGTTTCAATTTAAAAAAAAATAAAATAAAACATTAATTTCAATTATAGTGTAAATGAAATTAAATTTTAAAAATATAATTTTTTCATCGCATGTCAGTCCCTAACATTTCAAGCTCATTTTGTAAAGCTCACTATCTTTCAATTCATTTACCTATAGATTAATGTGTTTTATTTTTAATTTTTAATATTTTTGATTAATAACATGTCATTAACTTATTTCTAAATAAAAATTTCTGTACCCCAATAAGTACCGCTATAAAATGTAGTCAAATATGCACAGTACTTGAACATTTTTAGTGGTAAGGTTTGCGACGAGTGTATAAATTGTATATATCGATGATTTTCGCTCCAAACAACCGTACGACTAAATGGAAATAACTCGACTTGCAACAAAGATTTTGAAGAAAAATCGTAATAATTGTATTTAAAAGAAGAGTACTAACGGATACCATTTGCTCTACATAAAGTCGGTTAAAGTAGGTCAATGTTACTTTAAAGTATATTCCTTACAATTCTTTGGCCACTTCTGCAAAATCGTTGTTTTCGCTGTCGCAACGTATGTTGATCGGATGTAATAGTAAATACATCATTGAAAACAGAAAAGGGTGTGACAATTCACTGCTCATGCAACTCCCAATACAAAAATCAAATAAATAGTATAGTTTAAAAAACAAACAAAGCACGCTTTAAAAACACATTAAACTAAAAGTGAAAAATTCTAGAATGGTATTATATTCATTGGTATTTAATTTGTATACTGGCACTGAAATATTCAGGTGGAGTTTTAAGTTGTGATATATGAGAAGTTCACCTGGTTATGGTCCGATTTCACGCATTTTCCCTTCGCAGGGGAATTTTTGCTAGCAATTAAATGGATAACTCTGTACATCCGAAAACGTAACCGGCCAACCCTTTGCATCCAATCTTAAAGTCAAATAAATTTTACTTAATAGGAAAACAAGATCTTTTATGAAGATCTTTATCTTGATTTTGGTCGATCAGTTTGAAGGGCAGCTATATAGAATAGTGGTCCGATTTGAATAATATGATCTACGATTGCAGCGTGCACAAAATTTTATCTTGATGAAATTGGCATGGAAGCATGCTGGAAAGCAGCACTTTTAGAGAGAAAAACATTTTTATTACATCATGTATGTATATGGGGCTAAAATGTTTTAAGCTTTTGAAATTAGAAGACATCTCGAATAAAAAAATCAATAAATTTTGAATATAATATGTGGCCAATATCATTCATTTTCGGCTCTAAACCTTAGTATGTGAAAGATAGGAGATGTATTAAACGGAATTTATCCATTTTTAGTGCAAGGCCAGACTTCGATCAGGGATGTTCACTTTGCTTCATTAGGTTATCTTACAAATTTACGGACATTTTCTCCTTAGTCTCAGGCATTGCCATTAATGTTCTCATATTCGGTATTTGGGCGCATAGTCCGACTTTGCCCATTTTTAAGATAAGTGTTAGTTATTTGTGCTTTGTTTAATTGTTATATTTAGTATATATAGAGGTTTGAATTATCTATTACGAAGGATACTAATCTAATATAATTTAAAATGGTGCAATGTGAGAAATAAGCGTGGTTGAATTCTGTGTTCAAAATTATCTTTGCATGGCAGTGGTCACAGTATCCTATTTTAACCATTTCCACACTATGTCATGAAATTGTGAATAACTATTCAACAAGTTTAGTTGATATAGCTTTCGTACTTTTTAAGAATCTTTTACGGTACTCCCTCTTTTCAAGAAAATATTTACACCATTGCCTTCAATAATGTGATTCTCTGTACCAAAATTGCTCCCTTTGTGAGCGCGACAGTGGTCCAATTTTCCTCAATATCAACTTTCTCAGGGTTCCATGGAACACATGAACGAAGTTTAAACGATTTATATTCACTGATGTACGGAGAGATAGACATTCGGAACCAATTTATTTCATGATCCTAATCATTTTGATAAATATAACTCTGTCCCATGTTAAAAATATCATACATAAATAGAAACATATATTACAAATATTTAGTTAGCATTCGCCTGGACATCTGACCGATTTACTATTGTTCTTTCCAAAGGTATTTAACAAGTATTTTCTTTAAAAGCGATTGACAATGGAAAAGAATCACATTCACACAATTACATATCAGTTATGTGACGTTACGTTATAACATTATTTTAAATTAAATTAGAATCAACATAGATCTCCTCATGATTTTGTTTTAATTTTCGCTTAACTTAATCTTTAAACCTTAATTTGTCTATATATTTAATAGAGTGAAATAAAAATGTGGAATTTCGTTTCTTCAGTAAATTTCTCTTTTATATAAGTTATAAAATATTATGATGCTATGATATTTTATCTGTCAATTCAGGTAAAGAGTTTGGCAGTCCAAATCTTGTAACTTTATCACCATGGTACTATATTTACTGATCACACAAAATACAACAAAGTGAAGGGTAACGTCCGACCTTTCGATATGCACATTCGCTCTGTGATGGACAATACAAATTGCAGTGAGCAAATTCCATAGACGCATTGCAGTTAGCGACTGGTGCAGCGTTTGTTGACAAACCACAGAAAACAAGACAGACCAACTACAAACAATATCCCATAACAACAACTACATATATAGCCGGTAACACGACGCATCAACGCCAAGGACAGTGGTTGGCCAGCATAGCGGCATAGAATGATGAAATGCGGAAACGGAAGTGGATATGGAAACGGACATTTCTTTGTTAGCATGTTTTTATGCCGTAGAAAATATCAGCTAATTGGCAACGTCACTGCACAAAACACAGAAAATAATTGAATTAATTAACTCTTAAATTTAGATTTTCATTTTTTAATCCCGACGTTGAGGTTAAAAATAAAATAAAAATTTAATTTTTATTTTTTAGTCCCGATGTTGGGATTAAAAATAAATTTTAAATTTTTTTAGAAAATACGGAAAAATTTTAATTCTAAAACAATTTCTTAAATTTTAATTATATGCTTGAGATCAATTTTTTTATTCCTTTGCAACTTTGAATATCATACACATGTTTGTTCATTCATATGTATAATAACATTCACGAAATGTAGGCATTGTGTTCAAAACCTGCCTTTATTTTGCAAATCTTCACGAATGTTTATAACAATTATTTTCTTTTCTATATCAACATTCAGATGCATTTGTAACTGGTTACTTGTATGTTTATGCTAGAGGACACGTTGAGCGGTTTGCATGGTTTGAAACCTAAATTCTTTTGCAGGCGTGCTGGCACACAACCATGTCGTGTCACGTTCATGGTCAATAACAAGTGCTACCGATATTCAAAGCCGCAAAAACGCACATGCATACGTATGAATGTACTTACATGTGTTTACTAAGTATAATAAGCAGCAGTGGTAAAAATTGTTAGCAACAGCTCAACCCCTTCAGCGCTAACAAAAGCATAAAAAAGTGTCAGCAACAACAACTGCGTTCAGTTTGCCAAAAGTTCAACAATCTGAGACCACATCACATACATTTTCGCCGTATTCCCAAAGCTAATGTCGGAATATATCAGCAAAAATGTAAACAAGGAACTGTGAACTAGGTAGCTATATACATTTGCTACAAACCTTGATCTTATAAGATTTAGAAAACTTTCATCTTGTGTTAAGTCAAAGAAGAGTCGTGAATTCCTTTGTATCTCAAAAAGCAAAAGTATGAGTGTGCCTTGTGTTTTTAAAGGTATAACCTACGTATATTGTGTAGGTTTATCAAAGGATATATATGTATATATGTATATATACATACATTAAGCAATCGATACTAAGTGGCGTAAAAATATGAACTTTATATATTTATACTAATTAGCCGTTTTGAAGTTATGTGAGTTGTCAGTATAAAAGTGTAAGTTGATGCTACTTTATTCTTACCATAGTATAAATTGTCATCTGATTCTAGTGAGAGAGTCATTTGTATAAACGAAGAAAGAAGTCAAGTTAAAGTATCGAAGTACCAAAAATCTTCTAAAGCAAAACTCTGCAAAATTCTCTGCATAAAATTTAAACAAATTCGTTTGACAAAAAACATCCTCTACATGAATAAGAATTTAGAATATTTATATAGCGCTCGCCACATAACAGTTCGAAAACTCACGTGCACCAAAAATATGTGAACTGTTTCGCTTTTTCTTTGCCACAAAAGTGCCCAGGGATTAATGTGGAAGGGAAAAGTTTTGTTCATTTATGTACCATTTCTTTGCTTATATGTATTGTCTGCTAACGTGTTTCTTTTTAATGCGATTACTCTTTCTTTTCCGATTTTTTATAGTTTTTACTCCAGTTTGCTCTTAATTTTTATTGCATTCTCTTGTTTAGCAAATGGATTACGGGTGTTGATTGCATGTAATCCTCTTGCGAACTCTGTCATCAGTTGATGTAGTTTCCACTGCGACAAGATACTTATAATGATACTGCAGCTAAGATAACAAATATACAGAAGTCCGACATAAAAGCACAGAGAAAATGTAAGTTATATTTAAATTAATTTTATGTTTTAATCAGAAACCAACTACCACTCTTATCTTGTAACACATAACATTCCACATTTAAATTGTTGGATTGTATTAAAATTTAGTTTGGCCGATTAAAATTATCCTACCGTTTTTAAAGTCAAAGTGTCTGTCAACTGTCAAAGTTCAGGAGGTTTTGACGTTTAGCGAAGAATAACAAAAAAAACGTCAAAACCTCCTGAACTTTGACAGTTGACAGAGATGAGTTGGACATATCTTAATCTTCTACAGTCCACTTTAAAAAATAGTTACTTTTTTAAATCCTTTATGCAAAATTCTATATCTTATTTTAGTTCTAAGTTATGTCAGTTCACAAGTGCTCCTTGAATGACGTTTCGTGGGCGTGGCAGTGGTCCGATTACGCCCATCTACGAACTTGTATTTTTTTGCCAAGAAACGGGTGTACCAGGTTTTATTAAGATCTTAGTTTTACTCAAGTTACAACTTGCACAGACGGACGAACGGACAAATTTCAACTTTTCTCGTCATTCTGATCACTTTTTATACATATACATATACATAACCCTACATCTTTCTCGATTAGCTTTGGTGATATTATAACTCACAGATTGAGCGATACGTACGACAATAAATCAGCCAAATGCACTGGAGTTCAGATATTTTGTGTCTGGATCCTTGAAAAACTATATCCCTACTTCAACAATTTGGAAAGAGTAGTGGTTGTAGTCTGATTTCGTCCATTGTGTACGATAGGAAAGCTGGGTAATTTCCACACAAATTTAAAAATTGGTTTAGGTTCCTGAGATATAAGATTTGACTTTAAGGTAGACAGTGCCACGCTCATTGTGCAATTTTTACACTTCCTAGTTTTCAACATAACCATTATGTGAGGAGTGGTTGTGGATATTACCTAATTTTAAATTTCATAGCGTATGAAAAAGTGCTAAAAAAATGTCTTCCTAGCACATTTTGTTAACTTCAACGGTCTGAAAAATATATATGTTAAAGTTTTTTGCCAACAGGCTTACTTTGCCACTGCGATTCCCTATGTCAAATAATAGTTATGTATGTACATATCTTAATTAAGTGCTTAGTTATGGAGCTTTATAGGTTTGGTCTGATTATATGCATCTGCAATACCGACCCCTCGTGGGAGCCAAGTTTCATCAAGATATTTCAATTTTACTCCAGTTATCGAATGCAGCAGCAGGCAGCCGGACAGACACACAATCACCCGGATTTCAACTCGTCTCGTCTATCTAATATTTATATACATAGCTGTGTCTATACGGATTAGTTTTAGGTGAACAAAACTGTTATACTCTGTAACAAGTTGCGCGGTTATAAAAATATATTTAAAAACAAATACGAGGTGTGTTCAAAAAGTATCGGGAATTTTGTGTTTTTTTAAAAATAATTTATTTATTCATGAATATCTATTTTGTCCCCTTCAAAGTAATCCACATGACAACTTGTGCCAACGGTTTTTCCAATCTTCGAAGCACTTCAAAAAATCATTTTTTTTATCTTCTTCAGCTCCTCCTTCGATGCCGTCTTTATCTCGTCAAGAGAAGCGTAACGTCGTCCTTTCATGGGCCTCTTCAGTTTAGGGAACAAGAAAAAGTCACAGGGGGCCAGATCTGGGGAATACGGTGGCTGCGGCATCATTAGTGTGTTGTTTTTAGCCTAAAAGTCGCGCACAAGCAACGATGTGTGTGAGCAGGGGCGTTATCCTGGTGCAAAAGCCAATTTTTGTTCTTCCACAAATCCGGGAGTTTCTGGCGGATTACTTCGCGCCAATTGCGCATAACTTGCAGATAATATTCCTTATTGACCGTTCTTCCCTGTGGCAGGAACTCATGATGCACCACGCCCCTGCAATCGAAGAAAACTGTTAGTTATGATTCGCGATACTTTTTGAACACACCTCGTATGTGTATAATTTTATTTACTTATTTATTTTATTTTATTGGATTTTCTAATTTATTAATTAAAGTTCTTTGATTTTAGTTTTAATGCATAATTAAGCATTTTAGATGATTCATTAATTTTAATTTCTTTATGGCACTAAGCATTACAACTAATATATCTCTTTGTAGATCAAAAAATTTATAATAAAATGCATGTAATCTAAATAATTTTATTCAGGAAGCAAAACAAATGAGAAATTTTCTAATACATGTATTTTATTTTTTTTATTATTTTCGATTTTATTAAGAACTTTCTAATGTTTGCCTACATAGAACTCGACTGTTTCTATGATTTGAATAGATTTGCTAAAAATAAAAAAAAGATCTGTGTTAGTTTCGAAGTGAAGTACACAGTATTAATTAAAAGTATAATTAAAAGCAAGGTATTATACTAAAATGAAGTAAGCCATTAATTAAACTCATATTAAAGTCTCGTTTATAAAATGTGTATGCAATAAATAACATTGTATCAACAAACTACTCTTGTGATGTATATATGTACATATATATGTACATATGTATTTGTATTCACAACTTACATTTATATATCAGGTGATGGGCGAACAAGTGTATTTGTGCCGAGTCCAATGCGCACGAAATGTTTTAACCACCGGGCTATAAATACAATATTAATGTGGCATGTAGGCCATATCGCCGCCGAGTAATGCGAACGTGCAACATTGCAATGCACAACAACTTGTAGTGGCTCGTAAATTTTGTGACGGTTATTATTTAGCAACGAAAAGTCGTCCATTTCCGCTTTTAAAAAGCGTAATCTGGTATTTCCGGTTTGGTTCGCTGCACATTTCGTTTAGTATTAATGTACTGGCTTAGCCGCACAGGCAACACAAGCTCAGGCTAATGAACGCATTCGTGAATGCAGTGCTTAGCCAAAGCAATAAATTATTTAGAAAGTGCAATTAAAACGCACAAATGCACATTAGCGGCGAGCGAGTGCGTTAGGATATGCTACTTACATGTGTACATATGTATATATGTATATATATTTATATATTAATAGAGATCTACTTAGGTCACATATCTACATAAATAGCAGGTAGATATTATATAAGAGTCAGACATTTAGAACGTATTAAGTGACCTAATTTCTGCGCTAATTGCTCCTACGAAAATGTGATTGACCCTTGGAGATTATTTGCTGGTACATAATGGTATTTTACGACGTTTTTATTACCTTCATCTGTATGTAAGTATGTATGTGTGTAACCTTTTCCAGTTCGTCTGTAACTTGTGTAAAAATGTCCGAGACACCGCTCTTTTTTACCTGAAACCCATTAAGTATTCTGAGGGTCCGAAACAGGGAGCTGAGGGTACTCCAGGTGAACATCCACAAAGATAAGATCACCTCTGTCGAGCTTCTTCTCAACTTAGATAAAGGCGCCTACATCATCAGGTAAGGTGGTAACCAAACTACGCAACATACATAAGGAAGAACCACGATATTGGTGAACAAAAATGTATACTCGCATATTGGCCTCAGCATTTCCACAGGCTGCCTTGTGGCAGTAAAACGTGTCAAGGACGAGCCTTTACTCCTTGTAACCTGTTATATGCCACACGAATGCGCGGCACCAACGGCAAATCTTCAAAAGATGGCGGCGAAATTAAGCAGAAAAAGCAGGTGTTGTCGGTGGACGCTGGTGCTAATGCCGATCATACGATTTGGCGTAGAGGTGAGTCACTGCTCAATTTTATTTTTGACACAATAATCTAGGGATAGCTATAGATGTGAGGAACCTACGTATGTACGTATATGACCAACCTCCAGAAACGTCCTGGACAGAACACTCTATAGCAGTAAAGATGCAATATTAGAGAATTGGAGAGTAGTACACAGTCTCTCTCTGATCATAGGTGCATCTACTTCTTCATTAAATCCGATGCAAATATAAGACAATAGATGACAAGAAATTCCAGAAACACAAACTGGGATCTCTACAAGCAAATACTATTAGGTAACAGTGTTAGACTTTCCATTTATAACTCAAATGAAGAGCTTGAAAGGAGCGTGATTGTATTCTCGAATGCGCTTAATACAGCTTTTGATTACGCCCCCTCTACGCTGCGACTCAAGCCCAAAACGAATTTTTCCACTGAGCTAAGCTTACAGAATCCGAGGACTGTTAGAATGAGTTTAAAGACCTTCGAAGAAAATACGTTAGTGCGTGGGACAAAATGACAACCTTGGAAGAACTTTTTTAGCAGCTTTTAATATGTATTCAAGAACCCCGCCTCGAGTTGCGAAGAGTGGACAGGCAATTGTCAGGACTCATTAGCATGTGCATTTTCCTGGCTGTTAGCACGCAGTAAGCAAGTGGTATCCAGTCAATAGGTGTTGGTCGTGCTATTCAACGTTGGATCAGAGGCCTGTTGATCTCCAGAAGAATAAGAGCAGAATGGAACAACGGTAGAATGATCACGCATCCGATGCTATATTCGCTTCCATTAATGCTGAATATAGCTGCTAAGAAACTTAGACGGCAAAGCCGCTAAGATAATGGCATATGCGAACAAAGTTACCATCTTAATAACCATTCTCTATACTATCCAGAATTGGGTGTCGCAAGCTCGTCTGGCGTTGAATGTTTTCCTTTCAAGGAAAAGTACCTTAGTGTAGTTTTGGATAGCAAACTGCTGTGCAATCACAATGTGGAAGAAAGAGTGAAAAAACCTAGCAGTGGCTTATAAGACCAATTTTGCTATATGGGGCAGTAGTATGGTATACAGGCGTACGGAAATCCACCTACCGGAACCAATGAAAAGGGTACAGAGACTCGCTGCACTGTGCATATCTGGTACTTTAAAAAACACTCCAATGGCTCTTGAACTAGTGCTAAACCATCTATAGATCTTTTCGCTGAAAACTGTGCAGAAAAATTGGCGTAGCGACTACTGCCTGTAAGAGAAGGTACTATATGTAGAACCTTCGAGCATAACTCGGTGAGTAATGACGGTTTGGCAAGCACCGACTATATTAATCCATTTTTCAACTGGTAAAGAAAGTTCAAAGTAAACGATGGTTGGCTGGTCACTGGTCACTGTCTGGTGGTGGCACATATCTACAGAATGGAGCTGACAGATCAAGAACTCTGCAGGTAATGTCAAGAGCAAGACAACAGGAAATCAATGGATCACCTCTTCTGCACTTCTCCAACATTGGCAAGGCTACGCTTTAAGAATCTAGGAGCCCACGGTATGACACTGGAAAAGGTATTGATAGTAAAAAGATTAAAGATTAAATTGATAGTAAGGAGAGATAGTCTATTGAAATTAGCGTCAATGCATCCTAATGGATAACTACTCGTCATGGACCTCGTAACAGAGCTCCATCTATTATCGCAAAGGACCATCACTGCCTACCAAGCTAACCTAACCTTAAACAAAGATACGATGCTAATAAAAAATATAAATGGAAGCCTAAATCTTTAATTATTCAAAACGAAATGCATTCATAAGAACACAAACTGCGTTTATATGTTGAGTACATGAGGTACCTACATATATGATTCATATTGATTGTATGAAAAACGGTTAAACGATTGGTTATGTTGGGGTTCACTGTGCGGTTTCGAAACCAATTTCTCCAACCAACAGGAAGACGTATGTACTGCTAATATTTAAAGTCAATTGCTAATGTCTACATATACTTATGTATAATGAAAGTGGTCGCTGTAAATACATATAAATAGTATGTATATCGAAATTGGACTACATTTCGATATGATCTCGCAACTGTATAAAATTTCAGTAATATGTGTATATATATTTTTAATATTAAACTGAAGAAAATCCCATGAACTAGGACACAAATTGGAAGAAAAATGTGTCTATTAACCAAAGCTAGAATATTGTAACCACATAGTTCTAAAAATACCAGCAATAATACCCACATAAAACAAACAACCTTCATGGTAAACTCTTATGTGGTTTGTTGGGGGTTAAAGCGTCGTAAATTCGAATTTAAAACCAACAAAATCATAATTTTTGCACATTAAAATAGTAAATCTGAAAGCATTTTGGGAAATAAGCAAAATTTAGGTAAGTAGAAACTATTTCTCAGTTTGTTCTTGCTTATGAGTATGTATGTATACATGTATTCAAATGCCTCAAATTCCATACGACAAAATGTTTAGAAAGAGTAGAAATATTGGCAAGTGATGACGCTTAGAAAGTATGCAAATGACCAACAAGCTGTTGTATCACATACATACATACATAAGTGTTTTTGTAACATATGTTGCAAACATCTATGTATTAAACTTTGCAACAAAATGCGGTTTTTGACTCTGAGACCTCATCTGCTAAATCCACAAAACCACGAAAGGTCACACAACAAATTTAAGAGCATTGTTGTTGTCGACTCTTGTGGTTAATGAAAGTACACGCATTTGGATTGCATATATTTCAGAAAAATTTGTGCGTAGAATGTGCATTTTTGAAAACTACATTAAACATAAAATTATTCTATTGAAAATATTTTTACTTACCTTTTTATTTTATTTGGCAATATTTCCGTTAAACATAAAAACTAACCAGTAGGCAAGAACTTTTCGTTATCAACAGTATAATTTGTATATAATCTGTATTCAATTAATTTTACTCAATCATAAATAACAAAAATAAATAAATAATTGTTAATTAATAACATATGTATGTATATCTTAAATTATATACTAATATTAGTTTGTCAAAAAAGTCTTGCGGTATTTTCGCTAGTTGGCGCTGAAAGCGCGTAGTTCTAGTTTTATTCGTCGCATCGGGTCATGCTATACCTTTTTGGAAAGCTCATTTCACGCTAGCACGTGTTTGATTGATTGTCGTTTCTTTTAAGTCGTTCGTGAGTTATAGCGTCGCAAACATGGAGGAAAATAAAGAGAAAATACGGCATATTTTACAGTACTACTACGATAAAGGCAAAAATGCATCTCAAGCCGCCAATAAAATTTGTGCAGTTTATGGACCCGAAACAGTTTCCATGCCACACGAATTGATTCAATAAAAATACCGCAAGACTTTTTTGACAACCCATTATTATGTATGTAGTATGAGTTGTAGCGTTCTCCACTCTGTTCCCTTTCTACAAGAAACGCTGTAGCGAACGTAAAAGTTTGAATTTCGATTTCAAAATTTGAGAGAATGTTTATTAGAGTGCATACTATCCGATAATACAACAAAAAATCCACTTTTCGAAAATTTCATACTGAAACAATCCATTAAGCTGAGTGAAATTCGATGGTCGGATTCGACGTAAAAAATGTCAGAATTGTAGTCTGTCAAGATTTTTCATTTTGTACCGTTTGACACGTATAGGGGTTTCACATAGTCTCATAAAGTTATAAGTTATAACGATCCGAAAACATAGCGTTGAGAGTTGTATTTGTGTAAACTTATTTTAGTATGCAATCCAAAAACAAGTTTTTTAAACTAGTGTAAGAATTTATGATTTTATGATTTCACGATGCTTTATAACACGTTATGAGTACCCCAATAGTCTTAAGTAGCTTATAAAACTTTTAATATTGTCAATTTCGAAAATATGGAAAGCTTTCTATCATTTGCCTTTTCACAATTTTAAGATCAAATTTTCTTATTTTTGTATAAAATAACAAGTCCGTTCTTTTCGAATGTAACTTTACTAATTAATTACAATTTCCAATCCTTACAGCTTGGAAGTTAACATAACGCATGTGAGGTTAAAACTAATGAGTGCACATGTTTATTGTTGTTGTTATTATTATTTAAAGAAAGAGCGAATTTAGTTCAGTGGTCGGCATTTCATAGCAAAATTTTGCAAACCAACTTCATACGTACGCTTATAGCCCTGACAGACGACAACGCTAATATTGACCCATGTCAATGCAAGTTTGTAATGCACAAGAATTCCGTGCATTTGGTTGAATTTACTAAATTTTAGTAGGCAACACTGCTCAAAAATAGCCGATTTTTGCTATTTATTGACAGATTTCGCACTTTTGCTATCCATTTTTCCAATATTCTTAACTTTTTTGCACACTTTTTCCGCATTACAATCAATTATTGCTATTAAATTCACTCTATTATCTTTTAACGTAGATAATAATAAACGAATTTTTTCGTTAAATTTATATTGATTTTCCAAAATTACCAAAATTTCTTTTAATAATTTATCTTATTCATTTTTACTTCACTTTTGTTTTAATAACGAAACAAATTTCACTATCAGCTGTCTAAATGCACAAGCCTGCCGTCTGTCACCATAAATTTTCAATTCGCATTAGCGTTGCTTAAGGCGCATTAATTTTGCTCGTCTGTCAGGGCTATTACGCTCTATCGTTCAGTCATTTCAAGCCATCAATGAATTAATATCACGCAAGACTATAGCGCAAAACCAAATATAAGAAAAAAAAATATTTTTTTCAAAAAATATCTGATTGGTTACGTAAAACCGAATACTTAGATTATAGTGAACGTATTAATGAAAACCTAAAAACACAGCTATCAAGTTCCATTAGTTTTGAGATTATTAGGCAGGGTAGGCCGTTTTCCGATGGAGTCTTTATTAAAAAAATGTGTAGTAAAATTTTGCAAAAACTTAGTTATAATCAAACATTTATAGATAAACTTCCCCTATCACCTAGAAGTGTAGCGCGGCGCTTTAATTTTCAAATTTTATTAAACAATAATTTATTTTATAATTTTGCCTATAAAATTTTAATTCCAATTTCTCACTGGGCTACTTTTTTTTCGTGCTCACCAACATAGTGACAGATCCTCTCATGCCGACCACTGATTTAGTTTAAGAAAGATCAATTAGCAAGTATGGAAATTATAAACCGAGAAAAAGAGAGGATAAGTAAGACAGGTAAAGAAAGAATGAAGAGAGAAGTGTATGTTGTTGGTAGTGGGAGTATTGGTATATGACTCCTCCTCCCTTAAGACATTTGTGACCTCGCAAATTAAAATTACATTTTTACTTAGTGAATAAAATAAATATTTTATAATATTATTAAATTAGTAACTACTTATTCTTGAAACTTATATCGTCTTTTTAATTGTGTCTTATAATATTTTGTTTTGCGATTGTTTGAAATGTCGATAACATAATTTCCATTTCTATTATATTCAACCAGTTTTTTGTATTTAAGTTTATTTTTAGGAATTTGCCTATTAAGCACAATATTATTTACCAATTCCTTTGGTTCATGTTCTCTAATTTTATTCAATTTCTCAATCCTTTCAACTTTCTGTTTTTCGTACAATGGACCTCATTTTTGTTGTTGTATGAATTGTATTATTATAGCAGTTGAAAACTTTAAAAAGTTTTTCTTCTAAGGTTAAATCTCTATTTTCTTTGTCGGTCTCCATTAATCTTAGATGTTCATTTAAAGTTCCATGTAGTCGTTCTACGTCTGAGTTTCCAGTTTTTAAATACGCTATAGTAGTATGCATTTGAATATCTTGTTCCTTTAAAAACAAACGTACTGCACTGTGTAGAATGCACCTATCGTTGTCAAGCACAATTCTATTCATTTTACCTACATAAATATTGAATTCGCTCTTTTATAGCTGCTAAAATTGCTATCCAATTACCATCATTAAGTTTATGAAAAGTGGCATACTTAGAAAATTTGTCGATAGTTGTAAGGTACATTATATTTCTGCTTGGAAACCAAATGTCTGTATGTACTATGTCATTAAAATGAGTGGACGTTTCTGTAACTTGATATTGCATTTTAACTGGTTTTCTATCAAATTTAGCTATTTGGCAAATTGAGCAATTATTTATTATGTGAGTAAAAAAAGTATTTATTTTTCAATTCAAGGAAAACTTCTTGTATACCCCTATGATTATTACGGAGATGCTCATTTTCTATGATTGTTAATATTTCATTCTTATCGGTAATTGCATTTAATTTAATATTTGATTTATATAGTTTAAGATTGTAAATTCAAAAAAATGTACATATAAATATTGGAATTTTACAAAAAGTTCATTATTTTCACAAAAAATACATTTAACGCACTTGTTTATGAGACATTTCTGTAAAATACTTTTTAGGTCGCAATGTTGAGTCACTGTTATGTGAGTTTGACACTTTTTATTTACGATTTTGAAATATATTTTTTCCTCTTGGCCATATTTCAGGTACATTTTGTTCTTATAGCAATTGATACTCCTAACGCGCTGTGTACAGTTTGCATCTAATAACGTAGGACTATGGTATGCTATTTTCTTACTTTCAATTTTACTATTTCCAAAATTATTGTATACTATGTATCTCTATCTAAGAAATGTTCATTATTTGAAACAAAGTATCTGTCTAAAGTATCAGCAACAGTTTTATCCTTTCCTTTAATATACATAATTTCAAAATCATATTCATTTAGTAGAATTTTCCACCTTGTAGCTTCATATCAGGTTCATTAATATTATGCAACCAAGTTAAAGGCTTATGGTCAGTTTGTATTATGAACTTTCGACCATATAAATAAGTTCGGAAATGTTTCACAGACCATACCATGGCTAAGGCTTCCTTCTCAATAGTAGAGTAAAGTGTAGCATATTGGGTGACTATTTTGACTCAAAACAGAGCCAACAGCGAATTGCGAAGCATCGGTGGTGAGAATGAATTTTTTACTAAAATCTGGCGGTTGTAAGACAGGTTCACTAGTTATAAGTTTTTTCAAGTTATTAAAAGAGTTTAAAAAATCAATATTTTAAAAATCTAAAACAGCATTTTTCTTTAGAACTCTCACCATAGGATAAGCTACTTTTGCATAGTAACGTTTGTTTTATTTCTTTAAACTAGTTTGCGGTTTCATATTTTCGATAGATTTTATCTTTGAGGGATCAGCCTTTATACCTTCTCTGGACACGACATGTCCCAAAAATTTTGTTGATAACTCAGCGAATTGGCATTTGTTAAATTGAATTTTTGAATTAGAAGCACGTAAAGTATTGAAAACCTTTTTAATGGAAAGAATATGTTATTCAAAGCTTGTAGAGAATATTAAAATGTCATCAAAATATACGACACAAATCTTGTTTATATGTTCTCTTAAAATACATATAGTAAATGAGCCTCTAAAATTTTGCAGGTGCTATTTTGAGACCAAACGGAATTCTTGTGAATTCATAATGACCAACGCCGTTGAAAAAGTGGTTTTGGCTCTATCATTAGGGTGTACCTCAATCTGGTGAAATCCCTTCGACAGATCGATGGTGCTAAAATAACAACATTTTCCCAATTTGTCAAATATGTCAAATATGTCCTGCATGTTTGGAATTGGGAACTTATCATCGATTGTTTGCTCATTAAGTTTTCGATAATCAATAACTACACGCCATTGTGGTTTTCCGTTTTTATCAGCCTTTTTGGGTACAACCCATAATGGCGAATTGTAGGGACTATTACTCGGAACGATTATTTCTTGCGCTAACATATCCTTTATCTGCCTATCTACCTCTGTGCGATGTACCACCGGATATCTATAAAGTCGACTGGACTGTAAATTGTAGTATCGCTTTTCGTTATTATTCTATGTTTAATTTCCATGGTAAAAGGTAAATTTTCTCCTTCTTTGTAAAAAATGTCCTGATAGTTATTTAAAACCGTCTTTTAAGCTTCCTCATCTTTTGGGTTTAAATGTTTGGCACACTTTAACACTGAGTTTGCTTCTATTTCCTCTTCACAACTAAGTACCTGTAAGCTTATGATTTCTTATCTAGTCTTTTAGAGAATTTTCTTCTTCTTCACTAGAGTATATAGGCATTGTTGCATCGTCTGTTGTTATTTTCCTATTTTTGTAATCAATTATTGCATTTAAAATAATTAATTAATTTAAATCAAATAAAATATTGTTCCCAATAATGCCGTCAAAATAATTATGAAACGGGTATTCTATAAAATTCACAAAATAGAATTTTATTAAATTCTTTAAAAAGTGGTACACTAAATTGATTTTTTGTTAAAATATATCTTCCCAAAACTTTTAATGACCTTATTGTTAGTTTACTGCATATTGGGGTCTACATAACTTCGGATTTATTACACTAAATTCCGCTCCTGTACCTACAATGAATCTTAATTTCCTTATATGCATGTTTACAATTATGTAGGGTAATTTTCTTCGGCTACTAATTGAAAATTTCCAATTTCCATTAGTTCGACCGATAACTGATGAGGAATAAGTATCATTATTCGGAGAAATATTATTATTTGTAGCAAATTGATATTGATTTTGTGAAAAAATTTTTCGTCCACTATTTCGAGTATTAGATGTAAACCTCGATTGAACCGAAGGGTTTTGTGTATAAGTTATTGATATTCTGCTGTTCATACTGCTGTCCATACTGCTGTTCATATCGTTCATTATTGGTGTTATTGTTGTAGTAGCGTCCCCTGCTAACGCTATTGTTGTATGGTTCACCACAGTTTTTGTATTTGTAATTTTGTCCAGTATTATTACTATTGTTGTAAAACCGATCTGCATTCGAATATCTATTTATTTTTTTGCTATTTTGTTGTTTATATTTATTAGAATTAGTACAAAAATTCAATCGATTATTATTTTTTAAATACCCATTTGATTTTATAATATCATACGCATCTTTCAAATCTTTAGGATTTCAACTAACTATTATACTTTTAACTGGCTCTGGTAAACCGTATTTGAAAGAATTGAGAGCTATTCTACCATTACTTTCAAAGGTATTCCGGTGCGTTGTTGTTGCAATATTTATATTACAGCTGCTTTTTCTTCTTCTTGTTGGCGTTTAGTTGTTGCAGTTGGATATGCAATTTTGTTGTTGAAATGTTGTTTTTATAAATACCTGTAGTAATGATATTTTTTGTGGTCGAATGTTCTGGTCTGTTCAAAACAGCTTTTTTCCTTTTTCAAGGTGTCCTTTTAGGTATTCACCAAAGAGAAATGTTGTTGAACCGTTTTCGCTCAACTTCTTTCACTTGTCCTTGAGGTGACCTTTATACAATTTGGAGGTGACCTTAACTATTATAATTATTATTTTTACTTATTTTTTTGTAATACAATAAATTAACTTCACAGTTTCTTTAATTTCGTTGAATCTCTATTTTTGTTGCTTTTACGCACTTTGAGTATTCAAAAATGTTTAGAATTTTTATAAATTCAGGTTTTCTTTAAAAGTCTTCACACATTTTGTTTTGTTTTGTTTTATGTGAGTATTTTTTTCATTATTAATAGCACTTTTCGCACTGAAAATCTCGTTTTTTTTAAGTATTTAACTACTTTACATAAAAATAAAAATATAACTTTTTATTTTCTAGCGTTTTAAGTTCGCGTCCGACTGCGCCAATAACAAGTCCGCTCTTTTCGAATGTAACTTTATTAATTAATTACAATTTCCAATCCTTACAGCTAGGAAGTTAACATAACGCATGTGAGGTTAAAACTAATGAGTGCAAATATTTATTGTTGTTGTTATTATTATTTAAGGAAAGAGAGAATTTAGTTTAAGAAAGATCAATTAGCAAGTATAGAAGTTATAAAATGAGAAAAAGAGATATGAGAGGATAAGTAAGACAGGTAAAGAAAGATTGAAAAGAGAAGTGTATGTTGTTGGTAGTGGGAGTATTGGTATATGACTATATCCATCGTTAGCTGTTATAATTTTCCACTAAATGTGTGTATATTCCGGATAAAGTGAACCGGAAGTAGGGGTAAAGGGTAGTGCTAATTACTTACCGATTTTACTCATTTTTGACACAAGTTATAATCCCATTTCTACAATTTTTGAACATAAGATGAAAAACCTTTTTACTCTGATAACTTCATTGATGTTTGATTTGTATACAGTAAAGTGTAAGAATCAAATTATAGTATTTGTTATATGGAAAGTGGATATAGGATATCACCTAAAAGGGCGGTACCAAGCTCATTGCCAAATTTTTTACAATTGTTTATATAAAGCCCTTGTTAACCATTAAGGTTGTGAACCGTTATATGAAGATTTTTACCATTTTTCGCAGAGTAAAGATGTGCTAAAGTGATTTCTTCTCATGAAGTTTGGTTGATATAGCGTAAGCGGTTTGGAAGATGTGCATATTAAACCATTTGGCGGGGCCATGTTGACTAAAAAATAAATTTAGCTAACAAGTGTCCTGGCTGTTGCAATTTTCCGTACCGTATCACCGATTGGTATCTTAATTTAGTGCTTAGTTATGACACTTTATATGTTTTCGTTTGATGGTGTTTTGTGGTTTGCAATACCAACTTCTCTTGAGTGCCAGGGAGTATGTGTACCAAATTTCAACACAAAAAGTTCTTCAAAGATAGACTCTCTCACATTTTAGAAAAATAAGTAACTTCGACTTGAATTTAAAATACAAAGAAATATAATGATCTGTTTTTTAGCTCTCGGGAATAGTAAAGTGGATTCTGCCTTTTCTACGCTATTTAAAAATAGTTCCTGAAGCACGTGGTGGACCAATACTATAAATACTAAGTTTGTCTTAATCCCTTTACTTTAATTTAATAATAATAATATTTAATTTTAATTAAAATATGAAACTCTATGTTTTGTATTTATAATAACAATAATAAACTACATACTTTCTTTTGCGTTAAATATTTTTATTCAATAAAAAATTAAATTATGTATATAAACTTTTGTCCTTGATTGTACGTATGCATATATTTTGAAATATTAACAGTATTTATTTGCACATCTTTGCATACAATTTTTAGAGCAACATGCTGCCGTATAAAAATCTTTCGACGCGGCTGACTAGGAAAATCATTTCTATAAATTATTCAATTGACGTTGAATTTAATTTCACATTTATTCAAACATTTAAAATAACTAATGATCATCTCTGCAGATGTAGGCAAATGCCAAAATACACCCCATCCAACTATACCAGCTTTATCTCGGGCCCAAGAGGTCACGAACACTTTTCGGTTCTTAATCATTTACCTTCAGGGTCACTATAGCATATGAGGTATTTTTCCAGATTACGTCTTACGGAAGATTCAATATTAAATGTAAAAGTAAATTTTGAAGATTCCTGGGCACTGTAGATAGTGTGTGCTAATAGAAAAACGCCTGATGAAGTTTGTCAATAAAGTGATGCTGAGAATTAATCTTTACGATAATACTTTTATGTACTTATTCATTAGATATACTGCCTTGTTTCCTCTGTTGCATATTTTTGACTTATAACTTATATTGGACGCCTAGATTGTCTCATCTCGTCTTAAGCTAAAGTAAGAAATTGAGGCTAAACTAGAACAGCACACTCACAGACACTACTACATCTATCACATAACAACTAAGTCCAAATATCAGAACATTTATATATCTAATACATTATTTATAGCCCAGATATTCCACTTTTGTGGAACTCATTATCTTTTTAAGATATAGAAGATATAACGGGGAGTTCAGATTGCAGTAATCCGCACACAAATAAGACCAATTGTTTACGTACCCAAAGCTAGCCAATTTGGACTGCGTTCATATTCGAATAGTTCAATCCACAATAGAGGCAACACTAAAAAAATACTTACCAAAATAACCTGACCTCTACGAGTTCCAAATTTACAAGTAACCTTGTACAATACCATAGGGAACCGCAACAAAGTAAACCCCAACATCAGAATAATTTTAAACAATGTCAACACAATTTACCAGCGGCAGCATAGTGAAACCAAAAACAACACAATAATGTCATATTTCGCCTGTTCGTAGCATATTGACATGACAGCTTAAAGAAAAACATTAAAATCAACTTTCGCTAAAACATGAACTTTATAAATTATACGTATAACAAAATTAAAAGCAAGTAAGGAAGCGCCAAATTCAGATGTATCCGGATATTAGAAACCCTTTCAAGTTGAGAAAATATCAACAAGCTGACATACATACATACATATGTATATGTACAGTAGTGTATCCCTTTTTTTCCAAGTTAATTTTTTTCCTGCAAACGTCCCAGGAGTTTCAGATTTTATAAAAAAAGATCCAACGAAAAACAGCTCTTTATTTAAAATTTAAATCGTCCCTACATAATTAAATTCTTCGCATAATTATATTTTAAATTTTTTGATCTTATGCAATGAATCTTTCTATCTCAAAGCAGGCCAATATACAACTTTAAGGAATTAATAAACTACATATTTATCCAACTTTTCCGCTGTACATCATTATGTATGTGAGCACTATGTCATGTTAGCAACACAGAATGTGTAGGGGGGTACTCTCATGTGAACGCATACATTTTACCACTTTTTAGGAAAGTTTTTTTTTTAATATATTTTTATTTGTATTTTGAAATGTACATAAAAATTTGTTTTTTTTTTTTTGTTTTTTACATTTTTAATATATTTTTTTTAAATCAAAGTAGTCCCCAACAAAAAAAGTAGTTCACTGGTCATGGTGATAGCGGCTGTTCATGTTGTCTGAAATAAAAAAAAACTAATGGATTATTATTCAGTAGTTCTGCGGCTATCGTCCCTACCAAATATAATCAATTTCATTAAAAAAAAGGCCGAAATTCAAAAAAAGTCACGAAAATCTTGCTTTTTCGTTAAAAATCGTTTAAAAAATATATGAAAATATTTTCGAAAATAAACAATTCTGGTAGGGACTATAACTATAAATGAGTAGAAGAACATATGTAAATTTTAAAACAATCGGTTGAATACTTTTTTTTAGGACCATGACAGTTTCAGAAAATGATGTTTCGAGAATAATGCGTTTAGAAACGTAGCAACTATGAGCTGTAACTTATCAAATACTATGAATTTCTGTTTTACTGTCACAATAAAAAAATAAAAAAAATCGATTTTTCGAAGTGATTACATGGGAAAACCCCCATAAATATATCTCCTGTACGAATGCTCAGGGCATTTGATGTAAAAGCTTAACTGCGTATAACCTTTAAAGGGACGTTTTTATAAACAAACTTATCCCCATAAATTTTGTATGCCAATATGACTTTTTGAAAATTATAGATTTACTTGCTTAAATGATTTAGAACCATTTAAATTGAAAATAAAGAGCTTGTTTACGCTGGCTCAAAATCACCAGTTATTGAGACACTAACACTAACCAACACGAAGTCTTTCTATCTGCATACTATGTACATAAATATTTAAGTACATGAGTAAGTAAATGCGAAATTGGATAAAATGTGCAGATGAAATTCGCTTGTTTTATTTCAGTCATTCTTCCATATATAGCAACTTCTCTTCCTGCTAAATGGTAATCGTTGCAAGACATACGAAAATACTTTAATAACTTTTCACCTTATGTAACCTACAATCATTCATATACAAGAGTGTAGACATCTAAATACATATGTGTAAACGAATGTATGCCAATTAGCACACACCTTGTCGCTGACGTGCTTGACATTTTATGCGCGCATTCACCCGCACTCAAAGTGACGCGTGAAGTCGCACTTAACACTCCCACACGCAAAATATTCATAACCACGCACAATTATTCGCTCTCGACACCAACATGATATGTTAATCCCAACTGTTGACATCTTTATCATGCCGGATAGTGGACTCCACACACTCATCATTCAGGCAGCTCAACTGTGCCTGAGATTATCGCACAAATCAAAGGTAAAGGAGAAAGAGTGATGGCGCGAGAGTGAGTACATATGTATATAACGTGAAGCAAGAGAATATACGAATAAATGTATTTTTTAAGAAACTACATGTGTATATTTTCAAACTTTCGCAGTATGTTGCACAGAGTATCACCGTCGAAGCATATTTGAGATTTACATAATGGGTTTTACGAACATAACTCACAGATTATTTACGCCATATCAACCAAACTTGCTCGAAACATTTCCCTCAAGTACCTCATCATACAGTGTCAAAATAGATTCAATTGGAGAATAATCACGCCCACACATGAATTATGTTGAAAACTACTGATATTAAGTTGACTCGCTAATGAAACAAGTCTAAAGCATTTAAGATAGTGCGCAAGTGAATTTTCCTACATGCCTTTACATCTTTATGTTTTCTTTTCAAAATGTGCGAAATAGGACTACAACCACGTATACTTTCAATGTAACATAATTTTAAAAATTGTTTTTAAATTTGTTTTCACTTAAGACCATTTAAATAAACACTAATGGGGATATCATTGTACAGTACAGTGCTTTCCAAAAATAGTGTCTGCAAGGTATGTCACTTCTTCTTAATGAAATTCGGAGTGTATATGGTATTTTCCTGTTTATAATGTGCCTTGGTGGGAAAAATTCGCTTCGCGGAACCTCAAAGACGCACCGCTCGAACTGAGCCCTACCTTACTTCCTCCAATTTAGAAATATGAATGTACAGATGCATATCTCCTAAACCATTAGAGCTACAACGACCAATATATACATTCTTATTAGAGAGCGGGTCACGACCACTTATTTACGAACTCGAAATTTTTTTGTACTTAGAAACCTGCATACCAAGTTTCATCAAGATACTCAAAGTTACACCTTGCGCAGACGAATGGACGGACAGAGAGACAGTCAATTTAATAATATATAACCCTTTAGGACGAATTTACACAATCCACCCGAAAAACGACGATTGTTTCTACCCTCGGTTGCTATTGATTAATGTACGCGGTTCAACTTTATTTGAGTCATTGCGTACTGTGAATGGTTCGATGTGTGCAAGTTTTGGAGAAGTAAGCCAGCAATTACAATTCCTGGAACACGTTAATCACTGGAAGGAAAATGAAGTTTGAATACTTTTCGATGAAAACATCGACACTGCCAAAAACATTTTACATCGTTTTCGCTAAAAATTGGAAATGGTACAATTTCGGTTGATACCGGTGGTTCGATATCAATTCCATCTTGCCTTTATCAATTCACGAAAGATGAACTTATCACAAATGTTTGGACATTGGCCAAATTATCGTAGCTACGATTCCTTAAGTGCGCGCGCAATGTTAGCTGCCAAAAATACCGATGTTGTTGACTTAAACGGGAAGTTTCAAAGTCAAATTCCGGGAGACTTGCGCTCATACAAATCCATCGATCGTCTTGACAATGAAGACGACGCCGTGAATTATCCAGTGGTATTTCTAAATTCTTTGGACAGGCTTGGTATGCCACCACTGATTGTGACTCACCTATCGAATACAAGGGGAGAATGCTTGATTCTACGAGTTCCTATGAGTTCTAACGATTTCCCATTTCAGTTCTTCAGGACTTAAAGATATTCGCATAGTGTGACGCATAAATTTGGAAATGCTATGTTTTTCACACGGCCAAATATACGTAGCATGCTCACGAGTTACAGAACCATCTTTTCTGTACACAGGAACAGAAACAAAAAATGTTGTTTGCAAAGCTGCGTTACATTGAAAACAAAATAAAACACCAAAAATGAAATGATGAATTAACTTTCTTTTCATTTCAAAATACATAATTTCACGCAGGACAACGGCTGCGGGGTCAGCTAGTCTATATATATAAAAATCAATGCCACTTTCTTTGTAATTTCATCACTCATAAACGGCTAAACCGAATTTGATGAAACCTTGCATACATATTCGTCTTAGTTCAAGGATGGTTTAAAATTAAATTAAATAAATTTATAAATTTAGGGATAAAATTCATAAAATTTATGTACACCACACCTTCTACCTTACCTTTTTTTCTATGATTGGATCAGTAATGGATAATGTACAAATATTTCGAAATAAATTGTTGATAGATAATCAGTCTATTATCAATAAGCAATATCTTCTTCAAAGCAATGCTTTATTGACACACGAAATGCTTTATGATCCATTTTTTTTTAAACTAACACAAGTCGCTTCACAAAAATGCTACAATATACATATCTCATTAACTAATAGTTATAATCCAACTAATAGAAATCATATAGATGGTAGTAGTAGTATTATCTATGTATCAGCCACAGTGAAGCGTGGACGGGTCCCTCTAGTTTCTTTGTAAATCTTTAAATAAAATACACCTTTTTCTGCGTTGAGTTCAATAATGCGAAAAACCAAAATGACTGCCTAATTTGAACTGTCAAATCACCGAGAAAGCACGAATAAAAGGGAATAAATTAAACCCACTTAGCAATAAATGTATGAAGTGATCGCGAAAAGGTGTTCAATGCTAAAATACTGTGGATGGCGTCGCCGGCCGAAGGCCGCCCACGCAAAAAGGAGTTCTATGCGAAAAAAATCTGATACACCCCGGTGTTGGACCGACCAGGATTACTTTTTTAAAGCGCGGAGGAAAACGTCCAAATACCGACCGAGCAATTGTGCCCTGTGCACAAGGTTCCAAAGACTATTCGGAAAGGGGGCAAATTTGGGTATTTTGTGTGCTACAGGGGCACGTGCACAAAAAAGCCACGTGTTTCAGTAACCATCGGGACATGGTTTGAAAATGTCCGCATCAGTGTCCCTCAGGTGTACTTTTTGATGTACTGCTTTTCGTGTCGTATGTCCCGCGAAGAAATATTGCGCGAGGACTATAGAAATGAGTGGAAAACTTTGTCATCTGCAACAATATCAGACTGGTATAGTTATTGCCGAGAGGCCGTGGTAATATACCATTTGGACCACCAATATGAACAAGGAAAAATTGGTGGTCCGGGAGAAACTGTTCAGATTGACGAGAGTAAATTTGGGCGGCGAAAGTACAACAAAGGTAATACTATTTCCTTATACAATGAATTTAACTCCAATTACGGTTTTTTTTTACATTTTAGGCAGGCGCGTAGAGGGACACTGGGTTCTTGGAATGATTGAAGATGGTATCGAGGACATACGCCTCGAAGTATGTCCTGACAATCTTCGAACGGCGGACATTTTAATTCCTTTGATCCAGAAGCACGTGGCTGAAGGAAGCATAATTCGGACGGACTGCTGGCGGGCATACGACGCATTACCAAATTTTGGGTACGTCCACAAAAAGTTATTCATAGTGACGACACCAACCCTTTCGTTTCCGAAGATGGTGTTCATACGCAGCGGATTGAGTTGCAATGGCGCGTAGTGAAACGTTTTTTTTTACAAAGCCAATTATAATCACACCGCCAATTTCGCCGACGTCATCGTCGAATATATGTGGCGGCGATCTATTCAAAAACAAGAAAAAGATCCCTTTCTATCATTAATAGATGCAATTAAATATGAATATACATTGCACTGAAACATTTTGGTTTTCTTTATTTTGATTTCTTGTCGTTGTATATTATACTCTGTTGCGAGATTAAAACAAATGTGAAAATTTTGTGTATCACAAAAACTACATTTAAGAACAATTTTAGCGAATTTCTGCCAGCTATATTAGGACTGACATAAGGTGTATTCAGACCAGTCTGGTTAATAATTAATAATTATCGTTATACGGTAGTTTTTTACAAGTATTTTGTTTTTGTAAAATTAACAGACTATAGTTCTACCGAGTAAAGAACTATCCATTTGGCAAGCTTGATAATTATTTCGTTACTCGATAATATCACATCAGCTGTTTGTTTGTTGTTCATTGCTTTATACATTTTTAACGGAAAAATAAGTTTGGTGCTCACTTCGTGAACCAGGAGGGCAAAGCCTAAAAAAAATGGGGTGAGGAGGAAAACCATTTGCTTCTAGAATATTTACTAGAAAATGTGGAAATTGAGGTAGTTCTTTATACAATTACCTTTAACTAAACACTTTAACACGTCTTTTTATAGAAACCAAACGCTCAATTGTACAACAAAAATTAATTGAAACAACAAATATCGATGCAACTACGGTTATGTTGCGCTGCAAGGTCCGGTATTGGAAGCAGATGTATCGGATGAGCCATATAAAATTTTAAATTCGAAGACAGGGCGTAAACGATTGAGTGTAGCGTTTACTGTATGGCACGTAGCGCCGTCCTGCTGGAACCAAATGTTGTCCAAGTCTTCCTCTTCAATTTTCTTGAAGAAAAATTCGGTTAACATTGCGCGATTTCGCTCACCATTGATGGTTACGGCGGTTCCTTCCTCATTTTCGAAAAAAATGGGCCGATGATTCCACCAGACCAAAATCCGCACCATACAGTGATTCGTGCTGGGTGCATTGGCTTCTCGACGATTACGCGCGGGTTTCCTGTGCCCCAAATGCGACAATTCTGCTTGTTAACGTAACCATCGAGGTGAAAATGAGCCTCGTCCGAAAAGATGATTTTTCGGTAAAATTGACCATTCTCGGTCAAACGAACTTTGGAAAAAAGTTTTCAATATTTCCCAGTTTTCTTCTAGTGAATAGCGATCCATTTCGTAAATTTTAGACTTTTTACTGAATATCTGTCACTTTCCGAATGGTATTTTACGCTTTCAATGCCGAAATATAGATAATTCAAATTTAAAACGTTAGATGACCCACCCTATGTAATAAAGCGCAAATGAGGAGTACCGCAAATCGACAGGTGCTGGAATAGACGTTGGATGAAGTTTCCTCAATAAAAGGTACATAAATGCGGCTTTAATGTTAAGTGAAACCTTATTCGTTTTTTAATAATTCTCCGTTCTTTCAGCAAAACTTTCACAAATGTGTCCAAATTATGAACGATTTTCGGTTCTATTTGGGAGAAAATCCGAAGCCAATTGTGTTGTAAAACGTACAACCCTGAAATGTCACAATACTACAGCGATTTTGCAGACATTGTAGAGCTAGTGGAAATCGCAGTCAAATCATCACAATCATCTGCGGAACCATCGAGTTCACTTAACGACAAAGCAGAGCAGACAACAGTAGGATCCGAGGTAGCAACAGTTCCTCCTACCACTCCGTCGTTCCTCGAAAAAGTGAAAAAACGTGCTCTAAAGAATATTCTTAGTGAATTTAAAGATATATGTACATATGTACATATGTACAAAAGAAAAGAGCACAGTTTTTTTGGCAATGAATAGAAATTGAAAAAGAAGAAAAAAAAGACTCAGTAACAATTTCTCTAGTCCTGTTACTATGCTTATTTGCGCAATTACAATCTATAGTACCGTAATATGTATATGCCGCCAATGCGTCGCCTACTTCAAACGACGCTGGGCCACATACAGTTACCTACAAAATATTAACACTCCGACATACATACAAAATACAAGTATTACCGCTCCGAGATGCATACAAAAATGAAAAATTAATCTTTGATTTAATTATAATTTTTAATTTAATTAAGCAGTATTTGGAAACATAAGATGATATAACAATTGGTTTTTGGGACGAGTTTCCTTACGGCAGGCTTGGAGAAGATAGGGATTTTGCTGCGGGAGCTAAACCGTAAGAAATAACCCGTAAGATATAACCCGTAAGAAAAAGACTGTAAGATCGCTAGTTATAGCCTACTTTTAGGTCTTGCAAAATAATTAGGCATGAAAATCTGTAACATTATTGTGTATGTAAATTAGTTTTTGAGTGAAGTGCGGAACACATAGAGCGCGACAGACTGCAAACTACATCTGTCAAATATTAAAATACAGACGTTCTTATGGACACTGTTATTTTGACAGCTGCACGACTATACGACTGCAGGCCGACCGTTGTCATTCCCGCTAACTTGAATATTTCCTATATTTGCCGACGGCAGTAGGACGACAGTAGAGTTGACAGTAGAATGGAAGATAGAAAGAGGAGGTAGAGTGGTGATGCCACTAATATGTAAAATGTAAAATTATTCACAGCTCTAACAAACTTGACGTTATTTTACAAATAAAAGCATAAAATAGCTCTATTATATCATTTGTAATAACAATTGATAATTTAAAACAAAAAAATATTTACCAATTTTTATTTAGATATAATTTGAATTATTTTTTTTTTTTTTACGTAATTCATTATTTCTTAAAATACTAAATTTTCTTAATACTTATCTGTACTTAAATAAAAACTAATCAGCGAAATTTGAGAGAAAAATCAGGACAACCTACATAAAATAAAATTAAGCACAATTTTTTTTGCAAATTGTATCGATTCTACATTATCCGAAGGAACTTCGTTCCTACCTGGTGTCCCACGACAGCACATTTCTTGTTTTAATTCAAAGCTATTTGAGATCGTTTCTTCCACTTCTTCTTCATAAATGCCTTTGAACGTATGGATGTACATATTTAGGAAAATTATCAGCAAAGACTTGAACTTACATACATATGTATTTAAATATCAGAAAGCACTTTTGAACGTTTGTATTTAAATATCAGAAAACACTTTTGAACGTTGGTATTTAAATATCAGAAAGCACTTTTGAACGTTGGTATTTAGGAACAATAACTTGTAAAAAACGAGTTGTTGTCAGCACTCGCTTCACTCTTGCGGACCGCCGGAGAATATGTTGTCGCTACGAACGGGAATCGGAAAAAAAGGGCCGTTGCTCGTTACTGCTGATCTTTTTAAGGGCTGCTGAGTGGCGAATACGCTGTATAACGGCATAACGGTATGATGTTGTCACGTGTTTTGTCTTCTTGTGTGATGTATTCATTTGTGGATCGCGTTAGTGTGGTGTGTTCAGTGTCGGATGTATAGAGGGAGAGCTAACTCATCTAGCCAGCCTTCATTTGTACTCTCGTTGAAATTCTTATTTTCACTGTTATCAAGTAGTATATTGTGAAGAATACAGCATACTAGTATCCATTCATTACAATACTTTTGACTACTTTTATTTCGAATTCGAATCCTGAGCTCTTTTAGACTGCAAAATCGCTCTTTTAATAAGCCGAAACAGTGTTCAATTCTTACAAGGTATTTGCTATGCTGTTTGTTGAATTTTTTTCTTTTAGGTAGTTCAAATTGTTGAGAGTTGCTTCTGTAAGGCGTTATAATAATGTTACTGAGGGAGTAAGCAGAGCCACTGTAGCCAACGACAATATCGCGAATTTTGAGCTTGTAGTCGCAAACCATTTGAGCTTTAATTGCATATACTTAAGTACATATGTATGTATATGATTTCTGTAAAAGAACGCTTCATGATTTTTTATTGTGGATTCGGCGAGTTTTATTTCAGTGCCATCCACGTAACCTACACAAAATGGCAGTTCGTTGAACGATTCTCATACTATTAAAGAGCGCTCAGTATTATTTGGCCAATTTATATGTACATAAATGGAGTTGTTTTAAAAATGCCTTGAGTACTCTGCGAATAATATTTGCTAACGTTCCTTCGTCACCAATTCCAAAAGTTGACGCAATTTTCCGTATCGATGCATTTTCTCCAGAAGAGCTCAATCTATATAGAATGACAGCTAGCTGTATATCAATCAGGAATTGCTTGCCACTACATTTTTTAAAAACTTCGTCACATGATGTGAGGGTCAATAAGTTAGTAAATTGAGTTCGGTCTACACGCAGCATTTGACGGAACCGATCATCCATTGTGGTTAAAATATTAGTTCAGTCATTTAAGCTTAAATTAGATAAGAATCTCGGAATTCGATATACCCATTTATATGTCTGTAAATACAAGTACAAGTATTTACAGACATATGTATATGTAAATAGGTATATCGAATTCCGAAGTGAACTTACTATAATGACTGGACTATATCATCGCACCACTGAATTGACTTTGGAACAATATTTTATACACTTCTACGACAGTTTAGGGTAATGAGCAAATCATCATACACCTCATCAATGGTATCTTTTACCAAATCTTCATCTTCACTGAATATGTCTTGAAATAATTTGAGAGTTAGTTCCATGTTCCTCTGTACATCAATTTTAAGTACCTGCCAGTAATAAATTTGATCTGCTCTACATAATTTTCAATTAAATGACTGACAATTTTTGATTATCAAATTAACAGGTTTCGGTCTTAATAATTGATAAGTTATACGAGTATTTTTCTTATACTGAATTGAATGTAGAATGCTGGCGCCAAATTTCTTTGCACGTGTTCGCAAGACAGATGAGTTAACGGCACTTTTCTCTTTCGACGTAACAATTCAAACGAACAAAAGTCTACAAGCACTAAGCACTTTTAATAACGAGTTGGATATCGACGGCGCTTTAGGACCTCTGCTAACCGTTTTTTCATCGAACCTACAAGTTTGCTGGTCTCCTGAGGTGTTATTTTAGAGCACTCTTCTAATATAACGTTTTTAAGCTGCTGTATACTCGATATTGAGTGATTACGTATCTTTCTTTCCAAAAGTGCCCATAAATGCTCGATTGGGTTTAAGTCTGGTGAATGTAGAGGTGTGCATAGTTGTTTGGGGGCATTGTAGAGCAACCAAAGCCGTACGATTTCTGCAGTGTGCTTGGGATCGTTATCTTGTTGGAAGTAAAACCTGTTTGTCAATCCTAATTTTTCAGTACTCGATCGCATGTTACGCTTTAAAATGTCTAAATAAATGTGCCTATTCATAGTAGTCTTCATCATCGTTAATGTTTAAATCGAGTTTAGAAAAACAAGAGATTTTACTTCACTTTTCTGATAAATGAACTCAAACACAATAAAATGTAATTAAAATTTACGCAAATTAACATGTAACACGCACTAATGCTCCGATATTATTAAGTGCTTGTAGACTTTTGATCGCTTGTATTGTTACGTCGAAGGAGAAAAGTGCCGTTAACTCGTCTATCTTGCGAACACGTGCAAAGAAACTTGGCGCCAGCATTCTACATTCAATTTAGTATAAGAAAAATACAACTTGAACTCAAAAATTTAATAACTTTTGTACTTATTTTAAAACAAACATTTTTATATTGACTGCTTGTAGACTTATGACTCTGACTGTATATGTAAGTAAAAAGTGCTGCTTACTCTCCAGGGAGATTTTTAACTTTTCAACTTTTATTCTAATACTGGGTTTTCCAATAGGAATGATATGATTTCTAAGTGGAAACTACACTAAATTAATAACTACATATGTCATAAACTGTAATTTTTGTTCATTGTATTCAATAACGTTTATAATTTTATCATGAAAAGATATACTCAAGAACAACGTTTACAAATTATTAAATTTTATTATCAAAATAATCGTTCTACTATTGCATTTTTTCGTGCGCTTTTATCATTTTATGGTCGTCCATCTCTGCTCACGATTCGTCGAATTGTTGAAAATTTCAAGAGAACATTTTCTTTGCATAATGTTAACGTGCCAATAAGACAAAGAACCTCTCGCAATAATGAAAATATCGCTGCCGATTAGGCAAGCGTTACTGAAGACCGTAATTTGTCGATTCCAGCCGTTCTCAAGAATTAGGACTGTCTCAAACCACAACCTGGCGATTTGAAAAAAGATTTAGGCTTGCATCCGTATAAAATTGTTCTCACTCATGAACTAAAGCCATTGGACCACCTTAAGCGTTTCGAAATGTAGCTGTATACTACTGATTGCAAAAAGTTTTTAATTTAAATTTCGCGCGAAAACCCATTTGTTGAAATTATTTTTTTTAGGTTGTTATGACTGTTAGTGACATCTGTGCCAAATGCAGTGCATAAAATGCATTCGGCAATTTTTACGATGTGTAAAGTGATTCAACAAAGAAGTGTGCGGACTCGAATTTCAGATGACGAGCCGTTCAGAATGTTGGAAAACGCCTTCGGTGATAATTGTTTGTCGCGAATAATTGTTCTTGATTGGTACCAATTATTCAAAGAAGGTATAGAACGTGTTGACAATGAACCGAGTCCAGGACGGGCATAAACATCAACTGATGATCACTACGCCTGCTTTTAACTACCGATGAAATAGGGGTTTATGAAAAGGCGTTCAAACATTACCTTGGTTTCTTTCGATATTCGTGGTTTGGTACATCATGAATTTGCTCCGGAGGGTTAGACGGTCAATAAGGAATTCTATTTGGACGTATTGAAGCGTTTGCGTAAGAACATTTGTCGAAAATGACCGGAATTGTGGAAGAATAATTCACGAATTGTCCACGATGATAATACACCATCGCATCGAGCCACGACTGTGACCGAATTTAAAGCCAAAAAACCATCGTTTAACCCACGTATTCACCAGATTTGGCTCCGTGTGATTTTTGCCTTATTTATCAAACTGAAATTACGCCCCGTGGAACCCGTTTTCAGTCGATCGAAGAGATAAAACAAAATTCGCTGAAGAGGCTGAGGGCCATCTCAGAAAGTGCTTATGAAAAGTGTTTCGAAGACTGGAACAATCGTTGACATATGTAAGTGTAATTAACCTAGTGGGAATTACTTTGAAGGCGCTTAAATAAATATTGATGAATAACGAATAATATGTAAAGTCAACCAAATAGGTTATATTTAATTATTAGTTACTATATATTATTAGGAACAAGTAAACGAGAAAATTGGAAGTCATAATATTAAGGTTCAAATTTAGGCCAATAACATTTACAATAAGTTTAACTATGTAAGGTATGTATATTAGCGTTAGGGTAAGGTTTGATTGCATTAACTTTTGAGATTTCTCAAGTATACTCGATAACGTGTTTCCCCACAATTTTACGCACAAGCGTCATAAAGTCTGCTAGAATAATGAAAATCATTATTTTGATTGGCAATAAACTAGAATACATATGTCCAATATTAAAAGTTTACTTAATTTTGCTTCGGCATCCTTTGATCAACAATTAGGATTAATAATACATACATATATTGTAAAGTGAAAGAATCAGATAGAATTAAACGTTTTACTCGTACATATGTGTAATTTCCACAATGTAATACAGGATTGTCGATACATGTTATGCACAAAATAATAATAAATTTGATTGAAATTGGTCGAGACTAGCAGTGCCATGCCCATTTTCCAATTTGCACAGGCTTCTATGAAACCCTCCGGATTCATCTAGTCTGAAATTACTGAAACTCAATGCTTCTGAAAAATATATAACGTTATATAAGGAGTGGGTGTGGTTATCATCCTAAAAAGAAAGACTGGTCCTCAGCAAGTTTAGTGGACGTAACTGTAGTGATTTGTGAGATAGACATATTACATAAAACTTGTAAAAGTTGAGACTGTATGTATGTATGTACATCTTGATTAGTTTTACTCGTAACAAACAACCGTTAGGTGAAAAAATATTCCTCTTTTACAACATGTTGCGCAAGAATAAACTGTACCTAAACACAGATATGTAAATAGTTTTGAGTAAGTATGACGTAAAATTGTGTCCTTTTAGCAGGGATGAGCTACTAGACTTGGCTTTTAAGCTACAACTCAAAATCCTACATACATACTTAACTATAATCATACTTTACCGAGGCTAAGGCTTTGAAACTCCTAACACAACCGAGCTATCAAAAATATATTTATGATTTGGAAAACACCCAAAACTGTATGTATTATATATTAATAGCACATAATAGCAACATCAAACTATCTGCTATAAGCCAACAACGAATCTTAATCTATGTGGAACTTATCATCAGAATATTCAACTATTTTATACTGATAGATCAAGGTAAAGGGTATTGACCGAAATTTTAAAAATTATAAGTATGCAAAGCGGTGAAAATTAATACTTTGGATTTCATTAGCATGTTCGATAACGGCACATCTCCTCATATACTATTTAAAATGTAAACACGAAGCCATTTGCCGCCCATGACCGATTGTCACACAACAACTTTCGAAGGTCATTTGTCAATCTCATCGCATCACTAGTTTCGGGAAAGTGCAAAACGGCAAAAGAACTAGTAACAATATTGTTGTGAGGGTATTATATGTATGTATGTATGTCTACGGATGATTAATGGCGTTTCTGAATACCATACAGCTTAACCATTACTTCATTTACTCATTTATTTGTACATATATGTATATATCTAAGTGTGTGTAGCCACGCAAGGTTTCAGTGAAATGATGGAGGATTTATTAAGTGTTCGAACGTTTACTCCACACTCCACTTGTTTTACATGCAAGCGCAAACAAACTCGTATTTACATATCCATTTATGCACGTTAAAGAGTACAAAAATAAGGGCATTTCTTTATTCAACTCTACATTTGACAACTGTTATCTTGTAAATCTTACTGCCAGTGACGCACAGTGTTACGCAAGTGTTCAACATCTTTTTGAATTACAAGGCTTAATTATACTCTTGCAACCAATTGCTACAGAGTATTATAGTTTTGTTCACCTAACGGTTGTACGTATCAGCAAAAACTAATCGAAATACATAGATATAGGGTTATATACATATGTATATCTAAATGATCAGGGTGACGAGGAAAGCTGAAATCCGGCTGAATGTCTGTCTGTCTGTCTGTCCGTCCGTCCGTGCAAGCTGTAACTTGAGTAAAAATTGAGATATCTTGATGAAACATGGTATGCAGGTTCCTTAGTACAAAAAGTTACGAGTTCGTAGATGGGCTTAATCGGACCACTGCCACTCCTACAAATCGCCATTAACCTATAAAGTGTCATAACTAAGCACTAAATTAAGATATAAAACTGTAATTTTTCACTCGGGATCGCAGTAGTAAGGGGCATCTATGGATAACAAATTTTTAAAAAGTGGGTGTGGCCCCGCCCTCTAATATGTTTAATGTGCATATCTCTTAAACCACTAAAGTTACAACAACCAATTTTGTGCAGCATGAATATTGATACCGATAGTGTGAAAATGGATGAAATCGCATGAAAACCCCGCTCACTGCCCGTATAACGGTACTGTTCAAAACTACTCAAAGCGCGATAAATCGATAACTATATGCGCCAGAAAAGTAAAAATTTTCTGCCGAGATGGTATGACAAGCCTTCATATGGATCGTGGTAAAATATGGACGATGGGCGTGACCACGCCCACTTTTTTGTGAAATCCCATATCTCGGGACCTGACTAATCGATAAAATTTGGAATGTAGCATTCTTTTCATATTTCTATGTCACATTGTGAAAATAAAAATCGGATAACAATCACGCCCACTTCTCATATAACAAAATTTATAATTCCTTTTGATTCTTTTACTTTCTAGTACACAAATCAAGAAGTAATTAATATAACGAAATAAAATTACGCAGAAATAATTTGCCTAAAGTATGGCAACTTTTGACCAAAAATTGTCCAAATCTAACCAAAACTATTTAAGACCCTAGGTACCGAATATATGAACCCCAGTATCGAACTTCCATTGGGGATAGTCCTTCATAAAATTATTTTCGGTACACTAACAGACCTTTTGTCAAATATACATATAAAATTGCTGGGATTCCTAAAATCCTATAAAAAATATTATTCGGAAAATATCACTTATTTATATTATGGTAATTATATATATTGTAATTGTGTTATTTTCCAACGCGACGTAATGAAACTACACACTATGCGACTCTAGGAAAACGAGTTGAAATGTCCCAAATATCAGCCTCGTCTATACTTGTGGTTAAGTGTGTGTGTGACAACACAGCGATAAAGACACGTCATTGTATGACTGCAAACTGACAGACTTAAGATGAAGGCGCAAATGGAAAAGGGTTCACAACCGGAAACCAAAAACTTTTCAGCGCGATAAGAGCAAACGATGTCCAAATGAAACGGGCCGAATAATGTTAAAATTCGAAAGGTGCAAACGAAGTACAGAAAATTCACGAGTCAGAAAAGAGAGCCTGCTCACCTTTGAAGCAAATTTACAACCGTAAAATTTCTTGCAGTGAAGAAGCAGCTGATGGACCTACATATGTACCAAACAATTGAAAGCGGAAGTTATTTTAAGATAAGTATATGAGAAATTACGTAGCTTTGATATGCAATTAATAAAGGATATTATAAACTTTGATTAATATGTATACTAAAAAAATTTAAAATTATACTTTACTATTAAAGTCCAAATTCTGCTTTCAAATATCAAGCCACCTCCAAGTATAATATACCTGTAATTCAAAATAGATATATTTTTTTTTAATAAAGTTTATCAAACTGCCGAATTAACGTGCAAAATAATTTATCTGATAGAAAAAACGTGAACAATTATATCTGTCAAAGTTACCATTCCTAAAAGTTTATAATTCTTACTTAGTTTCCTTATACTTCACAATTGTATTATTATTTTCTTACTTTTTCGTGTATTGAGTTAAGCTCAAAAGCTGTCCACACTATTGTTGTTACTTTAAAAAGATAGTCTACTACAGACTCGTTAACTTACATACTCAACTGCATCTACACATACCTATTACATTACATTTGAATATACCCTTATTTGGTATCCATCTTATGGCACCTAAGGACTTCAACTGGCGTAGTGCGATAAACTGTCGAATTGGAATTTCCGTCTCTAATATCCAATAATAGTTAAAGTTCACATATAATTTTATGAACACGATGGAATTAAACACAGACGATAGACTTAATTTTTCTGTTTTGGATGAGCGTGTTTCACAACAGAAGTATTTGTGATGTATGTATATTAGACTGTGCCAAATAAATAAAATATATATGTATATATTTTTTTTGGTCCCATATCAAAATTTCGTTGAGAGTCACGAAAAAATAATTGCGTCAAAATTTGAGCCCTTTATCTTCATTTTTCAGTTAGCGCTCGCAAAAATAAGAATTTTCGTCAAAAAATGTTTTTTTTTTCATTCATTTTTTGGTTATAGATAATTTAAAATACCAAATATAAAAAAACCCTTGGTATGGTTTTGTAGGAAATTAAATTCTCTACAAAAATGATCCTTTCTCGAATTTATAGAATCAACACCGTTTTTTTTATTGCTCATTCAATTACAATTTGTTCTATGATTTTTATTTTCAATTATTGATAAACACTTATTAAACTTCTTTCCAACGAAAAAAACAAACTAAATCAATTTTTTTAAGAATGTTTATGATCTAAACAAGTAGTTTTTGTACTTTAATTGATTGTTATATGGTGCAGTAAAAGATAAAAATAATTTTATTAACAAATATAATGAAGACAAAAAGATTAATCTTTTTACAATTTTTATTTATAAGTTTCGCGGACTTATAAATTACTTATGATGTAAAATTTATAAGATATATCTTTTTTGGACCATTTTATACGTCAAAGGATTCTGGTATAGAGCTTGTAACTTGAAACGGCAGTTATACAGGGTAGGCCATTTAAAGTTGACCCATTTGTAAAAAAAAAGAACAAAAGAAAACAATGTTTTTTGTTCATTTCAAAAATAATTTATTTTGGTCCAAGGGGATTTGTTTCAGCTAATATTTAAAAATTAGATCGCGTAAATGGGCACCTTTAGCTTTGACAGCTAAATGCACTCTTTTTTCGACATTTTCCATGACTTTGGCCAATGTTTCGGATGATACGGCGGCTGTTTCACGTCGAATGTTGGCTTTCAGTTGAGCTAAGGTCTTTGGCTTATTAGCGTATACCTTGGACTTCAAATAACCCCACAAATAAAAGTCTGGTGGCGTCAAATCTGGTGATCTCGGTGGCCAGTCAACATCACCATTTTTCGATATCAATCGCCGGGGAAAAATGGTCGCAATAAATTGATTGTTGGTCGAGCTGTATGGCATGTAGCCCCGTCCTGTTGAAACCAGAAGTTATCCATGTCATTTTCGCGAATAATGGGTATCACAAAATCCGTTATCATGGCTCGATAACGCTCACCATTGACTGTTGTCGTGGCTCCATCATCGTCTTCGAAAAAATACGGTCCGATGATCATATTCGCGCAAACACCGCACCAAACTGTTACTTTTTGGTCGTAAAGAGGCTGTTCTTCAATTAATTGAGGATTTTCGGTGGCATAAAATCGGCAATTTTGCTTGTTTACGCCTCCATTCAACGAGAAATGTGCCTCGTCTGACATGATGAGTTTTCGCCAAAAGTCAAGTTCGTTTTCAGCCATTTCGATGGCCCATTTGCCAAAATTAAGGCGTCGCGGATAATCAGCTGGGTTTAGTTTTTGTGCCATTTGAATTTTATATGGAAACATCTTCAAATCTTTATGAATTATGCGTCGGAGAGTGGTGCGAGAGATGTCTAATTCCTGAGAGCGGCGATAACTCGATGTCGATGGAGTCTCCTCAATATTGGCTCGTACAGCTTCGATATTTTCATCAGAACGTCTTGTGCGTTGTCTGGATGCATGACTGGCATTACTGAGATTACCGGTGTTCACAAATTTTGCGTATAAAGACTTAATTGTGTTCTTAACTGGAGCACTTTTCACTTTATTTTTTTGCGAAACGCACGTTGAGTTAACACAATTGAAAAGTTATTTTGAATATAAAGCTGAACAATTTCAGCGCGTTCTTTTGGAGTGTACTGTTCCATGGTATAAATTGTCTTCGAATGACGCTTCTAACGCGGTATGACATTAGCCGATTTGTCAGCGCTGTTAAAAGTTACAGCGTTGCCAGATGGGTCAACTTTAAATGGCCTACCCTGTATAACCCCGCCAGTGTACAACTGCAAACATGATCTCATAGATGTCGTTAGTATAAGTATAATATGTTTACGTATGTGTCACAGCTGATTAGATGAAATTGGCCGCATTAGCTGACTAGTTTCTATCCTATGATTTGAGACCTGTGGATATTTATTGTTATTCGTTTTGTAAAGATATATTACTTATGTCGGAAAATAGTTCAAATTATGTTTATCTTTTGGGTGCCGTTCATAATAATTTGCCATCACGCAAGCTGCCTAAAAATGGAGATGTTTTTAATTACTTCATAATTAAGGACAAGATCTTAAAGAAAACAATTCGTGAATGTGCTGCCGAGGTTATCGAAGAAGTTCAAGAGATTTGGAGTGTTATGAACATACCACTTAAAAAAAAACAACATGCTATCACAAAAATCGAAACGCTTTTTACAGAATGGAGAAATTTAGATAAAAGTTGATTTGAAAAACATTCTGAGTTTCATCTGTTGAAAATAAAAAAATTTACCAATAAATTGGATGAATTATTTGATATAAGACTCAATGCAAGATTCAAGCAATAACAAATCAATTATGTACGACAGAAAATACGAGGAAGTTATGTTTAAAACAAGACGATTTAAAATCATTTGGCTCAAAAGATATTAGTGATTTTATTACTCAAAAATCGATGATTTTGTTTGAGAATTTCGGTTTATCTACAAGTTTTCTAGATTTACCTGTAGATCAATGGGAATTCGATGACGGGTACCAGGCTTCTTTAGAAATTGTCCGATCAATTAAAGTCGTAAATGATATTGCCGAAAGAGCTGTAGCGTTAATTGATAAATATAATGATAGTCTCACTTGTGATGAAGAACAGAAGCAGTTTTTATTACAAGTTGTTGCCGAACATCGCAAAAAATATCCCAATTGTAATAAACGAAATCTATGTGAGTAATATGTTTACTTGGATTTCATAATTGAATGACTTTAAAATTTGAGTAAAGATCTTATCAGCCTCTTTTATTACAAGATCAAAAATATGTTTATTATGATAATTTTATGTCAGAGGGCATAAGATCTTTTAGAGAAAAGATGTAAGATCTCAACAATTAATGAAACGTGTGAAAAAAAATAATAAAATACAATAGCTCATCATTTCTTTACTTAATGTAAGCTTTTTAAGATATTTTGTTTGTAGTAACTATCTATTTCTATTAACATACCAATGATTTCTCATAAAATCGAAAATTTGTGGAATTCTGACTCCAAACATGAATTTTACTAAGCTTTGACACAATAATAAGGACAAAAGAAAAAAAGATAAAATTAGCATAAAATTCATTATTTCAAAAATAAAAAATATTAACAGCTTAAGAGTATTCACATTTATTAAAGTATAAAAACTACTTGGTTAGATCATAAACATTCTTAGAAAAATTTATTTAGTTTCTTTTTTTCGTTGGAAAGAAGTTTAATAAGTGTTTATCAATAATTCAAAATAAAAATCATAGAACAAATTGTAATTGAATGAGCAATAAAAAAAACGGTGTTGATTCTATAAATTCGAGAAAGGATCATTTTTGTAGAGAATTTAATTTCCTACAAAACCATACCAAGGGTTTTTTTATATTTGGTATTTTAAATTATCTATAACCAAAAAATGAATGAAAAAAAAACATTTTTTGACGAAAATTCTTATTTTTGCGAGCGCTAACTGAAAAATGAAGATAAAGGGCTCAAATTTTGACGCAATTATTTTTTCGTGACACTCAACGAAATTTTGATATGGGACCAAAAAAAAAACAATTATTTATTTGGCACAGTCTAATGTATATGTATTTTATATCAAAGCGCACAAGCATGTAAATTAATTTTTTGTTTTGAGTTTCGTGGGCAACCACGGGCAACTGCCTATAAGAAACTCCCGGTGGTAACTCCCTGTGGTCAACTGCCTCTTTTTCTTTATTACGTTTTCTTAAATACAATATTTTGCTTAAGCCTAAATACAAATATTAATCAAAACATTCTAGGAAGTATATCTACAATCCACTTGAAATAGACCATATGTTACAAGTGGAAAGATTCATCTTACAATCTATGAATTATATCTTGGGACCACTTAAGGCGGACCGTGTTAGCAAAGTACAATGTTTCAACACGTATTTATGACAGACATACATACATACATATGTAATATGAACTGGTGGTATTAACTTGTATTCGTCGCATCGGGTCATGCTATACCTTTTTGGAAAGCTCATTTCTCGCGCTAACACGTGTTTGATTGATTGTCGTTTCTTTTAAGTTGTTCGTGAGTTATAGCGTCGCAAACATGGAGCAAAATAAAGAGAAAATACGGCATATTTTACAGTACTACTACGATAAAGGCAAAAATGCATCTCAAGGCCCATAAAATTTGTGCAGTTTATGGACCCGATACAGTTTCCATTTCCACCGCACAACGATGGTTTCAACGTTTTCGTTCTGGTGTAGAGGTGGTCGAAGATGCGCCACGCTCCGGAAGGCCTGTCGTCGAAAATTGCGATAAAATCGCTGATTTGGTCGAAAGAGACCGGCATAGTAGTCATCAAACCGTTATAAACCATTTGAAGAAGCTTGGAGTCACTAAGAAGCTCGCTTATAAGAAAAGTCCGTTTATAAGAAACAATTTTGAAACACCTTGGACCACTTAAGTATTTTCATCTAAATAAGACCGCTTAAAAGAAAAACCGCTTACAAGAAAAAACCGGATAAAAGAAATTTTTTCCCCTCACGAAATTTATCTGCCAATACAAAAAAAACCTCTTAAAAGAAATAATTTTCAAAACTTTGTGCTGGCAATGTTGTATCTTAAATGTATTAAAATTAGTATCTGGCAACGCTAAAATTTGCTTCAAAGCTGTTTTTGAAAAAAGAAAATAATCGAAAAAAGCAAGAAATAAAAATGGAAAAAATTAAAAGAAACGATTTGCCAATTGAAACAAAAATCAAAATTGTGGAAGATGCAAAAAGCGGCAAAGCCCGAAGCGAAATCTCCAAAAAATATAATATTGCAAGCAGCACGATTTCGAAAATTTTGAAACAATCGAAAGAACTCAGTGAAAAGAACTATACCTGCCGGAACTTAGAGCAAAAGAGGACACGCACTTCAAAATATGAAGCGCTAAACAAATCAATGTTCATTTGGTTCAGGCAAATGATGGAGGCAAACGCTCGTGTAACCGGCCCATTGATCTTTGAAAAAGCGCAGTAATTTGCAGTCAAATTAGGCATCCTTGATTTTAAGCCTAGCCCAGACGGGCTGCAAAGATGGAAGAAAAACGAAAATGTGCGTTTCAAAAAGCATCACGGCGAAGCTGCTTCCGCGGATAATCAATCGGCTTTAAACTTCAAGCAAAATGTTCTTCCAGGTCGCCGACGAGACAGGTCTACTTTATAAAGCTCTTCCGACTGGTTCGTATGTCGCGGGAAGCCAATCCGTAAGAGGACTTAAGACATCAAAAGAGAGAATCACATTGCTCTTTATAACCAATGCGACTGATACAGACAAATATGCGTATGCCATCATTCCTATCCCATATAAATTTAACAAAAAAGCGTGAATGACTAGTTGCATCTGGAGAGAAATTATAAAAGAGTTTGATGATAAACTGGCAGCAAAAAATAAAAAGACTCTACTCCTTTTTCATAACGCTTCATGCCACAAATTGGATTTCATACCAAAAAGAATTGAAATTGTATTTTTACCACCGTGTACTACAAGTCTAATTCAACCTTTGGACCAAGGTTTGCTACTTTTAAGTTTCATGTCTTTTTATTTGTTATAGGTATTATTCAGTCTTTCAAATCAGTTCGCGAGCAGATACTAGCAGCAGAAGGTGGATTTTTGCCTAATTTCTTAAAAAGCGTTAATATTTTGAAAGTCTTGTACATTGTCAAGCAAACAATTCGAAATTATTTTAAAAAAGCCGGAATTTACGAAGGAATCCCTATAATGGACTCAAATGATGATACTACCTCAGAGAATATTTATTGTGAAACCGAAAGCCGTGACTCAAATGATGATTTTTGCGAGATTCAAGACAACAACTCTTTTTTCGAAAATTTAGCTGATTTGGAAAAGGAGTACTGTTTCGGGGCTGTAAACGAAAATGATATAATAGACGAATACTAAAAGATGAGAGTGTAGATATTATAGAAGACTCTGCAGATAGTGCAGTGCCACCTAGCAGAGAGGAAGCGCTACAAGCCTTGTTTGTATTGAAGCAATATTTAAATGATAATGATAACTTAGTAAATATTGAGAAAATTC